>OX375868.1:83646539-83960526 GCA_947359475.1 Heligmosomoides polygyrus bakeri | reverse complement strand
AGTATAAAAATCTGTTTTCAAGAACTAGATCTTCATACGGAGCTGAGGCCTTCGATTTTTGAGCGAAAAAAATTGAAGTGATTTTGTATAAATAATTATATCCCGGTAAGTTTCTCGAATTTTAAAAGATTTAATAGCTTTTTGAAAACTAGAGGAAAACCGCTTTCGAACCATATAGAAATTAGTTTTCAACAGGGAGGTCTTCATAGGGGGCGGGTGGGGTTCGAATTCTGGTCCATTGTTGTAAAAATACGTGCCAAAAATCGAACCCCCCTCCCCCCGTATGAAGATCCCTTTTTTGAAAACTGGTTTCTATATGGTTAGAAAGCATCTTTCCCTTATTTTTCAAAAAGCAATTGGGATTTTTAAATTTCAAAAAGCGAACCGAGTTATGATCAAATTTGTGAAGAACTGCTCGTTGACTCTGCACCGTCGACACTGGAGTGATTTGGTCGATCCAATCTATTCGTTTCAGAAAACCATGATTTTTACACTGTGCATTGAACAAGACCTGTTAATTTTTGTGGCAAGATTTCAACTGTGTGCGCGATCTGGTTCAGGTAAAAAATTATTTTTCATGAAACATGAGAATTTGCGATATGATCTTCCCTGATCATATCGGAGATCACTGCGAAGAAGCTTAGTTTTTGATTGTATATTAATCATTGATAATTGAATTTGAACTCTAAGATGGCACAGTTTTCACTCTCTGATGCTCTTCCTCCAGAAGGTAGAAATTTTTTGCCGCGAGAAGTCCATCCTTCAGTGGCGATCGGTGATATCGGATAACGCAATGGCTCCACGTAACCTACCATATTTCGGAGTTTGTGCGACATCTCTGAAAAATTCACAAAGCTTTTAAAACAATAAGAAATGTGGGTTCTACGCTTTAAAAAGCAGGCTGTAAAAATAGCGGCCTCCATGTAATTAACGGTGTCGAAAAATTTCGGCAAATCATACAAATCGGAGCGTCTGTTCATACAGTGGGTCCTTTCAGAAAAACAGGTTTTATTGTCGTTGTCAAACTGTGGATTAAAACTTTATTGCACACAACTCCACTTTCTGATGCTGTTTCCTGCAGAAGAGAGAAAATTAGTTCCGTGACAAGTCTATCCTCCGGTTGCCATTCGGTCATCGCTTCGAAGAGTGCTTCCAAAAATCTTGTAGGAAAAGCACTTAATTTTCCTTAGCAATTGACAATTCAAATTTTATAGACGGCAATTTAGGACGTAGATGTCGCTCGTCCAGGCAGAAAACTGTCGCGCCCGTGACTTCCTGAAAAAAAAAACTGAAAAATGGAAACTTCTCATTGACTCCAAATTTGGTGCAGAAAATCTTTATTTTTAACAAGTAACACAATCTTTATTTGAAACATTTTTATATTAATTTTTACAACTTTGCGGGACGAATGAGAGACTCCACGCCTTCGTAGGCATTCCTGGAAAAAAACAAAACAAAAAAAAATAAAGAATTAAAAACATCACCTAAAAACCTGAAGGATAAGAGAGAATCCTCTGCCAAAACCGGAAGAGCACGACCCTCCCCCCCCTCCAGACGAGGCCACAGTACGACCCCCCCCCCTTCGATTCCCGAACCTCAAGCTTGACCCTGCTCGAAACTCCGGAGGCCTTCTCTCACCTGCGTGAGTCGTGTCACTCCCAGCATCGTCCTCTCGATTCCAAGCTGCGCGACGCTGATCGCGACGCTGATCGATCTGATGCGTTGAGTACGGAACATTACTGTAAAGGAAAAGTTCAGATCTACTTTACAGTCGGAGGAGGGCATTGCTGGAAAAGTTATAGCTCCAAGGAGTATGGCCTGCCCGGCTAGAAAATTGAAAAGAATGGTTCTCTTGAAGTCTACTCATGACGCTGTGAACTAGTTTGCTTCCAGTTCTGCAACCATTGTCAAAGACACAGAGTGGACCGCTCCTGCCTACTAGCATAGATCCCGAAATTCTGCTTTAGAACATCCTAGCGTCGCACGAAACATTTACTACAGCATAGATAATTCTTTAATCGTTTAAGATAAGGCTGCGGATATAACTCAAGTAAAAGGTTCTGCGAGGACTGATCAGCGGTGCTTTAGCAAAGGCTTGAAATTCTGTACAGAAATTGGTTGAATCAGGCATTTGCCTAAAAACTATTGTGTATCCGTCATATTCTCCAAACCTCTAAGTACCACAAACTGAAAAGCGACAAGGTCGACCTCCACGAATTCAGTTAATGGAGTTGAAGATACGATTGACGGTGATGGTGCTGTAAATATGCGAGTGATCGGCAAGTTTGTGAATTTTCCTTTGCAAGAGGAGGGGAGGCCAGTGGTCCTTCTTTCCCAAAGCTGACGTACACGTATATTTCAAGCCTTAGTAAAATTACGGAAATTGTTTTCATTTGTTTCCATTTTCCATTTAAAAAGAAAGACATAGAGCTGCTTGAAAGTGTTCAAAATAACTGTGCTCGGAAGCTATATATGAGATTATAACGCCGTTCCTAACACCATTAGAGATTATAGCGCCGTTCCTAACGCCTTCAGAACAGACGTAGGAAAGTAGATCTGATTATGATGTTTAAGATTCCGACAAGAAGAATTTCATCTGACCCAGTAACTTATTTTGGTGTACCACTGACGACGTCAAGAAACGGAAGGCTCAGACTTTATATTTATATTCCTGTGGCAAAATCCCAGATTAGGTCAACTTTCTTTAGTTATTTCTTTACTACGGCGGTTCAACAAATTATTAGGCTGGAAAAAAATCTTTTCATTTTTTCAAACATTTATTACTTCGGACTTCTCCCTCGTCGTGCCTGCCGAGCGGTCGGTCTATTTCACCGCTCTTCAACAACCTCACCGGAGATGCCCGTCGATCCAGGAAGCCGTGGAACAGCAGGATCGAGTGAGTTCCAAGCTCATTTAGATTCAATCCAGGTAGCGACATTAAACGTCAGAAGACTAGCCACCAGAGAACGGCTGGTGGAACTGCAAGAATCGTTGAAGACAGCCTATGTGGACGTCCTGGCGCTTACCGAACTAAGATGGAGAGGAACCGTATGCATGGACCTAAATGATTCCAGCCACAGGTTTTTCTATGCGGGCCCAGAAAATGCTCAAGAACCGTCTGGCACAGGATTTCTAGTGAGTAGCCGCCTTATACCATTCGTAGATGCATTTTCTCGAGAAAGCGACAGATTATCTTGCCTGCACCTGCGATTCGACAACCACATAGTCCGTCTAATTTCTGCATATGCACCTCCGTCTACGAGTAGCAATTCCGAGTATGATGAGGATTATTCCCTTTTCTTAGAAAAACTCGATACGGTGCTGTCTCAGTCAATCCGAAAGTGTATTTTATGTACAGAGAGAAACTTTGGGAATACTCAAAGATCAAACGTAGTTGAAGTACACCCAGTACTTCTAGGCGACTTTAATGCAAAAATCGGATCGAAGGAAAGCTCTATCGAGAACTCTGTCGGACCTAATGGATTTGGTGACAGAAATGAAAGGGGACAGCTTCTCATAGAGATGTGCGAGAAATTCCGAATACGAGCAGTGGCCTCCTTCTTTAAAATACGTAAAGGAAGGAAGTGGACATGGCGAGCCCCGGATGGAAAAACACGGAATTGTATCGACCACATTTTTGCATGCCGACATCTTCAATTCAAGAGCGTAAGAACAGGAACTATAGAATTCGAGACGGACCATCGCTTACTCAGGGGTGTGCTTCGTTGTCCAAAATTTACAGAGAAGAAGAAAAGAAAACCACACTCTCGTTCTTGTTTTGATGCTAGTCTGTACCAAAATGGAATCTCGACCATTTGTCCTTCTCAGTTGCATTCACCTTCCAATGGATATGATGAACTTTGCCACTACATCCGCAGTGCGGCGAAGGCCGCAACACGCCAACAAGAGTACAGCGGTTACCTATCAGTGAACACGGTATCACTGATGAAGCATCGACAAACCCTGAAGCGGCTTTCACACTGCCGTTGCAGATGTTGCGCAACCGATGCCGTAATGATGAAGTATACCGCAAAGACGCAGAGGAGCAACAGCAGCAACGAGGGGGGCTTTCACACCTCTGTTGTCGCAACCCTTCATCAGCAACACCGGCATCGGTTGCACAACGGTTGCGTGGCCTCGGCAACATGGAATGATCGCCATCATTCCTTGTTGCTGATGCTCGTCACGGACGATATCACGAGTCTTATCCCATTATCTTATCTCACCGCGTTGCGGCTGCAAGAAGCATCGAACTCCGCCCCTTTTTCATTGCTCGTTGCTGGAACAGCAGCAACGGCAGTGTGAAAGCCGCTTAAAGAAAAACATTGCAACAGCGGTCGACCGTGTTAGCTACACAGAAACATGTAAATTGCTGAGGCGAATGATAAAAGATGATATCCGCAAACACCATTGTCAACTCGTTGAGAAGGCCATTCGATCGAACCGCACTCTCAAGAGGATTAGAAATGAAGCATCGATTGGAAGAAAGCAATTGTTCCAATTGAGGAACGAGGAGGGGTTCTTGTGCAAAACCAAAGATGAGATTAGTTCGGCGACGAAACGCTTCTACAAGCAGCTATACGCATCTACGGTTACTGTCACATATACTCCAATCGACACGGATATTGAATGCCCATTATTTCTGCAAGGTGAAATAGAGGCAGCCATCAAATCCATCAAACCATGGGACAACCCCAGGACATGATCGTATTGCTACGGAGATGCTGCAGCTAGGCACAAATAGTCTTGTTCCGCTAATAACGGAATTCTTCAACCACTGCTTGTGCACTTTATCTGTGCCCGAGAAGCTGACAGATTCCGTAACCGTACTTCTACATAAGAAAGGCGACCCATTTGAGCTGAAAAACTACCGTCCAATCTCTCTCCTGTCTGTTTTATACAAACTTCTCACGAGAGTAATTCTTAAGCGACTCGAACAGGTATTGGATGCAGAACAACCTCCTGAACAAGCTGGTTTTCGAAAAAACTACTCCACTATCGATCATCTACATGCTGTAAATCAGCTGATTGAACGATGCACCGAGTACCAAATACCTCTCTTCATAGCTTTCATTGACTACGAGAAGGCCTTTGATACAGTGGAAGTGAATGCGTTATGGACGGCCCTCCAAGAACAAGGAGCTAATCATCAGCTTATAGAACTGCTTCGTGAAATCTACTCAAAGGCGCAGTCTGCAATTCGTCTCGGAGGAGCAGATGTTCCAATAAGAGTTTGTCGAGGAGTCCGCCAAGGTGATACAATTTCACCAAAACTATTCACCTCTACGTTGGAGCATATTTTTCGAAAACTTACTTGGAATGGTTATGGAATATCAGTTAATGGAACTTTGCTCACCAACCTTCGCTTTGCTGACGACGTTGTTCTAATTGCGAAAACTGAGGAAGAACTGCAAACCATGATCAACGAACTAGATCAAAACTCGCTTAGTTGTGGTTTGAAAATAAGTGCCTCAAAACGAAGATAATGGCGACATCTGACACATCCATCACCCTAAGGGGAAAAGACGTCGACAATGTGAAGTCTATCACATACCTGGGACAAGATATCTCCCTCACTCGAGATCCCTCCAAAGAAATCACTCGAAGGATTCGTGCAGGCTGGAGCAACTTCTGTCGATATGCAAACTTTTTAACATCGAGGACGGTCGAAATGAAGTGGAAACGACGCCTTTTTAATATGTGCATATTGCCGTCAATGCTGTACGGAGCCGAGACCTGGACTCTATCAAAGTTAGCCAAGGATAAACTTGCAGCAGCACAAAGGCGCATGGAACGTCAAATGGTTGGAGTGAGTCTTCGAGATAGAAAGCGAAACGTGTGGCTGCGAGGAATTACTAAAGTCCAAGATGTGGTTGACTGTGCCATGGTAAGAAAGTGGACTTATTGCTGGAAGATCTCTAATACTGTTGATAATAAGTGGTCTCGTCAGATTATGGAGTGGTGTCCGCCTTCCAAACGAACAGTGGGACGACCTAAATCTAGATGGCGAGATGTATTCCAGAAAGCCTTGGGAACATGCAATTGGCAAGAAGTAGCAAGAACGAAAACGAAACGTGAATGGATCGATCTAATGAGATGCCGCATATTGTAAAATTGAATTGAAAGGCATATAAATAAATAAATAAATAAATAAATTTATTACTTCACAACTACAATGTCAAATCAACTGAGGTAAACTCCATTTTGTTCCACTACACTTCTCCAAAGACTGGTTACTTTTCCAATTCCTCTCGTTTAAAGGGCTGAAGTTCTGGAGTCGCACCACTGCTGAATCCAATTTTTGAGGCATGTGGATTCTATGCTCCAAATTACCATGCAAGGCCAAGACCCTACAGATGGATTCCCATTATTCTAAGAGACACTTCGAGCTTCTCTGTCAGTTGACCTGTCGTCCGCCTACTAGCGGTACGAAGAAGATGGAGTAGTTCAGTGTCGTCCAATTCAGTTGGCTTTCCCGACCTTGCTTTGTCCTCAAGTGAATCTTCTTCTTCTTCTTCTTCAGCGTTTGTCCCGCATCGTCGCGGGGTCCGCTCTTCTGGTGTTACGACGCCACCTTTCCCGATCCTGCGCTTGATCAGGGTGGACACCAGCTACTTTCATGTCCGTGTGTAACGTATCGGACCAACGCTGCTTCGGGCGTCCTCTAGGCCGCTTTCCAGATACTTCCAACTCAAGGCCAATCTTGCGGACGCTGTCTTCTTTCCCACGCAGAACGTGGCCGTACCATCGCAAGCGAGCTTCGCGCATCTTGTCCGCTATCGGCGCGACACCGAACTTCTGCCGAATAGCATCATTTCTGATGCGGTCCATGCGCGTGACTCCAGCCGTCCAGCGCAGCATCTTCGTCTCCATGACGCTGAGGCGTGTTTCAACTTCCTTAGTCGAAGGCCAACACTCAGCGCCGTACATTGCTACCGGGCGCACGACGGCTCTGTAAATCTTCGACTTCAGGTGCTCTGGTATCCTCCTATCGCAGAGCACGCCAGTCAGCGAACGCCACTTGGACCAAGCTGCACTCATGCGTGAGTTCACTTCAACCATCAGACCGCCGTCAGACGCTATTGCTGATCCCAGGTATTTAAACACCGAAGTGCGTGCAAGTTCAGTACCGTTAATCTTAATGGAGCCGGACTCGTTCACGTCAGTCCTAGGTACTCGGTCTTCTTGACGTTCAATTTAAGTCCGAACCTCGCCAGACGGTCACACCAAGCTTGCACCTGCCGCTCGAGATCGTCTTTCTCTTCGCAAGCGAGCATCACGTCATCAGCATAAAGCAGCGTCCATGGAACGGGCTGCTGAAGATCTCGCGTAATGGCATCCATGACGACAACAAAGAGGAGTGGAGAAAGCGCAGAACCCTGGTGCAACCCAACAGAGATGGGAAACTCCATTGAGGTTCCAGCTGCAGCTTGCACTCTACTCTTTGGGCAAGAGTAGAGCATCCGCACCCACTCTATAAGTTCCTCAGGTACGTTGTGTCGTCGCAAGGCGTACCATATAAGCTCACGCGGTACGCGGTCGAAGGCCTTCTCCAAGTCGAGAAAGGCTATATGCACCGGCTTTTGTCTCTCGCGATGCTTCTCCACCAGGAGGCGGGCGGCGTGTATAGCATCAATGGTCCCACAACCAGACACAAAGCCGCACTGGTTGTCGGAGAGCTTGACGATTTCACGGATTCGTCTAGGATTCGCTCGAAGATTCGCTCGAAGATCTTCATGCTGTGCGAAAGCAAGCGAATCGGACGGTAATTGAAGCAGTCCGCAGGACTGCCCTTCTTCTTCCAAATCGGAATCGTCGTACTGTTGTGCCAACACTCCGGTACTTTCTTCTCCTTTACTACCTGGTTGAAGAACTCAGCCAACCACTCAGCAGGATACCAGAGCTTCGACTTCCAAACATCGGCTGCCAGATCATCCGGCCCTGTCGCCTTACCGGGCTTCATCTTCTTTAGAGCCGCTTCTGTTTCCTCCACGGTGATCTTGCGAACGGGATCGTGAACAGAAGCCACAGAAGGGATGGCCGGATGAGGAAATTCCATAGTGGAAGTTTCCTCAAAGTAATCACGCCATCGCTTCAGCGCCTTTTTGCGGTCTGTCAGAAGATGGCCGCTCTCATCATTGATGCCAACAAACTTTTCAATGTCCTCGGTTTGGCGATGGCGGGTCTTAGCAAGTCGGTACAAATACCGCTCACCATCGCGCGATTCGAGCTTTCGGTAGACATCACCATAATGAGTGGCTTTCGCAACAGCCACGGCTTTCTTTGCAGCCTTCTTCGCCTTCTGATACTCCTGCCAGTTGTCGGCTGTTCTGTCGCCGAGAAACACATGATACAGCGACTTCTTCTCTCGAACTTTCGCTTTCACATCGTCTGTCCACAGCCATGCCTGCTTGTCGACTTTGCGTCGTCCAGGCTTCGTAGTGCCGAGTTCCAACCTTGCAGCTTGGCGGTTGCTTTCTTCCAAGTTTCATCGACAGTCGTAACTGTCGGTAACCGTACGCGGGAAATCACAGCTGCTTCCTTCTCTTTCATTCGCCACCACTTGATTCTCGCAGCACCGCATCGCTCAACTTGCTGCATCCTCGGAGGGGTGATCTTAAAGGTGCAGACTAGCGGTCGATGCTGTGGGGCTACCGTCTCATACGGCACGACCTTCGCATCTGTGACAAGACTTCGGTCACGATCCTTCACAAGCACAAAGTCTATCTGAGACTTGGAGCTCCCACTATAATATGAGATGAGGTGGGAGTCGCGTTTTCGGAAAACGGTGTTCACAATGGTGAGGCTATGCGCTTCCGCATACTCAAGAATACGCTCACCATCGGGGTTACGAGACCCGTATCCGAAACCATCATGACAGCTGTACCCGTCCTTCGCAGCACCTACGTGCCCATTAAGGTCACCAGCGACTATGATGACATCTTTCGACGGTACCTCTGCTGTCTTCTCATCAAGCAGGATCCAAAACTCATCCTTGGCTTGATCGGAGCAGCCAGTCTGCGGAGCATACGCAGAGAAGAAGTGATAGAGTCGCTCCTTAGCGGCAACAACGATCTTCATCAATCGATCGTCAAAGCGTTCGACGCTTACAATCGAGTCACGAAATCGTTCGGAGACGATTATTCCGACACCGCTGGTGGTCCTGGGACTTCCACATAGAACGGCCTTGAAACCACGTCCTATGTCCCTTGACTTGCGGCAGGACCACCTCGTCTCCTGCACCGCACAGAAATCAACTCTTCTTCGTTCCAGTGCTTCAACCAACTCGCACGAGCGGCCCGTCAACGTACCCACATTCAGCGTTGCCACGCTGGTCCTGCTTACGTTACGGGACTTTCGGACTAGCTCAGTTGCCCCCCGATGCCGTCCTCGCATCAGGGACCCTCGCATACTTCTCACACTCGCCGGGCTCTGCGAGTGCGCGCTTTGTCCTCAAGTGAATAATCTCCCTTTAAAAACTTTCCGAACCACTCATAACAGGCGCGATGAGTAGTAGATCCCAAGCCATATATATATGGTTAATTTGATCGGCTGCCTGACGTGCTGTAGATCCTTTAATGAATTCATGCAGAATGCCGTGCCGAAAATGGCCATGAGGTAGGTCTGGCATGGAGTCCGGAAGATTGGACATATAACGAAGTACAAGAAGGGTCTTGACCTGACTCCGCGTGCGAACGGTAGACAAGTGTGATAGGATTAGGAAATCAGCTATCAATACTGGCTAGTGTGTTTACAAAGAGAACGGTAAAAAAACTTTGTGAAGAGACTTTTTTTCCAACCTAATACTTTGTGAAGAGGAGTATATTCGAAGACTGTTTCTTCAAGCTTTTCAAAATCTTATTATTCGTAAAATGTTTGGTTAAATTTGACGGATGCTACTCTGTTCAGATTTGTGTGTCAATCAGTTGCAGTTGCTTATTTTATTCCAACAAGGCTAGCTAAATTCTCTCTTCTTCTTTCCGTCTCCTCGTATTAGTTTTCTAAGTGTTACAGATTTGTCTGATGTTTGTTTCTCACATGTCCTCTTTTCGATTGCACGTGTGTTTATGTTGCACGTCAATAAATAATAATAATAAGATGTCTAGAAAATATAGAATGCAAATTACAGTAAATATGCAAGTTAACGGCAATTTTTAAATGATTTCTTTTTGTAATGTGAGAAGTCACAAGTGCTTCCCTCCAGAATTGGACTTACTTAAATATTTTAGTTCTGCTAAAACTGCAAAAAGTTTTTCTTTATTAAAAAAGTATAATATGCAACTAGAGGTAAACCTGCGAGTGATCGATAAATTGTGTGAACTTCTTTTAATAAGGGAAAATCCATAGTAGCACCTTCCCGTAGTGGATTAATCTCAGAAATATTGCTTTTTACGCACACAAAAGCCTAACTTTGACGCGTTGTCACAGCAAGCATGAATAACTTGACAGCTCCTATCTGTACCGAAATGCCTGTGTCCGAGCAGGGGTTCTTCCACTTGAATGTGGAGGCTGAAACCCGACATTATTTGGGACCATCCTAGTGCTTTTCCACGCAAGAAAGACCTATGGGATGTTGGGATGTTGTTAGTGTGGACTCAGTTATCTGGGCTTTCATTATGAGAAACATTTAGATTTTGGGAAGCATATCCGAGGCGTCTGTAATTCAGCCATGCTGCGAACGTCAAACATCTTTAGGGCTTGAACTACTAAGGATAAATTCAATCTACTTATTTTATACAGAACCTATGTACGCTCTCTTGTTGAGTTCAGTGCCTCTGACTCATCTCCTTAGAAGAAAAAGGAAATATGTATGAAGAATGGAAAAGGTACAAAACAATTTTACAGGATGGCTCCTAATTGTTTTCGCGAAATTCAAGCCGCCACTGTATTTTTGAAAATAGCGGGAGATCAATTACTAGGATTTTTCTAGAATGGGGGAAGTATGTACAAAACCAAGCAAGGTGATATACTCAATACCCTTGACAATGGAAGCTTCACCACATCGTTGTCGCCGATAAAGGACATTCTGCAGCAGAGATCGCTCGACGACTTCAAATTTCTGCCAGAACAGTCCAACACATTGTGAAACAGTACAGAGAGGAAGGAACGGTCGAACCGAGGAAGAGATCTGGCAGACCACGTACTGTGAACACTCTCCACCTTTGAAAGGTCATCAAAAAGAGAATCGACCGGAGTTAGCATGAATCGGATGGCCGTAGACCTTGGGGTTTCCCGCAGAACAATACAGAAGATCGTCAAACAGGATCTTGGGCTTTATGGTTATTGCCTTTATCGCGGACAAGCCTTTACGGAGGCTGCCACGCAGATTAGATTGGAAAAATCCAAGTTGTTGCTAAAGGAGATCCAGCAGGGCCGCTTGTCAAACGTCATGTGGACAGACGAGAAGATTTTTACCATTGAAGTGGCACACAACTCACAGATTCAGTGTCACTTGTGCCTCCATCGAGAAACAGGTCCTCTCAATGTCGTGTTCTCAACAAGACTCTTTTTCGGAAATCTGTAATGGTATGGGCTGGCATTACCCTGGACAAGAAGACACCTCTGGTTTTCGTAGACCGTTCAGTGAAAATCAACGCTGAATCCCACCAAGAAATGATCCTGCGAAGTGGTCTTCTCCCCTAGGTTGCCGAAAATTTTGCCAGTGGTCAATCGTGCTCCAACAGGACTGGGCACCTGCTCATTCTGCGAGATCCACACTGGCATTCTGCGAGAGTCACTTCCCTGGCTACTGGACGAAGGACTTCTGGCCATCTAACTCGCCTGATCTGAATCCAATGGATTTCGCGGTGTATTTCGCTTGCTTGCAGCAGAAGGTCTCCTCGAGGAGTCACCAAAGTTTGGACGCTCTCAAAGCTTCACTTCAGAGGCGTGGGACGATATCGACGTCACTTCCTGCGGCCCACAGTGATGTCGGTGGAGAAGAGACTGAAAGCCTGTATTGTTGCAAAAGGAGCCCATTTCGAACATCTTCTCGAGTGAATGATTGTTAGGCATTGCTCTGTATAGAAGTTGTATCAGATTGTATAACTGTTGTTTTTTGTTGAAATTATTAGTAATAAACTACGCGCAAATAATTAGAAGCCACCGCGCAAACTTCTCTTTCGAACAATTAGCTGGTTATTTATTTATTTATATTTATTTATTACAAGGCACGGATAACAGTCACATGCGGCAAGATTCTAACAATAACATATAACAAACAAAAAACAAGCCAAACGAAGCCTTAGTGCAATTAAACGTTTAAAAGAGGATAGAGACATATTAACAATGTTCTTGTTCTCAGAAAGCAAGATGTTGAGCTCTCTATTATATTTGAGAATACCTAGAGCTCCAATTAGAAACAAATATCTTGGTACACGGACCGTGTAATCTCGCCGCGAAGTATTCGATGTGAGTCTTGCACATAAACTGCTACATTTCACAACTGTTTCTGAACCCTTAAATTCTTTAACACGAAAAAATTCCTTACACGAGGGAATTTGGAAAATGCGAGCAAGCCGGGCAAGGGCAGCGGCAGGGGAATGAGAAAGTCAATAAACCGAGGGCAGTGGAAGAATTTTCCAGCAGGAGTTAGTCATCGTCGTGACTGTTCTGTCTACATTGAATTGCGAAGCTCAGACGGTTCGTTGCGAGCATCTTGCTGCAGGCGTTGCTTCTCTTGTGAACCTTCCCCGTTACCGTTCTTCCTGTCACAATCTAAATTTCTGTCGCTCAAGGTATCGCCAGAACTCGTGTCCCAGCTGACTCTTGGTCGAAAGCTTACAGGTTACTAAACAGAATGCCCGAGGTGTGTATTGCTCAGTCAGTAAGTCGGACAGGCGAGATTCGGAGCTACCGACAAGCCTGCTGTTATCTAATTGTATCAGTGAGTCACAGCCCCTGTGCAAAAAAGACGTCTTGCAGAGACAGTTGCTACAGGAGCGCTTTATTCAAGGAACAACACGGTAGTTCCGTCTGCCCTCACATATCCGACCAAGGCAATCGACGAAGTCCCTGGCTTGTTGGGCAGTGGTCTGAAAAAATACAGTTTTACTATTCGACGAAAAGATGATAAATTATGGTTGACGCTAATCAATGCCGTCGTGGGATGCGCCAAACATTTCACTTATACGCGTTATCGCTATCTTTCAGCCACACTTAGATTCTTCTTCTTCTTCTTCTCCTGAGCGTTTAGTCCCGCGCAGTCGCAGGGTCCGCTGTTCTTGTGATCTCTCGCCACCTCATCCTATCAAGGGCGTCATCTGCCGTGGCGCCGACTTCGGCGAGATCTCTCTTGATGACGTCCTTCCATCTTTTCCTAAGGGACGCTTTCCGGGTGCCTCGAAATCTAGGGCCAACCTTGTGGGGTGATCCTCTGGTCTTCTGAGGACGTGTCCATACCACCTCAGGCGCTGCTCTCTCATCTTCAGCTGGATCGGGGCAGTCTTCATCACTGCCCTAACATCCTCGTTTCGCACCCTGTCCCGACGGGTCCATCCACATGCCCACCTCAGCATCCTCATCTCTGCCGCGTGCAGTTGCCGCTCCTGCGCCTTACCCAGGGCCCAGCACTCACTGCCGTAGAGGAGGGCAAGTCTTACAACTGTTCTATAGAGCTTGCCTTTGAGCGTCCTGGAGCATCTACGGTCGCAGAGGATCCCTGTGGACTCCCTCCACTTGAGCCAGGCTGCGTTTATCCGTCCCCTGACCGCCTGGTCCACACTTCCTTCCTCGGATAGGTCACTTCCGAGGTAGCGGAATTCTTCCACCTTGTCGATCGTTTCCCCTTGGCAGTCTAGGATCGATCCAGCGCACTGCTCAGAGCTGATGAACTTCGTCTTCTTCACGTTCAGCCGTAGGCCGTTGTCCGCAAGGGCCCTCTGCCACAGCTGCACCTTCTCCTCCAGCTCCTCCTGGTTGTCGGCTACTAGGGCGATGTCGTCCGCGTAGAGGATCGTTCTGAGAGGGCCTTCCTCAAGGTGGTTCACTATAGAGTCAAGCGTCAGCAGGAAGAGGAACGGGCTCAGAGCCGACCTTTGGTGTACCCCCACTGTGATGTCCACTTTCTTTGTCACCCCGTGTGGAGTTCGTATCGCCGCTTTCGAGCCCTCGTACATGTCCCTTATGACCGTGATCAGACGTTCCGGGACACCCCGCCCTCGAAGGGCATTCCAGATTACGGCCCGAGCTAGCCTGTCGTAGGCCTTCTCCAGATCCAGGAATGCCAGGTAGCAGGGTTTTCGTTTCTCCCGATATTTCTCCATCACCTGACGAGCGATGAAGATGGCGTCTGTGGTGGACCTCTCAGGCATGAAGCCCCACTGCACCTGGGAGATGGGTACCATCTCCCTCAGCCTTGAGTCGACCAGTCGTTTGTAGATCTTCATCAGTTGAGATCAGTTTGATCCCTCGGTAGTTGGAGCATTCGGAAGCGTCTCCCTTCTGCTTGAAGATGGGGACTATGGTGCTGTTCCTCCAGTCATCCGGCATCTTACCTTCTTTCGTGATTCTGTTGAGGAACTGCTTCAGCCTGTTGATTCCGAGGTCCCCGAGCACCTTCCAAGCCTCTACTGGCACACCGTCAGGCCCTGCTGCCTTCCCGAGTTTCATCTTCCGTATGGCCTTGCGAACCTCTTCTTGCGTCCAGGGTGGGATGGGTCCTTCCGTTGGTTGTTCTTCCTCGGCCTCCCGACGAGGGAACTCCTCGTTCAGGAGTTCCTTGAAGTACTCCTCCCATCTCTCTCTGACCTCGACCGGCTTCCGTAACACTCTACCGTCAGCACTCTTCACAGTCTTCACTACTCGAATGTCGAGGCTAGCTCTATGACGCGCCTTGGCCAGGCGGATGGCGAACTTCTCTCCCTCTGGCCCATCTAGTTTCTCGTACAGAGCATCCATTTCCGCGTTCTTTGATTTCGCTGCAGCTGTTTTAGCCAGCCTCTTCAGCTTCCTGTAGGCTGTGAGATGCTCGGGTGCCCTCGTCTTCTGCCACAGCTTGTAGGCCTCCTTCTTCCTCTTCACCGCAGCCTGCACCTCTTCGTTCCAGAACCATGCCGATTTATTCCCTCTGGTTCCTCCCTTTGTTTTTTTCAGGGTTTCCTTGGCACATCTCAGGATTGTTTCGGCTACCCTCCTCCAGGTCTCATTCACGGGACCAGCTGGATCTGGAAGGCCTGCTTCGAGCACTGCCCTTCGTAGCTCGTTCCGCTCTGAACCCCGCAGTCTCCACCATCGGATCCTGGGTTCCGTCCTCACTTTGGGCCTGGTGGGTAGAGGTATGCTAAGGTCGGCTACCAAGGGTCTATGCTGTGATGCCACGTCTTCTCCCGGAATGACCTTCACATTCCGGACTGTTTTCAGGGCAGCCCTTCGAACCAGGATGTGGTCGACTTCCGTCCTTCTTCCTCCGCTAGCATAGGTCACTTTCTGGCTCTCCCTCTTCGCAAAAAAGGTGCTACAGACAGCCAGACTCAGCCACACTTAGATAGTCTAACTTATTTAAATGGGAAAGAAAACGGCAACCTTTCCGAGTGCTTGACGTCGGCGTCGTTCTATGTGTATGCTCTTGATAGACATATGATGGGGTACATGATCGGCAGTGCTAATGCAATTCACGTGAAGTCGAAGTTGAATGAAAACCTCAAGTTGAGCTAATCTGATTTCACAACATATTGACTCCCAAGGTATACTAACGGTGCTTTGAATCAGAACTATTTCTTATTATTTTTCTTTTATTCATTTCTTTCCAGGACTTTTAAGGATGGGGTGCCGCGGAACAGAATGCTATATCTGATAAAGTTTTGTTGCGATTAAAATTCCATCGCGGGGCGGACTCGAACCCGCACGACCTGGTGACCGGGCGCGAATGCTCTACGCCATTACACCACCGGCGCTGTTTGATTGAACACAACACCCACAGCTCGTGGGATCCATCAGTAACTCTCCCATATATCAGGATGAGCCGGCCGCTGTTATCAGCGTGAAAGCAAACTCGTTCCATCAAATAAAGCATAAATTCAAAGCATAAATTTTTATTGACATTTTTGACATTTTCACCATTCAAACTGGCGATCGGCTAAGCAGTACGTAGGAATCCGAGTAGCCCCTACACGAAAATTTCCAACCATAAGTAAACTGCATTTACACTTATGCATCAATCAAGTAAGGAGCGCAGGATTTTGGAGCACAGCATGGCTCAATCCCAACGGCTAGCAACTCGAAAGATCGCGTTTTTTGCTTCTTACTACAAGCTACGTATAACTCATTGCTGTAGCTAAAAGATTAGCACCTCTGTATTCCGACGATGTTGTGTTTATACTTCTAGAGCAGTAAGTTTTACCTGCTTCTTTAACGTGTGTCAGATCTTCAAATGTGGTTTAAAGCTCACGCGCTTCTAGAAATAGCCGAGCTAAACGAAACTGAGCTCGAATTCCCCTACCCCACGGTTCACCAGCTGCTGCATACAGCCGTAGCAGTCCACGTAGTGCTTGAACGGAAACGCACAGATCAAGAACTGAAACGGAATCCGCGATGAATTAGCGACCGCACCATCTCACAGTACACCTACCGTATCCACAGCCTTTAAAGCGGTTAACCGTAGGGCGTGTTCGCATGCTGTGATGTCCTCCAGAACCAGAAATTGTTGTGGTCCACGTCTTGCGGCCAGTCCTTGGAACGGAATTGAGCATGCCAGGATGAGGAGGGTGACGAATAAAGCCATCGTCTAATGTAGTGTATTATGATTCTGAAACTCTGAGCCGTTTGAAAAAAAAAATCGATGTAGTACCAATGCTTGTCTCAATTATTAGGTTGTAACGAAATAAATGGCACTGAACCACTGTAAATTTAAACAGTTAATATCTCGGCTTGTAGGCAAGTTTATCAATCGAAATAAAAACCTTCTGATTCTACACATCTTTGCCAACGTGACACAAGCTTTTTTATCCCAGTAGCATAAAAACCAGAAGTTCTGGAATTGACGAAATCTTCGAAGGCACTTTCGGCATCCTGTTGGTATTTGAATATTTTCCCTACCAAGAAGTCGCCAAGATGCTTGAAGAAATGGTAGTCTGTTGGGGAGAGGTCGGGAGAAAACGGAGGATGTGGTAGAGTTTCAATGCTCAGCTCATTCAATTTCTGCAACGTCATTCGTGCTACATGAGGGCGAGCATTGTCGTGCAGAAGGAGAACTCGCCTTCGGTTTACCAAGGCCGGCCGGATATCCTTCAACTTTTTCATCATTTCTTCAATTTCAATGCAGTACTTCTCTGCTGTGATGGATTCACCGGGAGGGAGGAAGCTGTGGTGAATAATTCCCAGCGAACACCACCATACTGTCACCATTACTTTCTTTTGGTGCAATTCCGGCTTCGCAAAAACCTTGGGGCTCTCATCGCTGTCCACCCACTGTGCCGATCGTCGCCTGTTGTCGTACATTATCCATTTCTCGTCACAGGTTACGATGCGATCAAGGAATGGGTCCGTTTCGTTCCGTAGAAGCAGTGCGGACGAGATCTCATATCGTCGGTTTCTTTGCTCCTCAGACAGCTCGTGAGGCACCCACCTTTCCAGCTTTTTGGTCTTCCCAATTTCCTTCAGATCCGGGCAGCTGCGTTGTGACTGACGCCGAGAGCCTTCGCTATCTCCCTGGTACCTTTGTGTGGATCCTCCTCTACCACATCTCTCAGCTTGTCCTCATCAACATCACTATGCCTCCCACGACCTTCATGTTCTTCCAAGCTCTCATCTCCATTCCGGAACTTCTGATACCAACGATACGCCGTCCGAATTGTGGAACATCCTTGACCGAATGCGGCGTTGATCTTCTCGTCCGCCTCCTTAGCTGTAGTGCCCAGCTTGAATTCATACAAATGCCTCGGATTACCCTTTTGTCCATCTGCAAAAAAGTCAATAAAACTCTAAAGTTTTCCCACTTTTACATAGAAAATTTGGTACTCACCGGTAGAGCAAAGTTTGCGCTTCTAAATGATATGCCACACGTTACGGTTTGTTCTTGATCAAACGCGTAAAGACGCTGCCAAAAATGGCGCGAGACAGTGCCATTTAATTCGTTACAACCTAATATATCTACATATGGTGGGACATAGAGTGCCAAAAAAAAGCATCATCTTCAAAGATGGGCAAAATAATGGAAAGAGGTAATGGTGGCACCTGCATAATATTTCTTTAAAAAGAGGAGGAATACGTTTCACATCAGTGCTAACTACGACTACTACTGACTACTACTGCAATACGACAATAAAGGTAGAAATACTCATGCAAAACTACGCTTCTCTATCCAATATTTTTTAATATTCAAAATCATTCCAAAGATGAGATTTTCTTCTTACACACTTTTTTAAACGCGCATATTTATTAATATTTCGCAGCATGTGCGAGTGCAGCGCAGTCGGAGAAAGCGCCGGCTGTCGCCTGCGTCCAGTTCCAGGTTCTTGGTTCGGATTTCGCGCCCGAACTTGCTATATCTTCCACCCTTCCGGGATCGCTGAGGTATCAGACTTTTTTGAAACAATATGATGCACTGAACAATTTAAAGCACAGATTGCGACTGAAACAACAGCGAAAATTGTTTAGTGGAATAAAACGCTGAGTTGATCATCACCTGACCACTACGCGCTACCAGGATATCTGGTCGAGGAAGACGCATCCCGAAGAAGGATTGGCTAGCGCCGGCCTCTTATACAGTATACACTATTATCTATGTTATATTTATTTTGTCGGGATATTCCTTTTTATATTTAACATAAGTAGGAATCCCTTTTTTCAGAGCTACTTTTCTTCCCTGAGCTTTTTTTTCTTTTGTACAGGACACGCCTTTGAGCGCATAGAATTAATTAAAATAAAAGAATAAAAAATGGCGTTACTCAATCTTTTTTGGGACGTTACCACGCATTTTACTTCTACGGGATATCTTGGAGACGATTTGAATGCGTATTTGGTCATACAATGACTTGCGGTGGCCAGCTGATGAACAAGTCAACGCATTATCCTTTCAGGACAAGACTGGCTCCAATTCATTCACCCCGAAGGGATGGAAGGCTTGGTTAGATAGCCTAGGCATAGGTAACTCCAAGCTATCAGTTTCTTCCACAGAGCTGCATTTTAGTGTAAATCATGAAGCATACGGTTGAGTTCCCAATTAAGCTTAAGATAATTTAGCTTGAAAAAATTGCAAGAATGGAATGCATTCCGAGAATTAGATTGAGAATCGAGGGTAACCGAGGTTGCGTAAACTTGACCGTAGGTTACAGGAATAAGTAGATAATTTTCTTTTTAAACTAAAATGGAAGCCAGCAAGAGAGAACAAAAACAAAATCCTCCTTCACCTCAAGGAACTCTCTTAGTATACGCAGTGAAGTCCTACATTTACTTGTGGTATAATTCTAGAGACTAGCATATTAGGGAACCAGGAATGTCTTCGCAGAAAGGGGAATTTCGGGATCTATCTTAGTCGAGGGTGAAGGGGAGCGGAGGACACACTGTGTTTTTACTCAGAGTTCCCTTCTTTGAAGTTGTCCAAGAGCTTCACCTGCTGCCCCATGATATTGATAGCTCTTGGACAAATTTAAGTGTGGAAGCTGTATAGAGCGATAGTGCGGAAATAACTGTCACCTTAGGGTTGCACACTCCAGATGAGGATAGATCCAAATTTCAGAGGAGTATTTCCAGCTGGTTCGTCGTTGGAGCACTTTGCCCCGTTTGTTTTGTGGTCTAAATGGTTAAGTGTTGATAAGAGAGAGGTGACACGAAGAAGAGGACCTACACAGAATGTTACTTATAGGCCAAAATTTCACAGAGTGTGAGGTGGATGAGGCCGGTTTCAACCGAAACGTTAGGCAAAGACGGTGCCAGTGATGACGGTGAGATGCAACTCCCATTTTCTCTTCAAGAAAAACTAAGAAAAAACAGCCATTAAAAGGTCAGTCTCAGTACTGCGGAAGACACTTTGACACCCGTGTTTTCGCAAAAAATCGCAAAAAGCAGCATCGCAAAAAAAGCCTTAAGTGTGACCGTCCGATCGGACTAGACCTGCGCAGCGAAGTGGTACAGCACTTCAGAGTAAGATACAGAAAATTCCCTTAAGGCAATGCTAAGGGTAGCTAAAAAGGACAGTATTCAGTCCTATCAAGAAGTGCGACATATTCTGCATTCTACATTCATGGTGTGGTGTAAAATCGGCTGGATTAATCACTCTACTAGGTTGGTCAGAAGAGCTTGAGCCGCTTGTCATTTTTCTCCCTTTTTGCATATTCAGCATGCAATAGAACGTGGTGAAAAACATATGATTATAAGAACTCAATCACCACTGTTATTGGGAAATTGGGAGGCCTACAGTCTCCCATTTTCTGAAAGAAGGTCAGCCTGCCTATTAAATGGGAGACTCGTTTTCTTTCAGAAGTTGGGAGGCCATAGTTGTAAGGAGCTGATGCCTGTCCTTTCATCGTCTTAAAATTTGAAGCATTTTTTCTTCGTCAGGAGTAACCCTCCGAGAACGACGAAGTGAATGATGGCCTTAGGGAACAATGTCAAGAAAACACGATAGGTGGGGAATCGTGTTTCAGCCTAGATTCTTTAGATCTTTCAGCTTTTTCCAGGAATAGATCGCTAGGGTTTAACTACGATTATATTCCAAACACTGAGTTTAGAAATCTTAATTTTGGCTTACAGCCCCTAGCTTCAAGGAGGCGGAAGTTTGACTACATTGTTGTTTATAAAATTATATTTGGACCTTCACGTCTAAAACCTAATACGTTGTTCACTTTTAGGAACTCTACCGCTAGGGGTTGTTTCGCAGATTAGCTCTCGCCAGGGTAAAGAAAGGTGTAAGGAGGTTCTTTTTTGTTAGCCGAGCGGGCTCCGAATTTGACGAACTCAGCAGAAAGCGTCCTATACCTGTTAAACTCTCTACTTTTGAAGCCTTCTTGGACAAGTACCTCTCGTGCAGGACCTCCAATTCATGACTGGTTTGCTATCCATCTCACTTCTGTTGTATTGTGTTTTCACTTATTCATTTTTTGTTCAGGCGTTCCTTTTTTATTAGTTCGTACTAATGCTGTGTACGCCTTTTTTAGGTCTCCTAGTTTGTTTTGCAAGTTCCACATGAATTTTCCATTAAGAAATGATGATGATCTCTTTGTTGTACGGGGTGGAGTGTGATCCTACGATTAGAGTAGGTGAACTGTGGTTCGCTCCGCTGTTTCTCCCAAACGGCGTCCGCCAGTTGTCGAAGTTGATTGGCGCATGTTAGCAGGGACGGTGAGTCCATACGAGAGCAGTTCGTTATACAACACTCCACGCGAATCCCAGAAGGGGACAATTCTCTGGGGAAGGCTCGATGTGGCGGGCGGGTCTTCCCGTCGAGGGAGCCACACTTCACGATGCGTGTTGGAATCGTAGAGCACTCAACTCTCTGCTACAGTAAGTTTATCAGAAACTCCTTCCGGTTCGGGTGAAGAAAGATAGACTGCCAAATGGACACCCGGATGAACCGCATTCTTTCGGCCAAGGCATGCGGGATCCATCGAGTCAGGACTTTTCCTCTGCCAAAGGTCTGCGGCGACTGAGGACACTTGGATGAGTGCAATCCAGCTTCGTCGCCATACTGCCAACCTCAGGGTCTTCTTTTGACGAGTCGAGAACGCAGAATTGCACCGTATGGAGTCTTTCTAACCAAGTTTTCGCTTCGAAGACCGTCTCTCCCTAACTGCTCTCCCCTCCTTGAAACAGGCGAACTAGCGCTTCCCAAAACTCGGTGAAAATTCACGTCAAGCACTTTCTCGGATGACCGCGCCTAGCATATCTCTTATTGTCTGTCTCTAGAACCTAAACAAGATAGCAGCAAAGCCTTAACGACCAGGAATAGAAAAAAGAGCTTTTTAGTGCTCTGATTCATGGTGCGTTTAGAAAAATAGACTTGCCACGACCACAGTGAATCAGCGGCGAGCTTAACTCTTAAATAGTTGCTCCTTCTTGAGACTTTAGACACGAGCAAAATCCAACGAAACTTTTGGTGGGTGAGTGAGGAGAAGAATAAGTTTTTGGGTAATAAATCGTTAAGGTGCTAAAAGTAAAGAAAGGAAGGCAAAAACAGACACCACGTAAACATAAAAACTCTAAACAAAGCAGAACTAAAAAATGTTTCATTAATTCTTAAGTGAAGTAATAGCTAAACGGTGTTCCACAGAAGAGTAGTAGGTCCTTGGCGGGCTTGTGCCCGAATCCTGATCGCACATGATCGTAGAATAAACACATAAACGGAACTGATAATTCGAAGTAGAGCACAGAAATAGGCGAGGAATGAACCTCGGGGTCCGCTGGGTTCTATCTTGCCCGTTTTAAGATGCCTTTCCACGCCGGCAAGTAGGGAGTAATGCTTAGAAAGCATGCTAACTTGCGTTATACGAAAAGTAAAGCTTAAAGGAGAAAACAAAACAGGGGATTCTGTAAGATTCAACACGATGAGAAGAATGGAACGAAGCGAGTATGTCTGATTTGCTTGCTAGGTAAAATTGCGTTTTCCACAATGTTGGCTTTTACGCTTAATTTACAAATAAAGCAGAGAACAGAAATCAACAAAAAAAGGTCGAGAGAATGTCCTAGTCTATCACTCAGATTAGCCCACGCTGCTATACACTTATCGAAACTTAAGTCTAACAAGGCATATAACCCTTACAACGAATTACGAGTGATACGTTTCCATGTTGCATGGTTTGCACTGCATCAAAACACATGACGACACCAGGCAAGCTTTTCAAAATTTGTGAAGTTGCTCCATCGTTTGTAACGTTGGAGCCCATACATTCACTAGAAGTTGAGATCTAGTCCAAAAGGTCTGCCAAAAATACATGAGATATAGCAAGGCTATATCTCATGTATTTTTGGCAGACCTACTTATTGCCTACTTACTGACAGAAACAACATTAGTTTTCTGAGGCCGTTCAATAGATTTTATACTCTTTTGCACACCAGCTGCTGTTAAAACGTGGCAGCTTTTATAACTCGAATTTTCTCCTGTCCCTTCAGTATACATAGCTGTAATTCACCAAACGACTAGTAAGTTGGACATATACTACCCAAGAAGCTTCACACGACCATAGAATTTTCCTGCTATACGTTGCACACAAAAACCTTCCTCCGTACCCTAGTTCCTAGAATAATAGCATAAAGATGGGATTATCTCCCTCATGGAGAACATTTCCAAGGCGAATTGAGAGCGTGTGGCTGACCACCACCGTTTGTGTCAGTCTTCTCCTACCAGACAGCCGGAAACTTCTCCGCCAATTCCCCACTTGAGATGAGAGCTGAGTGCTGCATGTCGAGCAGACGCGACGGAAAGTTTGCCTCGAATTACACCCAGATGTATCTACTCGAAAGGAGAGGGATTTATTTATTTATTTATTTATTTATTTATTTATTTATTAGGTCATTGCATATGAAATGGCCAATTTTGATTGAAAACTTTGACAGGTCATAGCTTTGCTTCGTCACTTGACTTTGTTTGTTAGTTTTTGGAGAACAGTTTTTGAAACGTGTCGCGCGTTGCCGTGCGGTAGGATTGGGCCCCTTCGATCGACCAAAGCCGGCCGTTTCTCAATCAACTTCTGGTGCAAAACTTCAACTTCGGCACAGTGCTTCTCCGCTGTGATAGCCCTCCAGTTTTTAAGTACTGGTAATGGACTGTACCACCATACGGTCACCGTGGAGACTTGGTTTCGGCATCTCTTGAGACTCTCATTCTTGTCTATCCATTGTGCAGAATGACGATGGTTGTCATAAAGGATCCGTTTTTCGTAGCATGTCACGCAATCTAAGGGAGCCTTTTTGCTGCCCAAAAAGGCTCCCTTAGATTGCGAAGCCTTAACGAAACACAGGCGTCGACGCATTTCCAACGTCTGCACGGCGGTCTGTTCGCGATCCATTTATCCAGTTTCTTTACTTTTCCGATCTCATTTAAGCAATGAC
Organism: Heligmosomoides polygyrus bakeri; assembly: GCA_947359475.1. Classification (NCBI taxonomy): domain Eukaryota; kingdom Metazoa; phylum Nematoda; class Chromadorea; order Rhabditida; family Heligmosomidae; genus Heligmosomoides; species Heligmosomoides polygyrus. The sequence goes on along the minus strand of OX375868.1, from coordinate 83,936,544 downwards.
TGACAGTGCTACCTTCAACGCCGAAACGCTGTGCTGGCTCTCTCACAGTCTGACGCGGATCCGCTTTCATCATGGCTTTGAATTGGTCGTCGGCAAGGAGTGATGGCGGCCTACCTCGGTCCTCACCTTCGAGACTTTCACCTCGAGATCGAAATCTTCCGAACCATTGGCGAATTGTGCGTTCCTTAGCGAAATCCTCCCCAAAGCGTTGATACTACGAGCTGCGGTTGCGGCATTGTGTCCACTTCTTCATTCATATAATTAGAGCACCCGATTATCACGTTGATTCGTACTGTAGAAACGATGTCAAAAACTCGGCAAGAGGCAACCATGTCACAAAAGAAAGCGGACACTCTGCGCGTTCAGAAACTATCTACAGTACATGGAACGGGGCATTCGCAGCCGCGAAAAACCAATCAGAAATTGAGGTAGCAATATCGGCCATCTCATATGCAACAACCTAATACTTATTTCGAGTATTCAAGACAGTCGTGAAGAAATACTGAAAAATAAGTAACAAAGAAAAAGGATGAAGCAGCGGTAGTACAACTTACTTTGGGTGCGTCACGTGTTCTGCTTCCACGGGATAATGTAGGGGCAATTTGAATGCTTGTTTGACCTAGATGTACAGGGTGTGCAAAAATTATCCGCACAGGGTACGAAGCAGTCCACAACTACTAGTAGGACTGGATTCCGAGCTCCATATTCGAATATGTTATACATTTATATCATACGCAAATGCATTCCAAGTTTGAGCTCATGAATGCTCACAGCGCAGCAATGGCAAAGCGAAATCCGAAACGATCGGTCATCATCAGCCTGTACATTTCTGGACGCAGCGCTATTTTTATCGCCAATGCTCCCAATATTCCTCCACGAACGGTGTATGATGCCATCTAACGATACATGGAGCTTGGTACTTTATCAGACAGGAGTGGACGAGGTAGGAAATTGACTGCTATCACTCCGGAAACGATAAAAAAGGATCGCAAGCAGATTCGTCGCAATCCTCGCCGTTTCGATGCGAAACTCAGGAACTCAATAGTTCTGTTAGAACCACCGTCAGGAAGAAATTTAAAGATGTATCTATATCGTATTCAACGTGTTCTACAAAGATGCAAGAACTTGCTGAAGCGGTTGGCGAATGGCCCGCACCGCACGATCGTTTTTTCTTCACCCTGGAACCCAGGGCGAATCGTCAAAACGATCGCATTCTCTCACAGAATATTGGAGCTGATATCCGTGATGGGAAACTGGTCGGTAGAACGGCACACCCGGCTTTAGTTATGGCTTGGGGTGCAATTACTTCAGACGGCAAGTCCCTATTAGTTTTTGTCGAATCTGGTGTCAAAATTGACAGAAACGAGTACCAGAAAACGATTTTGGAGGACGTACTGAAGCCGTGAACCGACGCAGACTTCGAAAATGACAGATGGCGTTTCCAGCAGGACTCTGCGCCTGCACACAAGGCGAGGACAACACAGTAGTGGTGCGAACGTTAACTCCCGGGTTTCATTGCGCACGTGACTGGCCTTCGAACTCAAAGGATTTAAACCATCTTGACTTCTCAGTCTGGTCAGTTATTATGAGCAAAGTTTGCTATACTCGTTTGGCTTCTCTGACTGAAGCATGGAACGAAATGAGCAACGACCATCTCCGTGCCACGTGTGATGCGTTCGTTACTCGTCTGAGGATTTGTGTTCGTAACAAAGGCGGCCACTCCGAATGACTTTGATATGTTCTTATTAGTAAGGGAATAAAGAAGTTAGGTGTCAAGTTTCGTTGTCAAACCCGCATTTGTGCTGAAGTTACACTGTGATATCTTTGTGCGGGTAATTTTTGCGCACCCTGTACGTTATATGCGTGTCCCAAAGACGGGCAGCATTGGGAGGTGGGAACGCCCCATCCAATCAAACAGCATTGAATGGGCGCGCCATTCAGAGAGGACATGTGCGGTTGATACCTTGATCGGCTGTGTTCGGGCTGAGCTCTGCTTGGTTACTATTGGCTGGCGCGCTCCCACCTATCAATGCTGCTCACCTTCGACATGTATCCATTCTATAGTGTAGCATAAGCAATTCACTACCAACAATGAGTGGAATACTTCTATGCGATATCGTGGAGGCGATTCGAACGCGTATTGGGCCATACATGTGCAATGACTTGAGGTGCCAGCCGATGAACAAGTCAGGGAGGCGTGAGTGGAAAATCAGAACGAGATGGTATCGGATTCACGCGATAGCCAGCACCTCCTCCGACACCACTAACAAGGGAAGGGTCTGAAGCGTCTGAACGGGAGGAGCGAGTCATAGAAGGAGAATTCACATCCCTCAATTAGTATGAAAATGTGTTTATTTTTGCCAAGTCGTTAAACCCAAGCAGTAGCGGGTCTATGAAGTCACAATGGAATACGGCGCATCACGAGTTTGAGGGCCTTGTACGCCCGCGATGCCTCTGCTGGCAAGCGGCTTGGAGCACAGGGTCGGGGTTTGTTTCTTGTGCGCTGCTGCATTTTTGCATTTCAACTGACTGGTTGAAGATTCTGACGCCTATACCATTTTCAGTCGTTTTTTGCACATTTTTCAGCTGCCTGTTGTGGTATTCTACATGACGATGTATAATTGTTCAACTTCAGGGATACACAGGTACAAAGTGCATGGAGCAGCGCACAAATGAGAAGCGTGGTCTGTAGATCCCGCAAATTAACCTAAACGGCATCGATACACTTTCCCTTATTTTTGTCTGTCATCTGGAAATCAGAGGACTGCTGGAGGTTTTCTAGAACCTAGCGCCAGCAATGTCCGCCGACGCTCGATTGGTGATCCACCTGCTCACGCTGAAGCGTGGCCCACATTTAGATAACAAACCATCGGGGGAAGAAATCATGCTGCACCTTCTTTTACCGTATTCCCTTTGTGTATCGTTATCTATATCACTGATCAACAGTTTAAAAACGAATTCAGCACTTCAATAGGGAAAAAGTTGTACCTGATTTCTTTTTTTTTGTACTTCTAGATGAAATCCTAACCTTATCCCTCTTTCTTAGGTCCCATACATAATCTCAATTATGAATTCGTTATGTTAAGGACATTATCTATAAGTCCCTTAATCGTTGGTCTTTTTTGAAATTGGCAAGTGTCTTTTGTCACGTCTCCTGACACATCTCCATCTCCTTCTCTTAGAAGTATTCAACACGTTACTGAACCCAGGAAAATGAGATCGAGTCATTATCCGAAGTAGTTTGTGTTGGAATTCAGCACAGCAGTTCCTCTAGTGGCATGGGTGATAAGGTCGGCGCGACTATCCTCACCATCAAGCCGCTTCAAGTGTTCAAAGGCATATACCTCAACTTATGTGTCTATACGGATGCGGAACGTTCCGAACGCTAGGCTTTATATAGCGACTCCTCTCCCTGATAATAGGTTCGTTCCGAAGCGAGTCAGGAAATACGGCAACAACAAGGAGATTCCTTCAAACGATAGACGAAGCCTCGAAGGCTAATGAGAAAAATGCTTCGCTCCCGGGACGAAGACGCTGCGGGTTTCCTCTCCAGCGTCTATTCTACAAATAAGGAGATTCCTTCAAGCCACATTTCCGAATCTACCCAATTTGCGTATACTGTTCTACATAGTGTCTGCATGAGTGCCATGTTGACGTACCGGAGATTTTTCAAATGATTTCTGGCCAGACTTCTAAATATATAATCCGAAAGTTAATAAAAATGACAAAAAGAATTCATAAAAGTTCAATTTTTCACAGCTGGTCTCCTTTTCGCTTGCGTCTGGGGCGCGTGCAGCGCAGTCGGAGGAGGCGCGACTGTCGCGTGCACCCGATACCAGGTTCCTGGTTCGGACTTCCCGCCCAGGCCAACCAAGCCTTCCATCCCTCCGGGGTCGGTGAATTGGTACCAGACTGGGAAGGATAGAGCGCTGAGTTGTTCATCGGCTGGCCAAGTCATTGTATGGCCAAATACGCATTCATGTCGCCTCCACGACATCCCGTAGAAGTAGAATGCGCTGGCGCATCCCAGAAGGGATTGAGAAACGCCGTCCTTTATATTTATTATCCGTCTCCTTTTGCGTATTCTACTAACCAGTTGTACTCCAGGATATTTTTGGACGAGTGCATGCACTTCATTCTCTTGATAGAAACGAAGAGGGTAGTTAATCGAGGTACTCACCCCGTGTTTGGAATCCTCTACTTTAACGGGATATAGAAAAAATTCAAAAACGATGGATGGTCGTCCAAAGGCGATATGGAGGAAACTGAGTTTATCCAATGCTTTGTAATTAGCAGCGATAATGACGAAGAAGGGTAATGGGATGGACAAAAAGAGTTAGTTTTCTTCCAAGAGTTATCCTTCTCGTTAAAGCAGTTACCTCGTCCAGTGTTCTATACTGGGTGAATCTCAAGTTCTACAACAAAAACTTAATATAGTAAAAAGGCCAAGAATGCACCAAATTTGGTTTGAAGCACTGTTTGCATATAGCTTGTAGGTTACAGTGGAGCAGCAATATTCATAATGGACCATTCCGGCTTGATAAGAGTCTTTAGATCGTGTGGGTAGCTTTGCAGCCCGCGTCGGATCGCCTCTTGCGGAATTTTATTCCTCAGTTGTTCCGGACAAAACATTAGACAACAACTTTTCTAGGCTATATAGTGCAGTAGCTTGGGAGCGAATCGAATAATTTCGAACGAATAATCGAATAAATTTGATGGGATACGGCGCAGCACGCGTTTTTAACTCTCTTTTTTTACTAAGATGCTCGTTGCTTACAAATGATTCTCCCAGGCCTATCAGGGTTACCAAATGCTCTTGTTTTTCGAAAAAGGCTGAGGAAGGTAGAGCTAATTTAACACTACATTTCGCAAAGGGCAACATTTTAGTCTTTCGCTCTCCTTGGCCTCATAGCTCTGATATTCCTTAATTTCATATAGGGAAACATGTTGTTGTGGTGTAATTGTGTTCACATGTTTCTTTTTCCCATCTCACACTTCTTTTGTTCCTACTTTTCTGTTTTTCGTTCCGCATTCTTCCGCACTCTTCCTTCTTTCCTGCTCACCATTATTGCTCTTGTAATTTTCTTTTATGGCAGTTCTGTTCAGTCGCCTGTTTAGCACTGAAAAAAGCTCGTGTCGTGACGTTCGCCACCCTCCATCACAACTCTTCAAGGGCACACACGCTGGGAGGCGCACTGGTCCCGCTGCGGAGGGCATACGGTCGCGCGCACGCGCCGCGACGCACTATAAACGCTTTCCCGCGCGTACCCGGCAGGCTTCGGCTTCGTCGTCGCACCGCGACGTCGGTTTGCTCTCCGCTCTGGTGCTCCATCGTCAGCGCAGTGTCCACTCCACCAGGACATCGACTCGACCAGCCGCGCAGGACTCTAGGACACCAGGACAGGACGCGCAGAGATGACAACAGAGGTAACCGCAGAGGCCGACCGATCCACCGCCTTCGTGAGCGCAGGCTCCAGGGTAGGAGCGAGGAAGGATCTGCGACTTGCGCTTGGTGCTGACCAGTAGGTAACGTGGCGGGGCTCAGCCTTAACTCGTAGGTACTTGTGTACCTATACTGATGTGCATTGTGTGTATGGGTTGCCGTGGAGTATGTTATCTAATGCTCATTGTCATGTGACTTGAGAGTGGGAAAGGGTTTATTCTGAATGCAGTGGTAAATACTGCAGAAGGTCGACTGGTTCAATTGTATCACGTGAGTGATGTGGAGATAGGCGAGAGTCGTCGGGGGCCAGCGCAGGTGCAGTCCCGGGAATGGTCCTAAATAACATCCGCATTGGTATAAGGTGTGCTAAGTTGGGGCAACAAGGGCCTACCCCTAACGTGGCAGGTAATGTAAGAGCTAGTGCGCACGGGTAAGACCTCGACTCCGGTTGTAGCTCACACGTTGCATCAGGTTGAGGGCCGCGTGAGTTCTACCACCGGTGCAGCGGACTCGCTCGGGGCACGACACCTCGCTTTCTTTCCTCTTCCTACACCAGACGTTACGCTGGCATTGATGAAGTGATGGAGTGGACGGAGCTACTAATGGTAAGTTGATATCCGGAGCCGTCTTCGATTGCGACTTGCAGTGTTTGCTCTTTTCCACTGCTTTTCTCCATCAACAGCTCCACTAATCAGCTCTTCAGCCCTGATTTTTTTGCCTTATATCAAAATAATTCCCTTCTCCTTGTTTTTTTTTAGTAAATTTTTCTCTTTTCTTCCAATCATATATAACGCTGTTGAGCTTTAGTTTGTTGAGGTTTCTTGTTGTTTTTTTTTGCTATATGTCGCGTAGTTGAGCAGCATTGGCAGGTGGGAACGCCTAAACCAATCAGACTGCATGGAATGGGCATGCCATTTAGAGAGCGCATGTACAGTTGGTGTCCTGATGGCTGGCATGTGTTCGCCCTGTGCTCTGTTTGGTTACTATTTTCTGGCGCGCTCCCACCTACCAATGCTGCTCACCTACGCGACATGTACCTTTTTACCATGCCATGTTACTAATCATGTTGTGTCTATAGGATTCCTTTACTATAGAACTATGCGTGCATTTATGTGCAAATAGATAACATAATATAACAAATAAATCAGGATTGAACACAGCCTTGCCCATCGGCTCAACATCGCAACCCACTGCTTGGGTCAGATGCGTATTCAAATTGCTTTCACAGTATCTTGGAGAAGTATAATGCTACTGGCGCATACTACAAAGAAGTTGACTACAGCCAACATTTGCCCTTATATCCTTTATCCAAGTGCATAGGACAATATTTGATTTCTTTCCGGCCGTCCATGATCAAAAGCATGTCACGTGGTAGGCTACATGGCAACTTACTTTGTAGACCCACTCGTCAAATGGATTAGAACGTCCTCTTCTTTCTAGCTGTTTTTTGAAGCACTGCATTAGCTTCTTCCTACATCTCGAACAATTTCAGCGTCATTTGTTTGACTGTGCAGCATTCAAGATGAATTCCACCAAATGCGCTCAGTTTGCGGGGAATGCCATCACCTTCCCTACATGTTAGGAAGACATTTCCTTCCTCCATTTGAACGCCTGCAAGCGAGCTTTTACTCTCCATAAGAAACCAACTGAATTCAACAAAGCAAACTCCCCAATGACTTTTTTCTGTTCTCAGCGGTGATGTGATCGGAGGCACAAATGTCAATGTGCAAGAGCTACTGTATTACCGCTAGCAAAAAGAATAAAGTAGTGCTCCGTCGATGAGACGATGAGGCGATACGCCAAGTAATATATATGCGCATTGGCTGGGCAAATATGCGCTTTACTCACGTGTTTTCGTACGATCAGAATGTGTGGTGTATCCAGAAGAGATACATAGAAATCTTTGGATATCGTCATATCGCTTACATAGGTTGCTTGGGTTTCAATTTCAGAATTTAATAGGTCGGGTAGATGATTTCCATCGCATTAGAGCAACAGTCAGAATGGTCTGCTTAAGTTTCTTCGTCCATGAAGTGAGGAGCGTTCTCACGTCAGTCCCTGTTGGGGGAAAATGTAGTCTAGCAGCGTACGGAACACACAGACTCACTCTGAGCACTGAAGAGTTTACTTTTCGTAGCAGCTCGATTTTTTCATGGAGCAACTTCATGGCGCAAATATCGAAAACGACGGCAAAGTCTCCATTCGTCTCTGCCGCTTGCCAGAGTGCTCCAATGGGTGCTTCTCGCTCGAGGAACCCGAAGAGCGTCTTACCGTTTGTTCAGGCCTTCATCAAGAAGTCTGGCTAATGCGTTAGGGGGCGTCCTGGTGTTCATTTGAGTTCTCGCCCCACGGGTACCTTCGAAACGCATTTCGTGGTCACACCTATTTCTTGACAACTTGGCGTGTACCCAGCCACCACAGGGTCTCCGATCTTACAAGGGAAATCAATGAACGTCCCCTGGCAATTTTCAATGTGACCTATTGAGGGTTGTAAGGGGTCCTTCGAGTTGCACCGCGGTGGTTTCTAAATTTTCTGCGGACATCTGAGTAGGTCAAAAATTGCAAAAAACCGTGTCACTTCTGTGCGGGCCGATAAAGCTTAACAGACGTCCGAAACTGCCATGTGGTGATTAGAATCCAACCTGCAAAAGGTTGGGGCTGAAATAGTAGGGAATTACAGCGAACTCACAATTTGCTTGCTAGCGATACAGTAACCAAAGCAGAGCATTGAAGTGTGCCGCTCACGATCCAGGTGGCAGCGAATGGATAGACGAGTGGGTGTGGCGGCGGACTTAAAGTAGAGGGTCGTGGGTTCGGGTCCGGGGGTTGGGAATCTGCATTGGTGGGCTTGCTCACTGCTCTTTTGCTGATGTAAAGTGTATCTTAAACATGGTAATGTACCCTACTGACGTTATAGCCTTATTTTAACCCGTATGGCACGATTTATCAACGATGCAGCCTATTTTCCTCCACCACACTGTGCTAATCGAAGGTGTAGAGTCTTGTACTGCAACGACTCTAGAGATCGAAAGCGATTTTCGCCCATACTTCGTTTTGTGGGCTAATTGAGGCGCTGAGCACAAATCCGATAAACGTTTTCACGTGATCGCGTGGTCCCGCATTTTCATGAGTGATCAGGGTTATCAATGTCAGCACCTAGAATATCTTTCGTCAGCTATGTGATCAGGCTTGCTTTCCAATCTTCTACTTTGAGATGGAAGGTAGTGCGCGAAAAATAGATAATTTAGGAGAAGGAATGGCAGAGTCGTGGTCAACAGCTATGCTAAGGAGCTTTAATTATAGCTATATATTAGAAATCTGACAATTTGTTCCGCTTCCTCAAGGAGGCCGGAGGGTTCATTCAAGTGAATCATTCACTGCAGACTGGGGAGTGGCTGGGAGGGAGTGTGGGTAGCGATGCAGGAGAACGGTATAGGGTTCGAATCCGGGACCGGGGTTTGCGGATTCCCTTCCGCTTTTGTAAATGTATTAGGTTGTAACGAAATAAATGGCACTGAACCACTGTAAATTTAAACAGTCAATTTCTCGGCTTGTAGGCAAGTTTATTAATCGAAATAAAAACCTTCTGATTCTACACATCTTTGCCAACGTGACACAAGCTTTTTTATCCCAGTAGCATAAAAATCAGAAGTTCTGGAATTGACGAAATCTTCGAAGGCACTTTCGGCATCCTGTTGGTATTTGAATATTTTCCCTACCAAGAAGTCGCCAAGATGCTTGAAGAAATGGTAGTCTGTTGGGGAGAGGTCGGGAGAAAACGGAGGATGTGGTAGAGTTTCAATGCTCAGCTCATTCAACTTCTGCAACGTCATTCGTGCTACATGTGGGCGAGCATTGTCGTGCAGAAGGAGAACTCGCCTTCGGTTTACCAAGGCCGGCCGGATATCCTTCAACTTTTTCATCATTTCTTCAATTTCAATGCAGTATTTCTCTGCCGTGATGGATTCACCGGGAGTGAGGAAGCTGTGGTGAATAATTCCCAGCGAACACCACCATACTATCACCATTACTTTCTTTTGGTGCAATTCCGGCTTCGCAAAAACCTTGGGGCTCTCATCGCTGTCCACCCACTGTGCCGATCGTCGCCTGTTGTCGTACCTTATCCATTTCTCGTCACAGGTTACGATGCGATCAAGGAATGGGTCCGTTTCGTTCCGTAGAAGCAGTGCGGACGAGATCTCATATCGTCGGTTTCTCTGCTCCTCAGACAGCTCGTGAGGCACCCATCTTTCCAGCTTTTTGGTCTTTCCAATTTCCTTCAGATGCCGGGCAGCTGTGTTGTGACTGACGCCAAGAACCTTCGCTATCTCCCTGGTACCTTTGTGTGGATCCTCCTCTACCACATCTCTCAGCTTGTCCTCATCAACATCACTATGCCTCCCACGACCTTCATGTTCTTCCAAGCTCTCATCTCCACTCCGGAACTTCTGATACCAGCGATACGCCGTCCGAATTGTGGAACATCCTTGACCGAATGCGGCGTTGATCTTCTCGTCCGCCTCCTTAGCTGTAGTGCCCAGCTTGAATTCATACAAGTAAATGCCTCGGATTACCCTTTTGTCCATCTGCAAAAAAGTCAATGAAACTCTAAAGTTTTCCCACTTTTACATAGAAAATTTGGTAATCACCGGTAGAGCAAAGTTTGCGCTTCTAAATGATATGCCACACGTTACGGTTTGTTCTTGATCAAACGCGTAAAGACGCGCCGAAAAATGGCGCGAGCCAGTGCCATTTAATTCGTTACAACCTAATAAAATGCGGTTTGACCTCGCCCAGAGACCTTTTTCATTTTTCAACTTTTTTTAACCCCTTATCAGATATGAAAAAGTCAGGTTTCCGTTGCATAGACTACGTCGTGTTCCAGAAATACCATCGTACCCCCAAACTTTCTATCAGTATGGAAAAAATAGGCTGCAATAAGACCAAACTGTGGGTTCAAAAATGATACATTTTAAAAGAGGTGGTAGAATTAGTAAAATACAAGAAAAGCGTTCTCTATAGAAACCCGGAGACTGATAAGCACATCCAGGAGATGGAATGAAGCAACAGATCTCGATCATGTTTGTAAATGAGGTTAAAATAAAAAACACTTTCAAAACAAGCATAGAACATTACAAAAGGATCATAACGTTGTAGCAACTAATAAGAGCTTTTCAGCGAGACAAGGATGGTTTTTTGGGGGCACGACGTAGTCTATGCAAAGGAAACCTGACTTTTTCATATCCTGCAAGAGGTCAAAAAGAGTTGAAAAATGGAAAAGGTCTCTGGCCGAGGTCAAAACGCATTCTACATTTACAAAAGCGAAAGGGAATCCGCAAACCCCTGTCCCGGATTCGAACCCTATACCGTTCTCCTGCATCGCTATCCACACTCCCTCCCAGTCGCTGCCCAGCCTGCAGTGAATGATTCACCTGAATGGACCCTCCAGCCTCCTTGAGGAAGCGGAACAAATTGTCAGATTTCTAATATATAGCTATAATTAAAGCTCCTTAGCATAGCTGTTAACCACGAATCTGCCATTCTTTTTTCCAAATTATCTATTTATCGTGCACTGCTTTCCATCTCAAAGTAGAAGATTGGAAAGCAAGCCTGATCACATAGCTGACGAAAGATATTCTAGGTGCTGACATTGATAACCCTGATCACTCATGAAAATGCGGGATCACGTGAAAACTTTTACCAGATTTGTGATCTGCGCCTCAAGACGAAGTATGGGCGAAAATTGCTTTCGATCTCCAGAGTCGTGGGAGTAAAAGTCTCTACACCTTCAGTTAGCAGAGAGTAGGGGGGAATAGGCAGCATCGTTGTTAAATGGTATCATACGGGTTAAAATGAGGTTATAACGTCAGTATGGTACACTACCCTGTTCAAGATACACTTTACGTCAGCAAAAGAGCAGTGAGCAAGCCCATCAATGCAGATTGCCAACCCGCGGATCCGAACCCACGACCCTCTTCCTTTAAGTCCGCCCCACACACACTCGTCCATCCAATCGCTGCCACCTGGTTCGTGAGCGGCACACTTCAATGTTCCGCTATGATTACTGTATCGCTAGCAAGCAAATTGTGAGTTTGCTGTAATTCCGTATTGCTCCAGTTCCAAACCTTTTGCAGGATAGATTTAGTCACGACATGGCAGTTCCATACGTCGGTTTTGTTTTATCGGCCCGCGCTGGAGTGACACGGTTTTTTGCAATTTTTGACCTAGCCAGATGTCCGCAGGAAATTTGAAAACTACTACGGCGCTTCTCAGACGACCCCCTACAACCCTCAACAGGTCAATTTGAAAACTGCCACGGAACGTTGATTGTCATTGAACATCCTCGTTAGAATGTGAACGAAGCTCGGAACTGACCAATAGTACCCTGCTAATCCACCTTTGCCGTGATTGACTCTTAATGGACCTCGGCATTGTGAAGTGCTGTTCTACGTGGTGAGCATGAATAGATGGATTTGCTGGCCAGAGGATCGCCTCCTTCAAAGGCTCTTGAAAAATGTCGCACCAACTAATGGTAACCCGCTAAATATCGCCCAGAACCTACAAAGCTGTGGGCAAAATGCTAGCAAAATGCTAAGGAATGTGATCGATAGAGAGGTGGTCAAAATACCGTAACCGACCGCAGTCCAGCGAAGGATCATTGGAGACAGTACTGAGCAGAATTCACAGGACTGTTACTATATACCCCGTTTTGGAAAGCGAATCTGGGAGAAGGCTGGGCTCTTGCCTTAATTACCATTTTCACGTCAGATTGGACACTTTAAACATCATTACTCTGGATACCCGTCTAAACAAACCTGATGCTTCTGAAATCAAAGTGAACATCGTTCAAATCGAAACAATCTTCTCACAGGTTGAGCTGCAGACTGAATGCAATCAGTCGCTCAAGAAAATAGAAATTTTCTGACATATGAGTGGTGTGGATTGCTCCATGCACTCGTCTGAATTACTGCATTTTCCACTCGATTGATTGTGCTTCACTTGAATACGTGTTGTAATTTCTCCTTAAATGATTGATTTGTGGTTTTTTAAGGTTTAAAACTTAAAACACACTACGCCTTGCAAAAAATGCAAGGTATCTTAAAAATGTAGGTACTATTTGAAAGGTTCTTACATTGCTGCTAATGAAGCTTTTGAAAATGTTTGAGACTCGTATGAAAGCACACAAAGTAACGAGATTTCTGTGGCGTGCAAATAGTCAAGATTGCGCCGTGTCCCTGCTTGAAACTTGCATTTCACACTCGATTGAGCTCCAGCCTTATGCCAGACTCGTGCTTCGAAGCGGAGTACCTACTGTCCTGTGAATTATTCTATCCAGTACTGTCTCCACTGATCCTTCGCTGGACTGCGGTCAGTTACGGTACTTCGACCGCCTCTCTATTGCTCACATTCTCCAGCATTTTGGACTCAGTTTTGTGGGTTCTAGGCGATATTTAGCGTGTCACCACTAATTGGTGTGACATTTTCAGGAGGCTTTGAAGGAGTCGATCCTCTAGCCAGCAAATCCATCTATTCATACTCACCACGTAGAACAGCACTCCACAATGCCAAGGTCTATTGAGAGTCGATCACTGCCAAGGTGGATTATCAAGGTAGTATTGGTCAGTTCCGAGCTTCGTTGACATTCTAAAATCGGAGACCCCGTAGTACATGCCAAGTTGTCAAAAATTAGGTGGGCCGACCGCGTAATGTGTTTCGAAGACACCCGTGGGGCGAGGACTCAAATGAACACCAGGACGCCCTCTAACGCGTAAGCTGGACTTTTTCATGGAAGCCCTGAACGGAGGATTAGACGCTCTTCGGGTTTCTGGAACGAGGTCATTGGAGCACTCTGGCACGCGGCAGAGACGAACGGAGAATTGCCGTCGTTTTCGATATTTGCACCATAAAGCTGCTCCACGAAAAAAAAAGATGAGCTGTCATGAAAACTTTTCAGTGCTTGTCAACTCGAACTCCTCAGTGCTTGTATTTTGTATGTTTTTAAGGCTCTTCCCAACAGGGGTGGTACTAAACCGCTTCTCTATTGGTGTACTCAAAAAAGAAAAAGCTTAATCAAGAACTGCCGCATTCTAACTGCAAGTTCTAAAGCGGTGGAAACCATCAACCCGACACATTACAAGGTGCGTAAAAAGTATTGACGCAGTAAATGGCGGGTTGTGGGAATAGTAATGCGCAGTAAATTTTAAAATACTCACTTGAGAATAATGGAAAGTGGTCTTACAAACACGATAGAATAGCTCGTAATCGACATTGGCTCCTTTACTGTGAATACAGGACCGAAAACGACGGAAAATTTCATGAGTACGCGTCACAAGTACTCGCTTGGATTTCGTCCCCTACTTTGAACAGGGTAGCCTTCTGTGACTCGTAACTTCTGTTGAAAGTAGCTCAAACCTCATTCTTCAAAAATAGCCTAAAAAGAGTAATCCAGTGGATTCACGTTTAAGCTGTGCTCGTCTGAGAAGCTGTCCACACCTGCGCGCGTTTTCTGTTCGCCGTTTCGGATAGAGATAGGTAATTTTGGATTTGAACGTTATCGTGCTAGAACATCTTGTAATCATCATATGTTATGACGGAGCCGTGGCTGACGTTCGCGTTGTTGACCTCATTCCTCACCGACCGTTCCGAACACCGCCTAATTCTCTTGTTAATGAAGTATTCATTTCCTTTGGTAACAGCTAGGAAAGGGTCACTGTAACCACGACGGTATCATGTTTCTTCAGTTTCTACAAGAATATTTTTTAAACACAATGCAGACAACAAAAATAACACGCAAAACTTTGAAAAGTAGAAAGAGAAAGTTGGAGCAGAAACAAAAAATAGGTGCGTCAGTACTTTTTACGTACCTTGTAGATCCTATAATTGAAACCCAAGAAACCTAGGTAAGCCAAATAAAGATGTCCAAAGATTTCAACGTCCACACAGCTCTTCTGGATACCCCACACATTTGATCGTATGAAAGCACACGCTTGAATCGCATATTTAATCGCATATTTGCTAGGCCGTGATGTACGTGTATTAGTTGGTGTAGCGCCTCATCGATGGAGCAGTACCTTACTCTTCTTACCAGTTGGTAATACAGTAGCTCCTGCGATTGTCATTTGTGCCTCCGATCACATCACCTCTGACAACAGAAAGAACGTCCGCTAATGCACTGGGGAGTTCGCTTTGTTGAATTCATTTGATTTCTTATGCAGAGTAAAAACTCGCTTTCAGACGTTCAAATGGAGGAAGAAAATGTCTTCTTAACATCGACGTCTTGGTGATGGCATTCCCCGCGAAATGAGCCGATTTGAAGGAATTCTTTTTAAATGCTGCACAATAAACAATATTTCTCTTCCATTCTGAAGTGGCGAAATTTCTGAGAATTGAAGGTTGAAAAATGAGTGCTAAGGGAGCGCGAAGCGCACTTCGGGACCTTCTTCACAGTGAGCATCAGATGAATTAATGCATCTGACAAGGAAAGTCTGAAGCAGAGGTGTGCGTTTAACGATTAACAATTTACCGATTTACCGGATTTGCCGGCCTTTTTTGTTAAAAAGTTTTAACGAAATTTAACGACGAAAATTTCCGCTAAATTGCATTTACGACATTTTACGCGCTATTTTTGAATTTTCACGCCATTCACTGGAAAACCCGTCGCGAATTTTATTTGATTGTAAATGTAAATGCTGCTCGCGTCAACCATCAGAGAAAGGGTATGTGTGTTCTATACAAACGTTTTTGTTGAATCGTTTACAGGTGTGAAACATTTCGCAAACAAAAATTTTGTTAATAATCGAATACAAATCGCAACGCCTTCGACGACGGCATAGCGCAATCTCTTCCTTCAGCATTAAAAGTGGTCGTTTTCCTGCTTTTTAAAACGAGCCTAATACCATTATTTTCTTTAAAAATGTAAATTTTATAAAATTGCAAAAAATGCTTTCACTTTTTGTGTAGGTAAATTAAACGTTAAAAGAAAGTCATATTAAAATTTTTCTTGACCAAAAATTATTTTAACCTTCTTTTAGAGTCTGTAGTGATTGTGGCGGAAACTCGTTTTGATTCGGAATTGCTTTGGAATTCAGTTTGCTTTCAAAAGCTTTGGGCTTGTTTAGAAGAGTGTCCAGTGTGACGTGAAAAGTGCCCAATTTGATCCGGAAAGTGTCCAATCCGGCGTGAAAACGATGTATATAGGCATTCACCCTTCGGTTGATTTTCGGGTCTCTGGGGATATCTAGAATACCTCTTGGGCTTGGAATTTTATGTTTGAACCTCGTGCCCCAGAATCTCCACCATCTACCTATAACCCTTGCCTTCATGATCCTAGGTAGCCTATGCTGTAGAAGTTCCGAAAGAAGTTTCCTTCTCGTCAAGTTGCTTCGATGATCGCCTAGTTTCCCCGATGCATTCGCTCCGCATATTTGGCGTGTAGTAAGGTGGAGTATACCAGATTACCAGATGTGGTGTTTTCCACCTAGGCAGACCACACAATTAGACGTCGTGCAGAAACGGTCGTAGAAATGGTTGCAGCTTAAGCGCTGCTTTAGTTTACTGGGTGGGAAGTCCAGAATGGTAATTGAGCTTTCCCTAATCCGCGCAGGGGTCGAGGTGGCATTTCGTGAGATATCTCCTGGTTAATTTGACACCTTTCCTGTTCTGAAGAAAGCGGTCTCGCCAAAACGAAACATTTGCCTGTAAATCTGTCAATTAACGTCGTGCAGAGCTCCATATTTTCATTCAAGAGGCAATGACACTTGAGAACGAATCAACACACACAAGCTGGGTACATAAGATGTATACCAGATAAAAAAGAAAAGGACTGACAACTAGTGGACTCGTTCCCTTCATTTAGCGGTAAACGTCTCTTTTAAAAGGGAAAAGGATTTATTAGGCTGGTCGAATAGTCTCGAAACAAAATTTTGAAAACTCGAGAATTTTCTGGAAAAAAATTCAAAAATCCTGGGCCCGTGAGGATCGTGTAGAAGGTGTAGAAAAGCGTGTAGAATAGCTTTCACCTTATGAGTACATAAGGGCCCGCGCGCGTCATTTTGGTGACATGTCGTGATTAGCCAACAACAGCTTCAAATGATCATCTTCTACGAATGGTGCCGAGGCTCCAACGCAAGCACAAGGTCTCCAATACAACGGATACATTTGGAGAAGGGACTGTACCGCACCACAGGGTACCGTTGGTTCGCTCGCTTTGATTCAATAGATATGAACCTTGAAGACGGAAAGCGCAGTGGACGACCTTCTATCGACGATGGTGGATTGCAGCTTGCTATCAAATCCAATCCAGAAGCAGCTACTGGGAAACTGGCAACAAACCTAGGCTGCACCCGCTCCACCACCGAGATGCACCTCCACGACGACCTCTGCTATCGAAAAGTTTTGACAAGTTGTATCCCACATAGGCTGACCAGGCAATTAAGCAAGTGTGAATGAACATATGCCAGTTACCGCTCGCGCAGCTGCATCGAAAGGAAATTCTTGAGGATCTAGTGACTGAAGATGAGAGCTGGATAGTCTACGAGAACAGCACAGGTCATGCCGTCTGGCTCCCACGCGACGCAGAACCACCAGCCCAGCCGAAGCCAGACCACCAACGCAAGCATTTACTTTGCGTCTGGTGGGTTGTGGAAAAGCCAATCTACCGTGAGCAGCTGACTGCTGGCAAGACGGTCACCACTTCCATATACGTTAATCAGCTTCAAGAATTGGCCGATGCAATGGCGAAAAGGCGAAAGAGATCACGTGTCCACAGGTTGCACGACAATGCGCACCTGCACGTTGCATGGACAAACTGTGAAAAGATAGCCGAGCTTGGCTTTATCCGGTAGCCCATATTCACCATGCTGTCCAACCCCCAATGTGCCTCAGCGGTCCAAATAGGTCCGATGTCGCATCTCGCGCCATCGGACTAGCATCTGCTTGGATCGCTGAGGCATCATTTGAAGGGAAAAAATTCGAAAGGCATGATGACCTCAAAATGGCAGTCGACAACCTCTTCAAGTCGCAACCCACTGATTTCTGGACGAAAGGAGACAGCGATTTGCCGAGCAGATGGAAGGTTGTATCTGCTCTATGGTGAATATATTGATGATTCCTAGTTTGTGTTTAGACAACTAAAAAAGATTTCTTATTGCAAGACTTCTCGGCTAGTCCTAATAGATAGCTGCATTTGTTTACACAAATTCACATAATATGAGCCAGCACTAAATGCAAAGAACTATCTTCTAACCAGGGAAGCCCATGAAATTTCTCCAAAGATTCTCATGGAGACCTATATGGTCTTGTAGGGCATCGGACAATGATCACAGAACTGTGCTTCGTTTTTGCTACGGCCCATGGGGTGGTCCGAAAATGTCAAAAAATAGTGCCGCTTCAGATCGGGTTGATAAGACGTAAGTGTCACCTGGAATGGCCCCATCGTGCTCAGAGCTTAACTTACAAAAGGTTTGGAGCTCAAATTAAAGTTTGATTATGGTAATATGATAATTTCCTACGTTTCCTAGACGAAGCTGCAGTGTACATTCAAGCGATTCATCCGCAACGATGGCGGCAGCGATGGAATGGCCGAGTGTATAGCGGGAAGGAGGTCTTGGGTTCGATTCCGGGAAGGTTGCGGGATTATGGTCTGTTCCCATTTCTGCAGCTGAAGAGTACATTTTGGCTGCGGTAGGGTACTGTATTATTGGGTAGTGGTGAATCTTCTTCTTCTTCTTCTTCTTCTTCTTCTTCTTCTTCTTCAGCGTTTGTCCCGCTTAGTTGCGGGGTCCGCTTTCCTGGAATGTTGGCGCCACTTTTCCCGATCAAATGCCTGATCAGGGTGCAACCTAACCATCTTCAAGTCCTGATGCAGCGTATCAAGCCACCGCTGTTTTGGTCGCCCTCGTGGCCGCCTACCGGGCACATCAAGGTTAAGACCATTCTTTCGGACAGTGTCATTATTTGTGCGAAGGACGTGACCGTACCATCGCAGACGAGCTTCGCGCATCTTCTCAAATATGGGGTGAAACCGAACCTCTGCCGTATGGAGTCGTTGAACGCGTAACTCCGGCTGTCCACCGCAGCATCTTCGTTTCCATTATGCTGAGGCGCCTTTCAATTTCTTTGGTTACGGACCAACACTCAGCTCCGTAAATAGCTACAGGTCGGACGACTGCTCTGTAGATCTCCGACTTTAGACGCTCTGGTATCTTCTTGTCGCAGAGCACTCCCGTCAGTGAGCGCCATTTGGACGACGCTGCATTCACACGTGAGTTGGCTTCAACGCGATTGCTGATCCCAAGTACTTGAATACCGAAGTACGTGGCAGCTCAATGCCATTTACCTTAATGGAGCTGGACTCATCTTCGTCAGTCGTCATATACTCGGTCTTCTTGACATTAAGTTTGAGTCCAAATCTTTCTAAGCGATCGCACCAAGCTTGTACCTGCCGCTGGAGTTCAATCTTATCTTCGCTAGCGAGCATTACATCATCAGCATAAAGCAGCGTCCAAGGGACTGGCTGCTGAAAATCATGGGATATGGCATCCATAACGACGACGAAGAGTAGAGGGGAGAGCGCAGACCCTTGATTTACTCCGACAGAGATGGGAAACTCCATCGACGTGCCTGCTGCGGCTTGCACTCGACTCTTTAGACAAGAGTACAGTATTCGTACCCACTCTACGAGTTCTTTGGGGACTCCATGTTCTCGTAAGGCATACCATATCACTTCACGCGGAACGCGATCAAAGGCCTTCTCCAAATCCAGGAAGGCAAGATGCACTGGCTTCTGTTTCTCCCGGTGTTTTTCTTTCAGAGACGAACGGCGTGTATGGCATCGACTGTGCCACAACCAGCCACAAAGCCGCACTGATTGGTAGAGAGCTGGACGATATCACGAATGCGCCCGTCGACAATCCGCTCGAAGATCTTCATGCTGTGAGAAAGCAAGCGAATCGGACGGTAATTGGAGCAGTCTGCAGGACTGCCCTTCTTCTTCCAAATCGGAATCGTCGTGCTTCTCTGTAAAATATCGGGCACCTTCTTCACCGCAATAACCTGGTTGAAGAACGTCGTCAGCCACTTCGTTGGGTACCAGGATTTCGACTTCCATAAGTCGGCCGCCAAATCATCGGGGCCCGTTGCCTTGCCCGGCTTCATCTTCTCCAGAGCCGCTTCTACCTCCTCTACGGTGATTTTCTGAACGGGACCGTGTACAGGAGAAGAAGATGGAATGCTCGGATGAGCGAACCCTACTGTCGAGACTCCCTCGAAGTAGGTGCGCCATCGGTTGAAAACCATCTTGCGGTCCATGAGTAGATGACCGTTCTCGTCGTTGATGCCAAAGAACTTCTCAACATCCTCAGTCTGGCGATGACGGACTTTCGCGAGTCGATAAAGAAATCGCTCGCCATCGCGCGACTCAAGCCTCCCGTTGACATCATCGTAATGAGTGGCTATTGCAACGGCTACCGCCTTCTTAGCGGCTTTCTTGGCCTCTTGATACAGACACCATTTATCGGCTGTCTTATCGTCGAGAAATACGTGGTATAATCTCTTCTTTTCTCGTACTTTTTCTTTAACTTCGTTACTCCACAGCTATGTCTGCTTATCCACCTTACGCCGTCCCGGTTTCGTAGTGCCGAGTTCGGAACGCGCAGCACTGAGAATCGCGTCGGTGGCATTTTTCCATGTCTCGTCGAGGGTCGAGTGGTGAACAAAGGTGACGAAGTCATGACTACCGACTTCGCGCAG
The DNA here is from genome assembly GCA_947359475.1 of Heligmosomoides polygyrus bakeri. NCBI lineage: Eukaryota > Metazoa > Nematoda > Chromadorea > Rhabditida > Heligmosomidae > Heligmosomoides > Heligmosomoides polygyrus. The sequence continues at coordinate 83,916,353 of OX375868.1, read as the reverse complement.
ACTTCGCCTATGGGAATTAATTAAGCTGCTGACCACGAACCTGTCACTCTTTTTCTAAATCACCGCTTTACTTGCAGTACTTTCCATGCAAGGTTGAAGTCAAAGGTTGGGAAATAAGTCTGACCACATTGGAGAAGGAAGCGATCCCACTAACGTGGACAGCTTTACTCACCCATATCTACAGTAATCTGTCGTAATATAACAAAATTTTAAAAACAGGTATCATATCCGTGATTAGAACCCCAAATAACTCAAGTGGGCGATGTTTGGGCGAAAGTGAAAGGCAGCAGTGCCGGTTATTCTGCGTACACCTCGTTACCTACACATACCCATCGTAATCTTCTGCTATCCATCGTTTCAACGAAACTGGTTGTCAGATTGGTGATGTGCATCCTGGGTAGCCCTATAGATAAATTTGGGACAAAAAATCCTTTTCGATCTCCAGAGTTGAGGGAGTGAGTACAAGTGCTCCTGTCTACAATGCCCCGACTCGTCTCCTGTAAGTGTATAGGAGAATGGATAAAAAGGATAAAGGATAAAGGACGGCGTTATTCAATCCCGTCTGGGATGCGCCAGCGCATTCTACTTCTACGGGATGTCGTGGAGGCGACATGAATGCGTATTTGGCCATACAATGACTTGCGGTGGCCAGCCGATGACAAGTCAGCGCTTTATCCTTCCCAGACAAGTCTGGTACCAATTCACCGACCTCGGAGGGATGGAAGGCTTGGTTGGCCTGGGCGGGAAATCCGAACCAGGAACCTGGTATCGGGTGCACGCGACAGTCGGCGCCTCCTCCGGCTGCGCTACACGCGCCCATATAGGAATTGGGCGCGTGTAGCGCAGCCGGAGGAGGCGATAGGAGAATGGTCAGGAAAAAAATACACAACTATGTAAATACCATGAGGTGGGTAAATTATGCTGTACTTGGTAACAGTTAGCTGAAATAGTGCAAGTGGTGAAAAGAATAAAAAGCACTCAGTGCTTCTCGATCGTGTTCACGAATGTGGTGGCAGTGAGAAACACTTCCAAAAGTAACTGAAAGCATACCAAAGAGGTCATATGGGGATAGCATCAAACGGAACCTTCCTTAGCGAGACAACCATCGTTTAAAGGACGCGGTATATCGCTCCACACAACAAAACCAACTTCTTCCACATCTGACAACAGGTTGAAAGCAGGGTTAGGACGCGAAGAGGGTGCCCTACTACCTTAAGCCAAGTGTAATCTTCATTTGCACCTAAGGACGCACAACCCTATTACCGGAACCGCACCCTCGACCCCCTCTCTTGAGTCCGCCTTGCTATTCACTCGGCCATTCCATCGCTGTCGAGTCCGTTGCGGATGAATCACTTGAATGTACACTGCAGCTTCGTCTAGGAAATGTAGGAAATTATCATATTACTATAATCAAACTTTAATTTGAGCTCCAAGCGTTTTATAAGTTAAGCCCAGAGCACGAGAAGGCCGTTCCAGATGTAATTTTTGCCATATCTGCCGGCCCTGAAGGGTATCATTTTTTGCCAATTTTGGACCATCTAGTGGCCCGTAGCAAAAACGAAGCACAGTTCTGTGATCCTCGCCTGATGCCCTACATGATCATATAGGCCACGTTGAGAGTCTTTGGGGGAATTTCATGGGCCTCCTTTGTAAGGCTTTTGCATTGTTGCCAAGAAATAACTTGGTGCTATGACCGGGTGTAGTTGAGACAAAGGATATGAAAAAGTCACCAACCTTCATTCTTCTCCATGTTAAAAAAGGAGAAAGTCAACATTCTCAAAACAACAGATCTTTTTTCAAACGAGCAGTTAAATATCACAATGCGTGGATTGTGTAGAACGACACAAACGGTTTTGCGCTAAATGTTGTCCAGAATTACCTCCCTCGTAAACTCGTCACGACTGATGTTTGGTGATCTGTTGCTGGTGCTATTCATAAGAGAATCCAAGAACCAAGCTTGTCCATAGAGTAAGGTTATTGATGAGAAAAGGGGATAACGAGGAAAAGTAGTTAGAACTGTGGTGCCCTGATAAAGCTGCTGTCTTAGATTAAGTATTCCTACTCGATCAACTCCCAACCACACCGTCAGCTTCTTTCATTCGAATCTTGCAGCAATTGATGTTTAAGCAGTCATTCTACGTTGAGTATTCCCTAGACTTTTTTGCAATTTTGGCGTCTTTGCGAAAGCTTTCAAGATGCTTCAATTCGAGCTTTCAGTTCTCAAAATCTTTCACATAGCAGCTTTAAAATCTTGCCTTTTACAATTTGATGCTAAAAATAAAACATAAAATGTAAAAGATGACGTTACTCGGTTCCTATGAGGGATAGTCTGTGTACAGGGTAAAAAGTATTGACGCACCTACTTTTTGTTTCAGCTCCAGCTTTCTGTTTCTACCCCTCTAGGTTTTTATGTGTTATTTTTGTTGTATGTATTGTGCTCAAAAAAAAACACTCACGAAAAAACTGAAGAAACATGATCGTCACCGTTACGGTGGCCCTTTTTTTGTCTGTTACCCAGACAGCTGAATACTTCCTTAACAAGAGAATTTGGCGCTGTTCGAAACGGTTGGTGAGGAAAGAGGTCAGCAACCCAAACGTCAGCCACGGCTCTATCATAACAGATGATGATTACAAGATGTTCAAGCACGATAACGTTCAAATCAAAAAATGTCAACCTCTGTCCCATAACGGCAAACAGATTACGCGCGCAGGTGTGAACAGCTTCTCAGGCGAGCACAGCTTAAACGTGAATCCGCTGGATTACTCTTTCTAGGTGATTTTGAAGAATGAGGTCTGCGCTACTTTCAACAGAAGTGACCAGTCGCAGAAGGCTACCCTGTTCGAAGCACGGAACAAAATGCAAGCGAATACTTGCGGCGCGTGCTCATGAATTTTTCCGCCGTTTTCGCTCCTGTGTTCACAGTAAAGGAGCCGATGTCAATTACGACTTATTCTGTCGTGTTTGCAAGATCATTTTCCATATTTCTGAAATGAATATTTTAAAACTTACTGCGCAATACTTTTTCCACAACCGCCATTTACTGCGTCAATACTTTTTACGCACCCTGTACTTCCACTTCTACGGAATATTATGGGGACATTCTGAATGCGTACTTGGCCAATGCAATAACTTGCCATGGCCATTCAATGGACAAGTAAGTAGTTAATCCCTCCCCAACAAATCTGAGGTCAACTCGCCGACCAGGAGTGATTAAAGGCTTGGTTGGCCTGGGTGGGAAATCCGAACCAAGACACTCGGTTTGGGTCACTCGGCAATCGGTACCAGTGTGCTCCAACGGTTACTCCTCGTTCGGGAGACACGAAGAGTGTCATATCGCCCGTTCAGGAAAATCTTCAAGGTCCCTGGATCAGGGTTTTACAAAGGGAACGCCTCAGCTCTTCCAAAACTTGATGGAGGTAGCCACGCTTTGCTTTCAAGGATCCACCACTCAAAATAGTCGACTGGTGAGTAGGGATTCAGCGGATGTGATGAAGTCCATTAAGTGAAGTGCGGCACCACTCCTGAACAACCTTGATCCTATGGCTGGAGTGGAGCTGAAGTTGGAAGGTCCAGGGCTAACCATTAAAATGAGAAAGGTCAAGAGGTAAGACCACCTTCTCCAGAATGCTTTCTTGACAGATCCTGCTGTACTGTTTCACCCCTTGCTCGATGAAAACCACAGTTGTCTTGCCAGTCGACGTGATGGCAGCCCAGACCATCGCTGAAGTCGGATGACCTATCCGAGTGACAAGTCTAGGTTCGGATTTGGTCTCGCTGATCGTTCGAGCTAGAATGAGATCATTCTGACGATTGAAACACTGCTCATTTGTGAGGGCACGGCGGTATGGCGGCCGCGCCAAGAGCTCTTGAGAAGGGCGCAGCATCTTTTGAGACGTAATTTCCTCAGAGGACAGCCAAGGAATGCATCTTCTGTTTCAACCAACGAAGTCCGAGTATGTCTCTGGTGATCCTTCTGATAGAACCAGTGCTCACACCCAACTCTTGAACCATCTTCCGCATACTCTCCTTCGGATGTCGTGCAACCCTGTTCTGAGATCCTGGCACTCGTATCTGACAGAGGTCGACCACTTCGAGGCCGATCCTTGACTGGTCATTTTTCTCGGTAGCGATGAAGAGTAAACTTGGTTGTCGTGGCACTGGTTCCAGTCGCGTTTTTTGTGCCACGGGGCCACTGTGCCACTGATTTTTAGTGACCTTCGAGATCTTCTGCCCGATCCACTCTTTCACGAAAGGCAGGATGACCTGCTTTCGGTAACCATAGCCTTGAAAATCGAAGCCTTTCAAAAGGGAAACTGCTTGGAAATAACGTGTAATCAGAAGGCTGCCAACTCATTTACATTAGCTACGGAACCATTCGAAAGTAGGGCGTGGACTTTTCGTGCACCCGTATTTGTAAGAATCACGAGGTACTGCTTTTTTGTCTGACTTTGCATATGATCTAAGCCGTCTGCACTAGCCAGATGTTGCATTTCTCCTTCACTGCAGTATACGCCTGCAAAACAACACTAATGAAGTCATAGGACAACTTTTTTTTAGTAAAATGGAATTTCAGTGGATTAAGTGCCACTTCCTAGTGATTATCGTGCCGCCTCACCAGTGTAAACAAGCAAATGACGCTGGGTAAGCGTCTAAAAAGTGAGAAAAATGTTCAAAACTAATTAGTGACGTTTCATAAACGAGTGTAAACCAAATCCGCTTGACAGAAGTGAAGTCAGTCGATAAGCGACCTTCAAAAAACTGAACTGTCTGTTTTAGCTGCTTTAAAGCATTGGTCTCCAAGTTCGCCACACTTAAAACCTGTGCAGTTTCTTAACACTGACTATTCTTTAAAAAATTGCAGATTTTGGAAAAGCAGGAGAGCGATGAGGAGATTGGCAAAATGGCTTCATAGAGGAATGCGGCGGATTTTCGTAAAGAATATGTAGGATAAAGGACTGCATTACTCAACCCTTTTTAGGATGCGCCACGCGTTCTATTAGGTTGTCCGGAAAGTTCTCAGCGTTTTGTGCTACTATTTTCAATCGTCTATTATTAAATAACAAGTGCTCCGTCACGCCTATCGGCGTGCCTAGCAGTTGCGCGCTTCGTGCGATGCTGCAGTATCACTAAGCTAAGGACCATCACATTGAGCTAGCTGCTCTACTTGTACAGCTTTCTTCCCTACCTAGGAGTACAAGAGGCTCGCAGTACGTAGAGTGTACAGTATGATAGGGCGATCATTGGTTCCTCACTACTGGTCCTCCCTAGTGAAACGGTCTCCCATTACTGGCTGATCCCCCTCAATGATCCACCCTTAACGGACAACGTCTTCGACACACCTTCTGAATTCCCAGGCACAATGGAAAAACTCAAGAAACTCAGGAAACTCAAGAACTGTTTCCAAAAGTGTGGTCTCGTTCCATTTAATGTCAGGCAAATTGAAATCACCACATACTATACAGGCGAGCGATAAACTGCTACCCAACGAATTGTAACACCATAGCCCATAGTTACCGATTCTATAAAAATTTCACTTGAGCAAAGAGTTCTTCTAGATAAAATGGCGACACCACCCCTTTTTTCAACTTGCGGTCACACTTAAACACGTCGTACTCGTTGCACAAGTCACCCTGAAGGGAGCTGGTATCAACAGAGGTTTGAAGCCAAGTTTGGGTTAGAGCAAGCACAGAGACATTGGAACTGTTCAGCAAAAATAGAAGGCCATTCATGTTTTTTGACATAGACCGCATGTTAGCCAGATAACATACTGACCTAACGTTAGGGTAGCGAAATCGCCGGTTACAACCACCTAGTTTCCCGAGGGCAACAGTAGACTTTGGGTTTGAATACGGACTTCATCAACAACAGTGCGAGTGTCGGCGGCCTGAGTAGACGTAGCACTATTATTCATCAATGGCTTTTCTTGATTGAAGTTCCACTCGCCAAGAGACAAAGAAGGACGAATATAGAACCCTTCTGGGAGAAATCTCAACTGAGATTTACGTTTGACTACCATCCTTTGAAATTGGCTTGAGGGTATAACTACTTTAAGCAGCCCAGAGGCATTCGCCTTCGGGCGGCCCATGCGGTAGACAGTTTTGGGAAAACACGCTACATCGAGAAAATCAAGCAATGACATCACACAGTCCTCGTCATGGGTGATACTATCATATGCACTACGAGAACGAGATTCAGGAACTCCTTTTACAACGATGCTGCGCTTTAAGTCTGGGTCACTGATGAAAGGGTCGTTGTCGCGAGCAGTATGGGAAATAATAGGAGGAGAGACGTTGGGAGGTGGCGAGACAGAATTTTTACTAATAGACAGCAATTCTTAAATTTTCAATTTGAGCAATTAATTCTCTTCTCTCAGTTTCTTGTTCTCCTTCACTATCGTATCATTTCGTCAACCCATTTCGGCAAGCTCCCTCCTGGTTTCAATTAGTTCCTTCCTCGTTTCGGCTAGTACGTCGATCATGATCTGGACATACGACGGTACGTTTTTTGCAGAGGCCATGTAGAGGCGATCCATTGCCGAGTTAGCGCCCTGGGCTAATGATGGAGAGTGGCAAACACGAGCGCGTATTGCTGGAACTGAGGAGGACCGAGGAGAAGACGAAAGCATGAAGGATATATGCTGGGTGAACGACCGGCCGGTACGGACTCTGTGACCTATCGATTCACCGCAGCACAACGAATAAACACACCGTACCGGGAAGGGTGACACCAAGTTCCACGACTGAGTTCAGACGAATTTCACTCCCGGCCACAAGGACTGGACGCACGGCACGTCGGACGGACCGGAGACGAACAGAAATCCAGAAAATGGAGACTAGGTGACTGCAGTAGTCGAAAGGCGGTCGGAGCGTTGGTAGAGGGGACAGGTCGCTGGCAGCGCAGGATAAAGTGCTGGTTTGCGCCTTATATCACCGTTGTGCCCGACGACAGAGTGCATGGCACAGCCTTGTCGTATGACACACCCAAGAATTTCCTTCTTCCTACTTTAAAAAATAAGCTTTTAAATTTTTTTTAATACTACAGTAGGAATTTTTATGCAGATTACACGGTGCTGTTTATTTCCGAAAATCCTCCATACTCGATCAATGTTTTTTTCCAAGAAAGTTGAAATAAATTTTTACAACTATATGGAATTGTTATTACTTTTTTATTTACATTGTTAGTTTTACAACTGTACTGTAGAGCGGGTGTAGCGCAATCGAAGGATGTTCTAGCTGTGGCGTGCACCTGATACCGACTTCCTGGTTCGGATTGCCCGTCCAGGATAACAAAACCTTTCATCCCTCCGGGGTCGGAGAATCGGTACCATTCATACTTGTCTGTAAAGGATAAAGCACTTAGATCTTCGGCTGGCTACAACAATTATGGCCAAAGACGCATTCAAATCGTCTCCACGACATCCCGTAGATATAGAATGCGTGGCCCATCCCAAAAGGAACGAAACGCCGTCCTTTATCCTTTGTCATTGTCTTTGTATTGTATTGTACTATTTCAATAAATTTGTTTGCAGGGAAAGCAGTATACAACAAACATTAACCTGTTTCGAAAATTGTTCACTTTGACGAGAAAACTGAAGAGAAAATCTCTCTGAAAGGACACTAGGAAAATTCTAAAATCGACTAAGTAGAATTTTTTGGAGAGAAGTGAGCCACTGCTCACCTTGCGTCAGTCAATTTCCCTTGACGACCTCAAACAGCTAGCTCGAGAGCTGGCCCACGCTATACGGCCGGAGAGCCGATGAGCTGAGCTCAGCCGACAGAAGTTGCTCGCAGCCGGCTAGGTGTCTAACTCCACCGTAAGTGCCCTGATTCCCTCCGTTGGGTGTCTACGGATCGATCGGCTCGGTCTACAGAGCCGGAGGGGATTATCGCCATGAGCTTTCCACTCTCCAGAATGGCTACTCGCTTGTTTGCTACTTGTCTGCGGAACACTGCAGGGTCCGCTTCACAGGCGTCTGGCATTTCCTCGTTGGTTTTTCGTGCACCAAGCCATTATAGGGTCGACCTTCTGGAAGGTTGCATTATCCTCGTGGTATCTGCTAATCGGCTTTGCTTAGGGGTTTTTTTCCCTGCAAAAATGAGAAAGGATAAAAACTGCCGAGAATTGGACGCTATCATCACGTGTTACATTTATACGAGACAGAATCTTCTTAATCTTCTTTCTCTCTTCAGCATCTATTAGGGTGGTCCAAAATTAATGTCCGATTCGAGCAGCTACATTCGAATTGAAATAACTACAGCACAAATAACGGGATATGGTGGAGGTCATTTATTGTGATGAAACACAAGTCCAGTCCACTTTCTTGTGGCAAGCTGGATTGTGAGAATGTTCTTGACTTACTAAACAAGGCTGATTTGCACAAGGCAGCATTTGTGGCTAATTTTGGCTTGTTCGACACTGTTTGTTGTATGAGTTTGATGGAGACCACTCCGCAGCAGACGCCTGCCGAAATGTATACAGCAGGTACGGCGAAGGGTGGTCTCTACAAAAGAGATGGTTGTTCCGCTATAAGTTAGGACAGCAGCTTGGAAGATGACGCGAGGTCGGGACGTCCAGCGGAGGTTAATGATGAGGTTCTCAGAGACCTCGTGAAGCCGCTCCCGATGACTTTGCGGTCTCAATACAAATAGTGGCACAAGATCCTGAGAAGCCTTCTGCACGCCAGACCATAGAAGTGTTTTGGATATTCTCTGATAGTTCTCTCGCCTGACCGACAGACCACTCAGTGAACGTTTCGCAAGGATATGCCACCAAATCCTCTCCAACTCATTAGGTGGGGATTTCCTGGCTTTGTATGTCTATGTTCCACTGAAGTTGTGAAGATTTGCTGCCCTTTGCCTTTTCTTGTGTCCTGAAAACGCATTTCGGAATGGTCGAGGCATAGTGGTCTTTGATATTCCAGCTTATGATTAAGACGAAAGGTGGATTCTACTACACCTTCAAATCAAAAATTCCTCATGTGCTCGCGGAAAATCTATGAATTCTGGCGCTGCAACTAAACATAGAATTCAAAAATTAGGCATTTGTTAACCAATCTAATTTCCACTTCTGAGCTGCAGGAAAGCAATTTCTCTACAAAGAGTGTGAAGAAGGAAGCATATATTGTTTTTAGTAAAATTAGAGAAGCGCAGTAGAATGCGACCGATGCAGCGTGCACCCCGAGCAGGGTTCTTTGTTGGCATCGCACCCTATCCAACAAAGCCTTCCATAATAGCACGCATTTCCCACGGCTTCCAGCAGAAGAACAATGCACGGCTTATCGTGAACAGAAATTGAACATACTCTAAATTTAGATTTGAATCAAATAGATGCTTAAAACGCATGTACTCCACAATGAGAAATCCTACATAGCAACATATAAGCCAAATCCAGCTGATTTTCCACACCTCTCCCTTCGCCCATTCAAGCGTAGTGTACCCTGCGCATGCTGATGTGTTCCCAACGCGCTTGTCGTTGCTTCGAACAGTTCGTCAGTGATCTCGAGTTCGTCCAAGACCATTTTCAGACTTCCTGAAGCCATTCGGGTAGCGTAACTCTCCTGCGCCATACCTAATTCCCTTGTTTTGCCGGCTAGACGTCTCAAGCGCTACCTCGACCGACCACGTCAGTGATGGTCTAGAGGTATTGCATATGACGGTTAGGCTTGTTTTATCAGGTTGCTCGATAACTTATCCCGTTTTTTCATATTTTTCGAAGTGAATTTATTTACGTTACAACAACAGACATTAACCAGTGATATAAATATTGATATTGACCATTTTGTTGGATGACCTTTTGCCATCTTTCGGTAAGCTGAACGATTCCACGTTCGAAGAAGCCTTAGTTATTAGAGACGAAGAACGGTGCAACCCATTTTCAACAGCTTGATTGGTACAGAAACTTCATTAAAATGGTTTTGAAAAGATCGGAACAAATGGTAGTCTGATGGTGCTAACTCAAGGCTACAGGGTGGATGTGGCATCAGTTCCCAATTGAGCTTATTAATTTTTGACGGTCAACAAGGAGGTATGGGGCTGGCGTTGTCATGATGGACCATCACGCCTTTGCGATTGGCTAGTTCATCGCATTTTCTCTTGCTTTTTCGTTCAATTGCGGTAGTTGACGACAGTAGACATCGACGACACCAATCAACAGTTTGGTTTCTTGGAAGCAGCTTTATATAATTATATAACAAATAATTTATGTCAGCTCCAGTTTTACAGCCACCTGTCTGCCCATTTTTTTTTGTTGTATTTTTCAGTTTGAGTATTACTTCGAGTTCTTTTAGAGTTGATGTGTTTTGTTATGTTTTCGATACTTAGGCATTTTTTCTACATGGTAACCCGTGTAATAAATAACCAAACAAACAAACCATCGGGAGCACGAAATTTCAAAAAGGTGACTCCTACCTAATCTCGTTTTATAAGGGGAACACTAAAACACAAATTTACACAGCCCTTGTGAGGAATTGAGACCAAGGGCTAGTCACTAACGCGAAGATCGTGCCGTGCGAGACGGTAGCCACCCAACATCGACTGCTGCTCTGCACTATGAAAATTGCTCTTCTGAGCACTAGGTAGACCGAGCGTTGCGGTCCAGCAAGAATGGAGTGGTGGCGATTGAAGAAGAATGAAGCAGCAGTGATATCTCGCATTCGGTTGCCGTCGGTCAAGAAACCTAGCAGGGTGCCAGCGAAGCCATGCTAGATGCTGTACGCTCCGAACTACGAAACCGGAATGGCGTAAGGCCTACAGGCAGACATGGCTGTGGACTAGCGAGATTAAAGAAGAAGTTTGTCAAAAGAAGGGGTTATACATACCACGCATTCCTAAACGACAATACAGCTGAGAAATGGCGCTTGTATGAGGAAACGAAGAAATCGGCCATGAGGGCAGTGGCCGTTGCAAGAACCACTCATTACGATGATGTCAACGTGAAACGTGAGTCGCGCGATGGTGAGCGATTCCTTTATCGACTCGCCAAGGTCTGTCATAGCCAGACCGAGGATGTTGAAAAGATCTTTGGCATCAACCACCAGAATAGTCATCTCCTAGTGGACCGCAAAATGGCACTCAATCGATGGTGCAACTACTTCGAAGAAATCTTGTATAGTTGAGCCCGAATGAATATTCGAGCATTCGAATTCGAATTTTCGTATTCTAGCGCTCGAAAAAACGCGATTTTCGAATGTATTCGAATTCGAATGCTCGAAAATTACGATTTTCGAATGTATTCGAATTCGAATGCTCGAAAAAACGCAAATTTCGAATGTACTCGAATTCGAATGCTCGAAAATCGTCGCTATTCGAAGATATTCGGTTATTCGAAAATTTTGGGAGAGCACAACTATACCCTCTACCCACCTGCACTCCGAGTCACTGGCCGCAGAAGCATCGCGGGCGTACAAGACCCCCAAACGCCTGCTGCATCCCACTGTGACCCCTACTCCTTCGGTTTAGCGACTTGGCAGAAAATAAGCACATTTTCAAACCAATTGAGGGGTGAGGATCCTCCCTATATGACTTGCTCCCCCCGTTCAGACATATGCTTCAGACCCTTCCCTTGTTAGTGAGCACTTCAGAATCGCTATAACCGGCAGCTATTCTATGAATGCTTTGGCTCACTTCGCTGTGCTTCTCATTGAATATCCTTTACAATTCTGACGTCCTTCTCAATCAACCGAGATCTTATTTTCTCTCTATTGCGAGGAAAAAGATGTTCTCCTATGAGGCTGACTTGAAGTCGCTCCTTCTTAATTGCTGCGCATGAAAGAGGTATTTCTCACGTCCTCCCCTCCGTGCCCTACCAGCCTTGTCCGAGCGCAATTGGCTTTGGCTCGGCTGGCTCTCATCTCGATGGGAATTCTGTAACTCTGCTCAGCGTTAACCGCTCAATATGGAGCTCACTCGAATATTATCTATGGTATAAAGGCGTAGAGCATTCCCGCCCGGTCAGAGGGAGGTGCGGGTTGGAGTCCCGCCTGGCGCTAGAAGTTTTGATCGCAACAAAACATCGTTGTGACAATGGATTGTTTCGCAACAAGAAAACAATATTGTAGATAGTAGATATGGATTGGTTTTATCGATTTTTGTTGGGAAGTTGGTACCAGAGTTGTCAAGGAACGTACGGACTTATCCATTGGTATACTGCAAGTGTTTATTTATGCGAAGGACTTGGAATGCATGCCGCGTCTCTCAAAGGAATTTATTAACGCTTTAATTCTTTTCTTCTCCGCGTGTTCCCTTACTCATATGACTGCAAAATTTTCTCGTTGAATATTGAAAGGTGCATGGAAGAAAAATACCTAATTCTTCTGATCCTTTCATGCCACGGCGTTGTTATACGATTCTATTGACATCAGTCGCCTATGTTTTTCGCAAAACTGACGCTCTCACAATCTTGAGGTTTCTCCGGTTTTTTGCTCTTCAAACTGAAGGCTTCCTGGTGAAATCATCCAAAGCAAGTTGGACATCGACGACGCATTCAAGCCAACTAGGGTTCCGAGGTCTACGAATTAGTCTCAGACTTGTTGGGAAAATTAAAACACCGACCTATCCGTTCCCTGGTCACAGAAAGTTTGACTGTGCGTTAAATTTCATCACATCATAGCATACGGATAAACGCAAAGAACGGCGTTATCCAATTTCTTTTTGGAGTGCGCTACGCATTCTACGTTTACGGGATGCCGTGAACGCAGTTTGAATGCATATCTGGTCCACAGTGGGCGCGTGTGGCGTAGTAGGAGGAGGTGCCGGCTGTTGCGTGCACCCGATACCAGGTTCTTTGTTCGGATTTTCTCCTCAGGCCAACCAAGCCTTGCAATCTCCGGGGTCGGTGAATTGGTACCGGACTCGTCTGGGAAGAATGAAGCGCTGAGTTGTCCATCGGCTGGCCACCACAAGTCGTTGTATTGCCAAATACGCCCTCAAATCGCCTCAAAGACAGAGGTAGAATGCGTGGCGCATCCCAAAAAGGATTGAGTAACGCCGTTCTTTATCCTTTATCCTCATCTGGCTTATACAATGCGGTTTCAAGCCAATGAACATGCCAGTGTTTTCTCCTTCACAGACAAGCCTGGAACCGGAACCAATAATCTCGAATGATGGTACTTTCACCAACTGCGCCATCGCAGTCCTACATCACACCATATCCGTAGTTTAGCATCATATAATAAAAATAATCATTTTACCAGATTTCTCACCCTACTTTATTCCACTGAAAATTGCCCTCTACGTTTCAAGACAGGATAAAACACTGGACTGTTTATCGACTGGCCCCCGCAGCCTATGTGATAGACCAAGTACGGATTCAGCTTGCCACCTCAACATTTCTCCTCCTCGTAGTTGTATCCACCGCACATTACGGTATTACGGAATGCTCTTCCTTCCGCTGCAATGATTTTACTTCCGCGACGGTCGGTACCGCCACTCAGATGTCGTCCCGTTGGTCGTCGATTTGCTCGTTGGGCACCTTTAAAGTCTCCATTCACCTCTGTTGCGAGCCGGAGAGGTCCAGTGGATCGAGAGTGATCCGATGGAGAGGGCATCTCGACTGCTGTTCGCCTAAGATTGATGGCGTACTCATCCTGCTTTCGTAGGGCCCAGGTTTCGGAGAGAGCTAGCTGACCGCAGGAAGAACGGTCAAGTCGAAGCGCTAGCTGAGTGTTCTTTTCCTTTTTCACTACTTCTTCGTCTCACGTAAAAAATTCCTAGTTAAAACTTCCAGGTCGACTTTGCGACGACTTGGAAAGTCATCGAAGAACTAAGTACAAGGAGTTGAATATTTATTTATTAATTTATTTATTGCACTTTGTGGTATACTACAACCGCAACGAAAATGTCAAGCAAAAAATGACGGCTGAAAAACACTCATTATAATGAAATATCAATCACATTCACAAAATAAAACATTCTCCTTGAGTACCATCTGGCTTCGATGATATCATGGCGCCCCCTGTAGCAGTGTGCCTATACCAACTAATCTTCAAAAGATTAGGACTGGTCTTAGCAAAGAAGTTTATCACAAGATTATATTAAAGCTTTCCTAAACTTCCCCGATCTAAACCGTAGAACACAATATCGGTAGTTCCAATAATAATTTTAAGAGAAAACATATTTCGCGCGGTACTGAAACAAATGTAAGATAGGAGATGTGATATAAACATTTATATTTATATTTATATTTATATACATATATGTATATACATATCTGTATATGATAACCTGCTCGCAGGAGAGGTACTGAAGAAGCTAAGGGTTCTTATAAAAGCATAAGAAAATAGAATTTTTCTGACATAAGAGCGGAGAATCGATTGCGCCGTCTGAAACCTTGAATTTTGCATTCGATCGATTGTGTTTCGCTTGAATACTTGTTATAATTTTTCTAAAAAGTGGCTATATCGATTGATTTGTGCTTTTTTTAAGGCTGAAAACTTGAAAACGCACTAAAATGCAAGGTATCCCAAAAAATGTAGGCACTATTTGAAAGGTTCTAACGTTGAAACTGGTGAAGTTTTTGGAAATGCTTGACAATCATATGAAAGCACAGGGTAGATTTCTGTGCCGTGCAAATAGTCAAGATTGCGCTATGCTCTCGCCTGAAACTTGTTTTTTCCAACTCGATTGATTGTGCATAGGCTTAATGCTTTCCAAAATCTTGCTATTACTTGGTCAGGTTAACCTGTGTTGTGTTTCTTTTAACGTTCATAACTTGACAATGGCGTGAAATACACGAGGCATGCGAGTTTGCCGAGTTTTTGAGTTTGATTGCGCATTTTACATGTGAACAGGAGCCCCATTTTCCAAGATGGATTCTGTGGACTGAAGAAGCAACATTCGAGCTGAATGGAGAGGCTATTTCGCATAGGTACAGCTGCTAGACAAAGGAAGCGCAAAACGAAGCATACCACAGATTAATGTGGCCAAGTGGTAAAAAGACTGTAATAAATATCCAGCTCATGCGCAATCAATCGAGTCTGAAATGCAAGATTTCATGCGTTGGCACGGCGCGATCGCCCGCCACAGAAATCTCGTTACCCTGTGTTTCATATGAGTCTCAAACATCTTTAAAAGCTCTACTAGCCGCAATGTTAAAAGCTGATGCGCGAAGAAATTATAACAAGCATTCAAGCGAAAAACAATCAGTCGAGTGTAAAATGCAGGGTTCCAGACGAGTGTGTGCCGCGATCCATACGCTCATATATTGGAAAATATCTAATTTCAGCACTCAATTTGGCTCCTATACCGCTGAATACTGGTAATAAATATGATGAATAGAGTAGAATAGGCGGTGGAGCATTTGGATGAGGCGCCGACTGTCGCATGCACTCTGATTGAAAGGGCTTGGTTCGGTTGTGAACCAATCAAACCTCCCACCTCTCTGTAATCAAGTTAAATGATAAAAAGAATAAAGGACGGTGTTATTCAATCCCTTTGGGATGCGCCACGCATTCTATTTCTACTGGATGTCGTAGAGGCGAGTTGAATGCGTATTTGGCCATACAATGACTTGCGGTGGCCAGCCAACAAACAAGTCAGTGCTTTATCCTTTCCAGACACGTCTGGTACCAATTCACCGACCCCGGAGGGATGGAAGGCTTGGTTGGCCTGGGCGGGAAATCCGAACCAGGTACGTGGTATCGGGTGCAGGCGACAGACGGCGCCTCTTCCGACTGCGCTCCACGCGCCCCCCCCCCCCGTAACCAAGTTAGTATAATTAATATATGAGGTTATTTGGCAACAGTAAAACACTGTCTTCTTCATCGACTGTTCGCTGCAGGTCCTCGCCATTGCATAGGCTAAATACGCATTCTGATCCCCTGCACAACACTGTACGAAACTAGAATGCGTGGTGGATCCCGCAAAAGAAATGACTAACGCTGGTCTCCATCTCTTACCCTTTAGTACAAAAGAATAGAGCTACGAGTGCCCATTTATCCTTTGTTGTTGTTTTCCTAAGGAAAGCAGGTAGTCTAAACATGATCACGTGGCACTAATCTCTTTACCAAAAAAATACAACGGTTTTTACTGCAGTGGTATTCTACTGAAAGGCGGGATCGGAAGTGTCTGTTTTGATGCGTCATCAACCGCCGCCTCCTCGCGTTTCTCGGCGCATGATCCGGCTTAAGTCGCTCGCACTCAATGAGTAACATCGTGACCAAAGGGGCTGACGACGTCACATGTTTCGAACCCTTTCGAACTCGTGAGGGCTTCACCCTCCGCCTGAGAGCTGTTGTCGAATAGATCGCCGTCAAAGAGCGAAGGATGACGAGCTTTTTCTTGAGCCCGTTTAAAAGGCCCCTCCGCCGGCTTCTTACGCACTCTGACTGGGTCCAGCCACCTATAACCCCTGCTACAGCTCAGGCACATTCTGTGCCACGGCTACTTCCTTATGCGCTCTCATTGCAGATCTAATTAGCGATGGCGCTGCAGCTTGTGCTTGAGCACGCTCAGCCTATTGGCTGGGTAGATATTCAAAAGGCAACTTTGCGCTCATTCCAACCCAACTTTCATCGCAAATTTATTTATTATTACAGTTTAATTGACGAGGCGGAAGTAACTGGCACGTCGTGTGGTATTCGCCATGACCGACTCTCAATGAACCTCGGCATTGTGAAATGCTGTCTTCTATCAGCCTCTTGTAGAGCTCACCACATACGGTCGTGTTCATTTATTTATTACTGGGCCTGAAGCACGCATAAAACAGAACAAAAGAAAAATTGTGTCAGTTGAAATGGTCTAGTCGGGCTTCAAAGGAGAGTAGCAGTTTAGATATCACTGTGAACCGTAACTAGATAAGAAACTGTCTTTTGCAGCTGTTCAGCATACCGCACACAAAGAACTACAAAAATAGCGTAAAAATAGAGAGTAGCAGTTTGAGTCACATTTGGATAACAAATAACTAACGGAATCGTCTGGTAGCATAAAACTATGTCGAGTTGTTTTAAATAAGGCCTAGTTAGATAACCAATTAAATTTGATATCAGCATCAAGGGCGCGTGGGCGCAGTCGGAGGAGGCGCCAACTGTCGCCTGCACCCGATCCCATGTTGCTGGTTCGGATTTCCTGCCCAGGCCAACCAAGTCTTCCATAGCTCCGGGGTCAGTGAATTGGTACCAGACTTGTCTTGGAGGAGTAAAGCGCTGACTTGTTCATCGGCTGGTCACCGCAAGTCATTGTATGGCCAAATACGAATTCAAACCGCCTCTACGACATCCTGTAGAAGTACAGATTCAGTTACAATTTATTAGATCTGCAAAAAGCAAATGTGGAAAAAGCTATCCACAACGAGGCGGTAATCAAAAAAAACCTAAAATTGCATACAAGAACTAACAACGAGTGTCCCCAAACTGCGGTGGGCTTTTGTGATGTCATTTTTACAGTATGTACATAGGGTCCCGTGAGAGGGGTTCAAAACCATAGTTAATTTTTTCGGAATGCTCTTTTGTGGTCGAAAAAAAAACGTATGGAGGTCTACCATGCCCTACTGCCACCCTAAAAAAGAATACCGATAAAAGCTAAAGGATTCTATTTAGTTGCTAAACGCGTCAATCGTGTCCAAACTGACTCCTGTCACTATGTAAATACATAACAATAACAGCTGCCCGATGTGAGCAAAAACTTTAACGACACCGGAGAAAAAACCGTAAAACCCACTCTGTGCGCCGGAGAGGCGACATCGCTATCCACTGCGCCAGCCAACCACATCCGATGGGGTGGCAGCAGGGCTTGATGGACCTCGCGCTCACTTTTGACACGCCTTTTTTGACCACTGAAGTCCATTCCAAAAAATAGCTATGGTTTTGGACTCCCCACACGGGACCATACATCCTGTAAGAATTGCATCGCAAAAGCTCACCGCTACTTTGGAGGCTCCCCTTGTAAGCACCAAATTAAGAAAGGTAGCCGGTATTACTTTTGATTCATCTCTAGAAACATCATATCTAAATAATGCTCGGCTAGCAGAACGCTTAAGCTGGTTTATTGACAAAGCATTAGGCATATTTTTCGTAAGCTTGAGACACGCACCTCTTGCTCTACACTTGAGAGTGTTGGCATACAGTCTGGCTTTCGGGCGGGATAAGCTGATTTTTGGAAGACCACCTCTGGTTCATGAATCAGCTAAAAAAAAATAACTGCTGCATACCTACTGCTTTTCTAGTGAGCCTATGGTGTAACAACTTATTGACCATACACGCATCGAAGAATTCACGCCGAGAAACAAGCGAGGGAAGTTCTAGAATTTCACTGCTTACCACGGCATTTGCAATTCTGTCGTAACAGTAAGGTCGAGAACGTGCTAGAAGCTTACGAGTGAAATTGTTTTGAACTCTTTCAGTGAAATATACAGTCCACTCTCGTTATGACGCCTCCGGATAAGACGCGACTCTCGATATAACGTAGATTTTCTCTGAACACGGCTAGCTTACCTTTACGCTAATACAAATCAACTCCGGTTAAGACGCGTCGGATACAAGGCTACTCCCGTTATAGATTTTTGGGAGGACCTCTGCGTTCAAAATAACTCCACCCGGTCTCAGTTCCGGTCCCACACAGAAAATGAAGGCAGCAAGATGCTGACTGTGTTTGTGATTGGACCCGCCATTATGTTGCCTCGTTCATACTCACGAGCGGCACCCCTGCAACAATGTATTGGATGCACATCAAGGTTTTCCAGTCGTGCGCAGCCCGTAAAAGTGTCCATAGTCAGCGATATTCGAGCTCAGA
Organism: Heligmosomoides polygyrus bakeri; assembly: GCA_947359475.1. Lineage (NCBI taxonomy): Eukaryota > Metazoa > Nematoda > Chromadorea > Rhabditida > Heligmosomidae > Heligmosomoides > Heligmosomoides polygyrus. The sequence goes on along the minus strand of OX375868.1, from coordinate 83,897,630 downwards.
TAAAGACTCCCGCCAGTCGTTAGAAGCTGCCGTATGTTGGGAGATTCCCATATGAAACCTGAACCAGAGAAGATGTTGGGTGACACTCAGATTATTCAGAACAATGCTCTGCCCGTTTTTGAGCTTAATGCGTCTGATATAGAGATTATGCACTGTTAGAGGATGATCAGAACCGATGATCAGAACTCTCGTGCCATGCTGTCATGCTTGTCGTACAGGATTACAACAACAGCGCTGTTTGATCGCTCTCAGCATTCTCAAATTGTGGGAGAGTGCTGATAAGCCATTTGAAGCAAGGACATCGCGGATGTGGTGCGTTGTTTACCAACGTGATAGCATAGTTGGCTAACAATCCGCCCGGAAAGCTGGGAGTGCGGGTTCGAGTCCCGCTTGGCGCGAGAGTTTCGATCGTAACAAACCATCTTGCAGCATTAGTTTACACATTTTTGTTGTTGACCGTTTAACCTGCGCCTGGTACTCGCTATTCCGCACACGTATTAGTCGTACTTAAGCATATAACAGAGAGTGTCTCCAAGGATAGAGCATTAATATTACTCTGAAGCTGTTTTACGCATTCACGCTCTTTTCATGGTCACATATTTATTTATTTATTTATAGTACGTGGATATCCACGCAGACAGACCAGTTATTCGAAAAGACAATAAAAGAAAAACACAACGAGGAGAACAAAACATGGATGCATGATAGATGATTAGAAATACACCACCCTAATGAATCATCCTTTGACGTACCTACCAATGAGCTTTTTCACTTGTGAAATGGAACTCGGTAGATTTTTTAGAAAATTTTAGAAACTCCGAATCAGCTCGTTGTGTAAAAAAGGAAGCTCGCAGTTGAGATCTTGCCTTAGGAAAATGAATTTTTGTCCTACAACCACGCATGTTTGAAGAAGATGTTGTGTAAAATTTGTCGGGACGTAAGCTTACTCACTCAGTGATCATTTTGTAATTCATGAGCAAATTATTTCTCTTCCTGCGAAGTAGCAAACTAGAGAGATTGAATATTTTGTTCCGAACATTTGAAGGTGGAATGGACGTGTAGTCATAACCGTAGATCCGTATCCAAAGCTTTCGAGTGAAATTATTCTGCACCGCTTCTAGCCTGGCTTGGCTGCGCTTGGTAGATGGATTGAACACAGCGGTCCCATATTCGAGTATGGGGGGACATAAGAAATGTAAGCCAATCTGAGGTGAATAATTGTGTTTATGGACAAGCCTCTAAATAAACTGTGAATTGCTCTGTCTGCCTTACTCGCTATTACTTGGCAGTGTTCGTCAAACGTAAGTTTATAAGTTTAGCGTTTAAAATGAAGCCTAGGTCACGATGTTTAGTGATTTTATTTATCTGATTTTCATGGAGGTAATGCGCGTAATCGTCTTCTACGCTTCTGAGGTGAAGAAACTTCGTTTTGGTACTAGAGATGGGGAGCTTCCAGATAGCAGACCAATCAGCAACTGCAGTGATAGCTGATTGGAGTGCCACACGGTCGTCAGTTTTTTGAACGCTCTGGTAGACTTTGATATCGTCAGCAAACATTTGGCAAGAGATACTAAACGGTCTTATCGAGCTCGGTAAATCAGATGTGTATATAATGAACAAGATGGGAGATAAAATGTTATTGCATATGTTATTGCTATAGTCATAGTTAGTCACTGTATGCGATTTCAGACAAAATTTGTGCGTAAAATGGTGTAAAAAGGCCATCTCCGGTTAGGACGCGACCAGGAGTGTGCGTAATTACGATTTACGATTTAAGGCCCTCGCAGACTTCTGCGGCGTTGCCGCTGCCCTGTGCTTAACCATAGGGCAGGGACGCAGAGCTCGCCGCCAGCGGCACCGGCGGCACCGGCGGCGTCGCTGGCGGAAATGACTTGAATCATTCCACCCGGCGGCGCCGCTCCAGCGTCTGTCTGTCTGCGCTCTGCGCTCTGCCCTTTCGCGGCGGGATCCAGAGCGGAGACGGTCGATGCGGGCGCGCGATCGTCATCGGGGCGCGTTATTGTTAAGCACCAGTCGGTCCCGACTAGAAACAGTACAGTACCTCGCCGTCACCGCTCCCACTGATGGTGAGTCAAGCCGCTGAGCGGCGGCGCTCGGCGGCGCCGCTCAGCGGTTTCGCCGTTCGCCCTCGCCGCTCAGCGATTTCGCCGTCCGCCGCTCGCCGCAGAAGTCTGCGGGGGCCTTTACGATTTTACGGTTTACGGCGATTTTTGGCAAATTTTTTATGATTTACGATTAAGGACATTTTGGGTCGTAAATCGTAAATTTTCGTAAATGTGATCTTCGGTCCACGGGTGACAAACGTTCACATAACGTAACACAATTCGGGTTATGACGATGTACCCACTTTTAAAGACTGCCCTCATAGCTCATTGTTATTTCCTATTTACTTTTTTATGTTCTGCCGTGGCGCTGTGATAGAAAAACGCAGCTCTGTATATAGGCCGCTCTAATTAATTCCTGGCAAAACTGGGCTAGGCTTTTTTCTGATCACATTATAATTGCCTGAGAGTATTTCGTTCCAGTTCACAGAAAGACAAATTTTCCTTGCACTGGAATGAAGATGACCACTGTTGAACCATATTCTATGCTACAACCACCGCCTATTCAACTTTTATCTTTTTCACGACTTGTTCACCACATAGACGACTCTTTCTATTGCACACGAGTAGAACTCATGCAAAGCCAGCAAAGAATATTGAACTTGATTGGATTCTGTGGAATAACAGCTAAACTGTTAGAAAGAGTAAAGCAATCATGTCTCAATCTGATTATCACTTCACGTCATGGCGCGAAGTTTATTTACGTATGAGGTGCGCCTTAAGCAAAGCGTCTGACATTTTCATGATAAAAGTGAAAAAGTTTGACAGTTTTGGTCTCATTTACAGTGGATTGATTAGGGCTGTTGCGTTCCGCCTATGCAAAATCCGTTCAAAGTGCTGAAGAATGGGCAAATGATACGATAGCGTTTATTGCAAAGGTAGTGGAGAACAGGACTGGCGAATGCAAGCAGTCGTTAATTAGTATTTTGGAGTTTCCGAAACCTAACAAGTGCAAGCAAACTTGCGGGCGAAGTAAGTGCCGAACATAATTGGTATCGCCGAACGAAGTTTTTTCATTCCAGAAGTTGTAGTTGTCTTCAAAAATGATAAAGGGTGAATCACAACGTTAATCAGTCCCCGTTTGAGATGCGCCATCCATTCTTTCTACCTCTATGGGATATCGTAGAGGTCATTTGAGTGTGAGTTTGCACTATAAAACTGATTGCGGTGGCCAGTCGACATAGAGATCAGTGTTTTAACCTTTTCAGGGAAATCAGGTACCAATTCACAACCTTGCAGGTGTGGAGGACTTGATAGCTGAGGGTAGGATACGAATCAAGAACTCCTATTCCGGAGCACGCGATAGCCTCCGACTCCTGTACCATGGGTTTCCCCTATATGCTTTAAATGCACCTTGTACAAATCAGTTAAACCACTATCAATTCAAACTAGACCTTGCTTCTCTACTCTACGTTTAAAAAATCCCACACAAAATACCTTCCATTATAATTTTAAGAGTAAAACCTGACTGTGATCAGTGTCCAAAAATTTGATCATACTCTTCCAATCGTCACACAATTTCTTTCCGTCTGCTACAAAAATGCTGTTGGGTACACTTCAAAATGTGAGAAGGCTTAGAACGTTAGATGCGTCATATCATAGAAAGGTACCATGAGCTCACTCAGCAAAAGATGATTGCTGGATTATTTGCGCAAACACTGTTTTCATCGAGTTGGTCAGCGATCAATTTTTTGTTTGTTATGGTTGGAATGGTTTTTGTTGGTTTACTCGGGGTTGCTGCGGTTGTTTCTACAAGCTCATCGTTTTATATGCAAGCCAATGGCTAGTAGAATGATGCAGTGTAATGTTCTGACACATTTGCTTAAGCCTGGAGCGGCTGGTAGAGAGGCTATATGTTGTTACAGGATGTTTTGTTGCGATTAAAACTCTTGCGCCAGGCGGGACTCGAACCCGCATCTTCTGCTTTCCGGGCAGCGATGTTCGCCTTACACCACCGGCGCTGTTTGATCGCACGTAACATCCGCGATATCCTCGAGGCCTGTCAGCACCCACCCGTGATACGGGATGGGCCGGTCGCTGATATCAGCATGGAGCCGGTTAAGCTGAAGACCGCGAAATCGAAATATATGACGTCACAACTGCATCTGTCATTTTTTGCACTCGTCCAGTCGTCAATACATCCACGCAGGTTGGTTTCCACAGAAGTCCAAGGAAAAAATCCACGCTGATGCTCTTTGATATTTCTACGAGTAGAAGGAAAATGGAATGCGTGGCGCATCCCAAAACTGATTAAGCAACGACGTCCTTGTCCCTTATCCTTTATTAGTATGAAAAGTGGAGGCGTTAGCTTTCAGTATAGTTAGGCTTTTCCCTGCTTGAAAAAGTCGGTCATTTTAGTTCTAGAAGCATCGACGTCTCCTCTAGTAGAAGTATAGAAGAACAAACGCTCTTCCTGCTTAAACGTTCTGCTCAACTAATGTCTGGGAGCTAATTTCGCCTTGTATACCTTTTTCACGCCAAATCGGCGACATTTCATAAATTTTACAGAACACCTTCAGGATTAAAACAGACGTCTTTTAGGGTAAACTGAAAATATGCTACGCCACGCTTTCTAATCCTAGGCAACATGAATTCGAACTCGTCCTAAAGAGTCACTTACCATAGCCAGCTGATAAAAATGTCAGTAAATTGATAGTAGACAAACCCAATGCCAATTCATAATTGGCTTGGCTGACCTTAGTAGCAGTTGATGCGGTGTACAAGTAATAGCTGGACCTTCGCTTGAACCCTATGCCCCAGAATCTTTATCTGATCTCTGATATCTTTCCAGTTATCGCGATGGCTTCTATTGTAACCTTGATCAGTGAATGTCTGCTTTTTCGCTTTCATCAGGGTCCTCTTTTAGTTTCACATTCAGAGTACGCCAAACTGCATAGACCTTCTCCTAGCCAAGGTCAGCAGCACCAAGCGAACTGCTGCCGACCTTGGCTAGAAGCTCCCCTTCAAATTGAGTATCTGGCGAGCTCCGCCGCTAGTTGAGGCTTAATGTTGTAAGGTAGGAAATCAAGCAGACCAAATAAAATATTCCAAAAAAAAGTACATTAAAAATGACATTGAATTTGGTACAGATATAGCGGTTGAAAGGGCTCTTTTTCAGGCTATTAGGGATTCGATCCAGCCTGAACATTACCTTGTAAAGCGCAGAAAAGTGTAGAAATGTCGTTAACGGATTATCGGAGTTCTCGAAGGCATTTAAAAGCTCCCTAAGAAAGGCCAGATAGAGCACATGGTAAGTGTAAGACGTTTCCACAGTTAAAAAGTTTGAGACCGTAGTTTCAGATGCAGTTTGATAGTTATTGGTGCCCCACACCTCTCAATCTTTCCGTTGTCAGGAGCTTTGATCTATGTATGTACAGCGTATTCTAATGAAATTTGCTTCTAAATATACCTGGTGTTTGCGGGCATGCATCATCGAGATTAGCCCAGATAGCCACTTGTTACGCATGACGGGTACTATCCTGGTTCCAGAACTCAAAAACACTAATGTCTGCGAAAAACAAAAACACCGATGAGCATAGTAAGAATCCTGGAATAGATAAGCCAGTTCAATCACTCACGCTTCCACGAAGAGGATCAATCGGATGACACTGAGCCTCGATCTGCGTAACGCACTTCCCCTCACCTTGCCCAACGAGCTTGTACCACGGCCAGACAAAGAAGAGCGAAGGAGCGTTACAGGAATGGGAAAGTCCAGGAGCAAACTCGAACGGCTTCAACGGAGAGTCTTCTTTCCGAGGATGCTGAAAGCGTTTGTCGCCGTTGCCACTGTGCTTATGGCTTCAGTTCTGTCTGCTCAAACACGTCTCTATTCTAGCGTCTTATCCTGTTTCCTCCTTTCTGAGTTTTGTTCCAAAGGTTGAACACATATGCCATCTTCACCTTAAACTGAAGGTTTATTAGGGGGGAGGGGCAAAAGTAATGAGACAAATTGAAAAAAATCTTTATCTCTCTATAACTCAATTACAACTCAACGATGCTGAGTAATGTATTTGCCATTAAGGGCAAGGACCTTGCTGCAATCGCTCAGCCAACTTCCTGATCCCATCCTTCCAGAACTGCTTAGGCCTGGTGTTGATCAACTGCTCGATATGGTTGTCAAGGAGTGCTTGGGTTCTTGTGTCCCTTCCGACTAGGAAGTCCTGTAGGCTCAAGTAGTAGTGGTAGTCGCATGGAGAGATGTCCAGCGAATACGGTGGGTGAGGCATGTGAACGTATCCCAGCTGGCCAAGCTTATCCGTGGTTACTTGTTCCCGATGGGGTGCGGCGTTGTCGAAGAGGAGAACCTTCTTAAAGCGCTGCGAATGAATAAGCGCGAGTCGCCGGCCCACCTCTTCTATTAGTTCGTTCACCATGGCCTTGGAGTACATCGTAGTGCTCTTGGGATACAGCTTCCGGTAAACCGATCCTGGGGGCGCAGACCCAAAAGCTCCAAAGGTGCTTCTCGCCGTGAGCATCTCGCCGAACCAAGGTCGGTAACAGGTCACCAGGCCTCACCCAGACTCAATGCTTGGTAGGGTTAAGGTAGAAGACGTACTTCTCATCTTGCGTGAATATTGAGCCCAGGCTGCTCGGGGTTGGGAATTGGGCGAGATTTGCGCGACACAGGTCGACTCGTCAGACTGGGGTTTCGGCATGAGACAGAGTGGGGTTTTGGCATGCTTCTCGAAAAGGCGGAAGTGGTAACTTCTCAGGGGGCCTTCAGTAAGTGGCATACAAACATACAAATACGATAAGCATGAAACCAGACTCCAGCCACGAGATATTTGGACACGGCATGGGGTGTTTCATTACTTTTGCCCCCCCCCCCCCTAATATTTTAAACAAGGCACGTTCGTTTTGAACTAAATAAACACCTCTTCTTCAAACCGAACACTTTTCTCACTCTATCGGGTAGCCATCGCCAGTCATTCTTTAGAGCAAATACGTATTTGAATTGTCTGCACCCTGTCTGATCCTCGAAGATAGTTGTTGCTGCATGATAGCGCAGTCGGAAGAGACGCCGGCGGTCGCCTGCACCCGATTCTCAGTTCTTGGTTCAGATTTCCTACTCACCATCAGGGCAAACTAGCATTCCAGAAGCTGGAGCCTCCAGTGGTCTATTGAAAGCACTGTTGCCATGAATGCGGAAGGGTGCTGATTCGGGACACAGTTTGTTCTTCCCGCTTCGCTACTATCCCAGTGTGCCTCCCCTTCCTTGTTATCTGTCGCCCTCTCGAGCTCGCGAAATTCTGTCTTCAATGTTTGCGAGCTGTTATTGCTCACTTTAGGTTTCCATGGCTCGTGGTAGCGCAGTCACAGGAAGCGCCGGCTGTCGTGAGCGCCCGATTCCAGGTTCTTGGTTCAGCTTCGCCATGCAGGCCAACTAAGCCTTCCATCCTTCAAGAGCTGAAATACTGCTACCAGGCTCGTCTGGGAAGGAAAGAACACGGCCAAAGCAATTCATTTTATGGGCCAAATACGCATTCAAATTGCCTCCACGACATCTAACAAAGGGATTGAATAACGGCTCCTCATCCTTTATCCTCATAATTGCCTGCACCCTGTCTGATCCTCGAAGATAGTTGTTGCTGCATGATAGCGCAGTCGGAAGAGACGCCGGTGGTCGCCTGCACCCGATTCTAAGTTCTTGGTTCAGATTTCCTACTCACCATCAGGGCAAACTAGTATTCCAGAAGCTGGAGCCTCCAGTGGCCTATTGAAAGCACTGTTGCCATGAATGCGGAAGGGTGCTGATTCGGGACACAGTTTGACCAGGTGGCCAATGACCTTTTGCTTTTAGTGACAGATGAAACCCTAATTCTGAAGTCAACAGGCCGCCGAACGTGACAGTTTTTTGAAGGCACTGTGTTTTACTGATCGAGCAGCTGAACTGAACCGGGCGACTAACAACTAATAAGAACTCCAAACGAACTGCAAAGGATGTACCGAAAAAACTCGTGCTAGGATTGCTTTAAGGTCGTTTTCTGATGAAGGCCTGTTCAGCATTCGAGAAAAAAACTTGAGACATTTGAGAAAAAGAGAAAGATTTCAATCTCAAAGTACATCTGACTTAGCTGTTTGAGATCTTTCGGTCAGCTTTTTCTGGTGTTACGTATCCAAGAAGCTGCGTTTAATGTCCGTTTCTTGAAAATCTTCTCAATTCTTCGAAGTGGACCGTAACAACGACGTGAATTAGGCGACGGCTTGCGAGAGGGAGAGGTGTGTGTCTCGTTGCAAACACCACTCTCCTGATGGACGTCCGTGAGTAAGTAGAGCCGAGAGTCCCCATACGCCTACGGATAAGGTCCACGTATCCCTAAGCTCCTCCTCGAAATGCTTCAGCTACTCCTCCTCCTTCTGCACAGCTTACGTACAGGCAGATGGCCCCATTCATATACTATGTAGATTGGCGGAAAAGTTTCGCGCCACTTTTTCCTTTCTAAATTTAGAAATCTGCTTTAATACAACCAACATTTATCAAATATATGAACCATCATTATCGACAATATATTGACATTTTTTAGGTAACTTTGGATACAGCTTCTGTAGAAATCCTGTGGTATTGAAGAAAAAAGTCGGTGATGTACTTCTCGAGTTGTTCCATATTGTCAAATTTCCTTCTTTGCAAATGGCTGGATGGCGAGCGAAACAAATGGTTGTCTGTTGTTACAGGATGTTTTGTTGCGATCAAAACTCTTGCGTCATGCGGGACTCGAACCCGCGACTTCTGCTTTCCGGGCAGCGATGCTACGCCTTACACCACCGCTGCGCTGTTTGACCACGGGTGGGTGCTGACAGGCTTCGGAAATTTCGCGGATGTTACGTGCGGTCACAGCACCGGTGGTGCAGGGCTTAGCATTGCTGCCCGGAAAGCAGAGGATGCGGGTTCGAGTCCCGCCTGGTGCAAGAGTTTTGATCACAACAAAACAACCTGTGACAACATATGGCCTCTCCATCAGCCGGTTCCGCCTCTAAAAAAATGTGTTGAAATGGCTGTCTGTCTGTGGCAAGTCTGGTGAGTACGGTGGTTGGGCCAGTACATGCCATCCCAAACTTTGAAGCTTTTTTTGGGCCTCCTTCGCAATGTGTTGACAATCGCGACCGCGCTCGTCGACACATTGCGAAGGAGGCCCAGAAAAAGATCCAAACGTACAGGCAGATAGCTCCATTCACAATGCGAAGAAGAAGGAAGACCGTGTCCCGTTTTCCACATAGAGCTCCAGCGACGCTATCCAACTGCTTGCAGTAGACTTCTGCGGTGGCAGCAGATTTTGCTGGAAGCAACTCTTAGTGAGTGATTCCTTTGAAATTTCAGAAAACACCCGCCATTGCCTTCTGAATATAAAGTTCCGGCTTTGACGTTGGTATTCCAGATTCTCCGCCGAGCCACTGGTGCCTACGGGTGTGATTTACGTAAGGAACCACTTTTTGTCAACGGTAACTAACTTGTCGAGACACTTGTCGTGACAAATTCGACGGTAAGTCAAGAAGTTCATGCGCGTAACTCTCCGCACTTGAAGCTGGTGTCCGCTGAGATCAGCTGGTGCATTGGTTAGTGTTCCCCGCTCAAGCCAACCACGCCTTCCATGCCCTCGTGGTCGGCGACTTATGCGTACCGGACTCGCCTGAGAAGGATGAAACACTGACTTCTCTATGTGCTCCATGTGTCCACCGTAAGAAATTATTAAGTTGTAACGAATTAAATGGCACTGGCTCGCGCCATTTTTTGGCGCGTCTTTACGCGTTTGATCAAGAACAAACCGTAACATGTGGCATATCATTTAGAAGCGCAAACTTTGCTCTACCGGAGAGTACCAAATTTTCTATGTAAAAGTGGGAAAACTTTAGAGTTTTATTGACTTTTTTGCAGATGGACAAAAGGGTAATCCGAGGCATTTACTTGTATGAATTCAAGCTGGGTACTACAGCTAAGGAGGCGGACGAGAAGATCAACGCCGCATTCGGTCAAGGATGTTCCACAATTCGGACGGCATATCGTTGGTATCAGAAGTTCCGGAATGGAGATGAGAGCTTGGAAGAGCATGAAGGTCGTGGGAGGCATAGTGATGTTGATGAGGACAAGCTGAGAGATGTGGTAGAGGAGGATCCACACAAAGGTACCAGGGAGATAGCGAAGGTTCTTGGCGTCAGTCACAACACAGCTGTCCGGCATCTGAAGGAAATTGGAAAGACCAAAAAGCTGGAAGGATGGGTGCCTCACGAGCTGTCTGAGGAGCAAAGAAACCGACGATATGAGATCTCGTCCGCACTGCTTCTACGGAACGAAACGGACCCATTCCTTGATCGCATCGTAACCTGTGACGAGAAATGGATAATGTACGACAACAGGCGACGATCGGCACAGTGGGTGGACAGCGATGAGAGCCCCAAGGTTTTTGCGAAGCCGGAATTGCACCAAAAGAAAGTAATGGCGACTGTATGGTGGTGTTCGCTGGGAATTATTCACCACAGCTTCCTCCCTCCAGGTGAATCCATCACGGCAGAGAAGCACTGCATTGAAATTGAAGAAATGATGAAAAAGTTGAAGGATATCCGGCCAGCCTTGGTAAACCGAAGGCGAGTTCTCCTTCTGCACGACAATGCTCGCCCCCATGTAGAACGAATGACGTTGCAGAAATTGAATGAGCTGAGCATTGAAACTCTACCACATCCTCCGTTTTCTCCCGACATCTCCCCAACAGACTACCATTTCTTCAAGCATCTTGGCGACTTCTTGGTAGGGAAAATATCCAAGTACCAACAGGATGCCGAAAGTGCCTTCGAAGATTTCGTCAATTCCAGAACTTCTGCTTTTTATGCTACTGGGATAAAAAAGCTTGTGTCGCGTTGGCAAAGATGTGTAGAATCAGAAGGTTTTTATTCCGATTAATAAACTTGCCTATAAGCCGAGATATTAGCTGTTTAAATTTACAGTGGTTCAGTGCCATTTATTTCGTTACAACCTAATACATAGGTCAAATACGCGCTCAAGGGTGTTGCACGATAACTCATAGAAGTACAACGCAAGGAGAATCTTAGGATTGGCGAATGCCGACATTTTCCTTCAGCTTTTAACATTTATCGCAAATAACTGCAGAGGTCTTGAAATGTAATGTAAAAAATAATGATAATGGTGGTCATTAATCAATGTCGCGGAGGCAGTTTGAAGTAGAGGTTAAGAACACCGCAGCTACACCGCAGCTGTGTTCGTGCCAACTGTGGTCCCTCGTTTTTGGTTACCATCATTCATAGTAAGACTCAGCAGAGCAGCACAGCGCGTTTGCCTTCAGTTCCAATCTCAATCTCATCTAAAGGTTTCATTAGATGCGAAAAACATTCTCTTCAAGTCTAAATAAACACAGGCCTTCAAATTCACAACCTCACACAGGCTACAGTGTGCTCCAGTCATCCCATGCCACCTCCTCGCCTTCCACATCTAATGCTTTTATAGGCTTCCACAAGGCGCGTAGTAGCGTAGTTGGAGGAGATTGCCACGGGCTTCCAATTACAGGTTTTTGGTCTGTATTCCAACCTGCCCTCTATCTGTTTTTCCTGTAAGGAAATTGTGTGTCCACTCCGCTATCTTTGGAATCTTTGGAATGAATACCGACAATAATCACTTTCTGCAATAGTGTGTCTACAGGCACCCTATCGAAAGCCTTTGAAAGGTTCGGATATACCATACTTTCTCTATTTTTAGATTCCATACCTTAAGTGAAGGCAATAAGGGTCCGCTGCTTTTTTCCTTCAAATTCACATTTTCTCTCAATACCCTTCTATCAATTCTTTCTAGCAGATTTTTTTCACCGATTCTGCGGGATTTTTTTTTTCTTTTCGCATTTTCGCCCTCACTTCTTTGTAGAATGATAGTGTACTTAGTTATCTATTAGGTTGTAACGAAATAAATGGCACTGAACCACTGCAAATTTAAACAGTTAATATCTCGGCTTGTAGGCAAGTGTATTAATCGAAATAAAAACCTTCTGATTCTACGCATCTTTGCCAACGTGACACAGGCTTTTTTATCCCAGTAGCATAAAAATCAGAAGTTCTGGAATTGACGAAATCTTCGAAGGCACTTTCGGCATCCTGTTGGCATTTGAATATTTTCCCTACCAAGAAGTCGCCAAGATGCTTGAAGAAATGGTAGTCTGTTGGGGAGAGGTCGGGAGAAGACGGAGGATGTGGTAGAGTTTCAATGCTCAGCTCATTCAATTTCTGCAACGTCATTCGTGCTACATGGGGGCGAGCATTGTCGTGCAGAAGGAGAACTCGCCTTCGGTTTACCAAGGCCGGCCGGATATCCTTCAACTTTTTCATCATTTCTTCAATTTCAATGCAGTACTTCTCTGCCGTGATGGATTCACCGGGAGGGAGGAAGCTGTGGTGAATAATTCCCAGCGAACACCACCATACTGTCACCATTACTTTCTTTTGGTGCAATTCCGGCTTCGCAAAAACCTTGGGGCTCTCATCGCTGTCCACCCACTGTGCCGATCGTCGCCTGTTGTCGTACATTATCCATTTCTCATCACAGGTTACGATGCGATCAAGGAATGGGTCCGTTTCGTTCCGTAGAAGCAGTGCGGACGAGATCTCATATCGTCGGTTTCTTTGCTCCTCAGACAGCTCGTGAGGCACCCATCTTTCCAGCTTTTTGGTCTTTCCAATTTCCTTCAGATGCCGGGCAGCTGTGTTGTGACTGACGCCAAGAACCTTCGCTATCTCCCTGGTACCTTTGTGTGGATCCTCCTCTACCACATCTCTCAGCTTGTCCTCATCAACATCACTATGCCTCCCACGACCTTCATGCTCTTCCAAGCTCTCATCTCCATTCCGGAACTTCTGATACCAACGATATGCCGTCCGAATTGTGGAACATCCTTGACCGAATGCGGCGTTGATCTTCTCGTCCGCCTCCTTAGCTGTAGTACCCAGCTTGAATTCACACAAGTAAATGCTTCGGATTACCCTTTTGTCCATCTGCAAAAAAGTCAATAAAACTCTAAAGTTTTCCCACTTTTACATAGAAAATTTGGTACTCTCCGGTAGAGCAAAGTTTGCTCTTCTAAATGATATGCCACATGTTACGGTTTGTTCTTGATCAAACGCGTAAAGACGCGCCAAAAAATGGTGCGAGCCAGTGCCATTTAATTCGTTACAACCTAATAATTTTAGCTTGTGTTGCTGAAATTTACTAGTTCTTTATTTTTTACATTATGCTATTTACCGCACCCATACTGTATTTCTTTGGTGTATATTGGGCTACTCAATAATTAAAGCCGTTTTTTGTCATAGACAGCTTGAACTGTATTTTTATGAATTAGTTATTGCATGGCTTACATTGTTATATACCATTTTAACGGCTCTTCTGCCAGAAACTGGGCATCGTTAGTAAAACTAGGTTGGTAAAAAATTAAGTTGAAAATGGATGGTCAAGGAGATCATTATTGGTGTACTTTATTTTTATACTTCCGAAAGGGCAAAAACGCGGTGCAAGCTCGGAAGAAATAACGCGAAGTTCATGGTAAGGACTGCCTTACTGAACGTAAGTGTCAGAGTTGGTTTGCCCGCCTTCACTCTAGAAATCTTAATGCGCAAAATGCACCACATACTAGTCGTACAATCGCTACTGATGACGACAACATAAAGGCGTTAATCGGAACTAACCGGCGTATGACAACTTGAGAGATGACAGAGAGGCTTGACATATCGAACTCAACCGCACTCACAACAGCTTGGTTACGTAAGCAAACTGCATGGTTTTGTTCCTCACGAATTAAAGAGAATCCACCTCACCAATCGCATTCACATATGGGAGAGTCTGATATTTTGAGCTGACTCTAAGAATCCAAACTATCTGTTCGAAAGTCTGCTGCCACCAACTATCGAAATTGAGCGAAGAACGCCCATTCGCAAAGACGTGTTGCTCTATCATGATAACGCCAGACGCCATTCATCTTTGATTACCCGTCGAAAATTAATGGAGCTCAATTGGGAACTGGTGCCACATCCATCCTATAGCCCTGACTCAGCACCGTCAGACTACCATTTGTTTCGCTCCCGTCAAAATCATTAAATGGTAATTTTTATTCCGATCAAGCTGTTAAAAATGAGTGGCACCAGCTTCTAAAAACCAAAGCTTCTTCTAGCGTGAAAGTGTTCAACTTAGCGAAAGATGGCAAAAGCTCATCCAGCAAAATGTTCAATATATCATTGGCGGAGCTTGCTTTCGAGTCACGATTGATCGCGTTTATTTCTCACTGAACTTTAGGCAATGCAGCTCCTCCAGTGGCCCTCTCCGAGGCTGCCCGGTCGACTGGAGCCAGAGCCACTACAAATTACCTAACAAATCATTGGTTAGTGTTTGTTACCAATCACAATTACCAAACGCAATAAATGAAATGAAATGAAATGAATTATTTCACTTTGACAAATATGAAAAAACGAAATTAACAAAACAAACAACCCAATATGTGGTGAAAATAAATAAATCAATGCTGAATCTCATTTTCCTGCTCAGTTCGTGCTCTCGTGCGGCCAGATTCATCAACCGCTGACCGATTGATAACGGTGAAAAGTAACGCCCTCCCCCCCCCCCTCCCTGGTATGACATTCATCAGTATCATGTTTGGCGGAACTTCTCACCCCGTTACGGTGAGCGGTTGATGGATCTGGCCCCTTGTGGCAACCACACACATTGGCAGTTAGGATAGAACACCATGCAGTAATGCTCGTAATTTCAACTTAGAAATTGAGACCTTAGCCTGCAGGAGAAAGAAGTTTGACCTTAGTTTGCTATACAAAACGTTGTCTGGCCAATCAGGTCTGAAGTCACGTATGATACTTTAACTGAGAACGTTAACTGCAAGGGATGGGTCTGTAAAATACATGTCAGAAGATCAGAGCCAACCATCGGGCAGAGGTTTTTTGTTAGTAAAGCTGGGGTCGAGCTTGCGAAGCTGAGGAGAGCACGCAATATACCTCTAGACTTAACGATTGTGAAAACAACAGCTCTCACTAAATAGTTGTCTGACAGCTATTTAAGCTCACTTTTTTGCTTCAAAGCTAAACGTATATTTGTTAGTTAGGTTGCTGTTGCTGTTGTTGTTTCTCTGCTTGCTGATCACCTGTATCACCTGCATTTCCTGTCGTCCCGTTGATCTTTGACTTGCTCGAGCGGGCGCCAGCAGCGTCTTCATTCGTCCCTGTGGCGTGCCAGAGTGCTCCAATGGATCCTTCTCTCTCGAAGGACACGAAGAGCGTCATATCGTTCGTTTAGGGCTTTCAATAAGAATTCCGACCAACGCATTAGTGGGCGCCCTGGTGTTCTCTCGACATCCCGCGGAATGCAGTCGGTGACGGCTCTCGTCCAGAGGGTGTCCGCGAAGGGCCATTACTGGCCGGCCCACTTGATTTTGATCCCACTGTGAACACAGAGCCTTGTCTGTGTAAATAGTTATGATAATAATAATATCCCAAACGAAGCATCCCTCATACGGCAATGGAGAAGCGTCCAGGCAGGTACCGTGAGACGCCATGCTGACTATGCACTTTGGTCACTGCTCACTGTTGTACTCCTTGAACAAGGCGTCGTGACGCGAAGCTGCCGTTCGAACTTCTTCGAATGGATTCTCTTGGCGTTGAAGGCAGTACCAACCGTAAGCTGTCGAGCTCAAAACCTAACGCAGAAGCTGCTTCCTTCCCTCCGCTTTTTCCTTGTTTGCTCAGCTTACCGCCATCCACGCCTTCATTCACCTCGTTCGGCCCGCCTCCAGCTCACTTGTTCGCCTCTGATGCAAATGCGTTTAGGTGTGTCATTCCAGCTGCTCTGACATCCTCTCATCAGGCTTAATCGACCTACAGCACCTTCGTCGACTCAGTGATTGCCGTCGTTTGACGTCACCACGTCGACCTCACCGTCATCGTCAGCAGCGGTGGTGACAGCAGCCACACACACGCGATGTTGTGCCGCCTTCGCGGCGAATGCACACGCATCGTGTGCGTCTTCTCCTTTACATATAGGCAAATATTCGCATCTACGTGAGCACTTGAGCTGGATGACATTACAGAAGGTTGTTGTCTGCTACTTATAGCAATAAGAAGGGGGGCTCTCCTACGCCTCCTACGCATTCATTGCCAAGCTCTCCACGGGCGCTGTCGTTCTTATTCACCCTCCGCAGTTTTTTACTGCCAAAATAAGGAAAATTTTTCGTGGTAAAAGCTGCAACCCTTCTGGGAAGCGCCAATCACTTCCACATATCTGCTCCGTGGAATTCTGCATCTTCATTGACACATTCTCCTCTTCTTTTTCTTTTGCATCCATTTTCCTTTTTTGGAATCTTCAATGCGTAACATAAGATATTCTTGACTTAAAAA
Source organism: Heligmosomoides polygyrus bakeri (assembly GCA_947359475.1). Taxonomy (NCBI): domain Eukaryota; kingdom Metazoa; phylum Nematoda; class Chromadorea; order Rhabditida; family Heligmosomidae; genus Heligmosomoides; species Heligmosomoides polygyrus. The sequence continues at coordinate 83,881,128 of OX375868.1, read as the reverse complement.
TAAGTCAAATGATTGTTTCGCAGTATTCTGACAATTTAATAAATATTCGGCCAGTACAACGACTTGTGGTGGCCAGTCGATAAACAAACTGGTGATCTGTCCTTCCCAGACAAGCCTGCTAACGATTCACCGACTCCGGAGTGAAGAGGACTTGGTTGACATGTGCGGGAGATACGAGCCTGGTATGGAGTACACGAAATAGCCGGCGCCTAATCCGACTGCTCTACTAAGCACCCAAGGGCCACTCACACCGACAGCAAACGTTTCTCTCTGTTTAGATATGTAGTTTCCAACGAATTTGAGATTTTCTGAAATCGCTTTCTTTTCTAGTAATTCTAATCTCACAGTTCAGTGGACCCCATTAAAAGAACTGCAGCTGACAAGTGCTCCCGTACCCCGGTTCTTGGTTCGAGTCCTGCTCAACCCAATTAACTCTTCCGTCCCTACGGAGCCGGATAATTTGTTCCAAACTTTATTGGAAAGGATAAAACACTGAAAGACGATCATTGTATGCATCCAACAACCAATCAAACTCATCGGTATCCCATAGAAGCAGGAGGAGTGGCGCATCCAGCTGGCGCATCGAACATTGTATCTTCCTCATTCTGTACCATAGACTCTTTTGTTGATTGTTTTTGTCGTCGCCGCACTTACCGTAGTTGTCGACTACGTCTTTCTATTTCTCTTTCGTGTTCGCTTTTGTCTTTTTTCGATCTCTTTTTAAACCTTTGCTTCTTCTAATTCGTGATTCCCTTCGTCCAATCAATACCTCTTTTTGAGCGAGTGTACTCCGCCTATAACGTCGTCGCCTTTCCCGTCCTACCCATATAGCCCCTGTTCTTGCATTTGATTCTATAGCGCAGACGGGCGGAGGACGGGCTCTAGCAAACTTTCAGAATCGATCAAAGGCTCGATTTCGTCCTCAGCGAACTAAATCATCTAAATCGGTAGTGTTACCAGACCTGTCTGGGACGGGTAAAACCATGATTTAAAGGACGACGTTCACCTATATGCCCTTGTGCAGGCTTAATATGCATATTACGTCGTTCTATTATGCCTCACAGAAGTCGAATGCGTGGCGTATCCCACGAAGCAGTTTACTAACGCCGATCACTATTCTTTGTTCCTATCTTTCCTGCCTTCGAAGTACGCATAGTAGCCCTCAGAAGTCACCAGTACACCAAGAACTTCATTTGCTTTGTATCCAGAGCAACGATGCCATCAGAACGAACGATGTTACTGAACCTGCACCAGTCGTGACTTATGCATAGACAGAGAAGCAGCAGCTTGTGAATTGCCTCAAAGCAAATGCGAGTTTTAAGGGTCGGCGGATACTGTTTCAAGTATTAGAATACGTGGCGCATCCTACAATGCGCTTCTTTCGACCCTTCTACTGCTTCTCCTCGCCGTTCCTCCTTCGTTTACACGGCCTTCGCGTAGGTTCTCCTCCCTTTTTTGTCAACTCTTCGTCTGCCTGACAATGTCAGCGTTGTTCTTCTTCCTCCTCCTCGTTTTAGTCCTCACGTTCATCGAGAGTGACATAGAGTTTTTTGGGAGCTCTGCTTGGTTTCTAGCACTCTTGACTCTTCCACAAGTCATATAAGTATTCAATTGTTCGGTTTTCTCACGACTGTCTTGTGGGTCGTAATAAACTAGCACAACCTTCGCTCTCAGTCTTCAACGTTGTACCACCTACAGATAATTCCAGTAAAAATAGTAAAACACTCCTTGAGTTTTTCGTCATACTTATTTTCGTTGCATCATTTATTCCTAGTCTACTTTTTATATTTTTAATAGAAATTAGTTGAATAGTCAAGCGATTAGCTTCAAAAACGCTTTCACTATTTCATTTGCGATTCGAAAGTAGCCGCATAGTGCAAGTAATTTCCTGTGCAGAACCAATTACAGCTCGTATGCCATTTAAACAGCGGAAATTTGAAATCGCTCGTTTCTCATCTTTAATCGCTTTGCCGTCGTTCTCTTTTAATTGAATGAAGTGTCTAGAACGTTCGAGGGCTATCCTACTAAAAATACAGCCGACTGCTTGAGTTTCCACCAACTCATTGTCCTGTATCGCTGCTTCAAGATATTTCTTGCAAGTAGTTCAATTCTTGGTTTTTAGAGAGTCGACTATAAACTTTGCTTTCACATTTTCATTTGATTCTGACAGTTTTCACAAGACCTAATTGGCCAAGCTCCAAAAAATCGGGCATTTCGACACACACGAAAAGCGAATTGAACTCCTCAAATTTTTAGTTGGCTATTTCATGTTTTACATGCTTTAAAATATATGTAACGGAACGTCCCTTTCTAGAAGGCAGCCAAGCAGTTGTGGTTCCTCCTAAGCCGAAAAACCAAGAGATTTCTTGAGAAACTTCTCGCATTTTTGGTGTGACTTCATCGTTGTTCTGTTTTTCGCCTGCTGAGTAGAGCAACTTCTTCTATAGCAATTCCAGTTGCTGCCGCTCCTAATTGTATCCCTGTTTTCCGTTCGCTGCGTGCACCAGACGCCGATAAGCCGATTGCACCTGGTATGTAGCATGTCAACAGTGAGTGCGTTGCAGCTTCACGCTGTACCTGCATAAGCTGGAGAGTCAGCCGACTTCATCAACGGCACGCCCCTCTCTAAGCTGCCGCCCACACTGCATCTGAGGCCCCAGAGTGTGTGCCGCAGTTCAGATGTAAGGATACCTTGTTGCGACCAAAACTCTTGCGCCCGGCGGGACTCGAACCCACCAACACGCACATCGCCTCGTCTGCCTGCATCGCATCTCACCTAAAGGCTTCTGTTTATTTTGTAGTGGCATGGTACACATAACCAAGCTGTTGGTGTTAAGTTGGAATCGATCCTATTCGGGGGGGGGGCAGCCGTTAACTGTCAGCTTCGTATGTCATTCCATGCTATACAACCACACCCGTGAATTTAAATTTAGCTGAATTCAAATCAGCAATTTCGAGCATTCAAAAACGTTGCGCCATCTTCGTCTTTTCTGATGGGCCGCCAAAAAGGTGCTATAAGAAAAAAGGTTCTTCTGGAGATAAGTTGCATTTTGGAGTGAAGAAAAATTGTATTTTTATGTTTTTCGCTTTCACTTTTCTTTATTAAAAGCCCTCGCATAATGGAAAAGCAGCTAAGGCTCTCGAAGAAACTCAAGTAAGGGATTGGAGACGCAAATCACTATATGCCCCCCTCCGATTAGGATAGATCCGACATATGTTGCTGGTTAATTTTAGTTTGTAGCATTTGGTTGATTTTTTTCGATTTTCTGCTATAGACTAAGTTTGACGCACTATCGCTGGCACTTGCTCGTTTTCTTTCCTCTTATATGCATAATTTTCGATAACGTCTCGCAATGGCATCGTTGTCGTGGATACAATCGTAGATAAAAATCAATGAATTGTCAATATTTCAGATGCTTTTCAATTGAGTATGCGAATTCTGTCTGCATTCTTCGCTGTTCTCTTCACGTTCATCAATCCGTGTATGCTGTACAAAGGTGGGATCTTTACTTGCAAGATGTTTTATCCGTGTTCTTTAAAATTATTTTTTTACAACCGCCAAGTCTTTGGGAAGAGTTGTCTGAGAAAGGCGTGAGTCTAGGAAATATTTCTTTGTATCGTCCTACTCCACAGTCCCGCTTTGTGTATTCCTAATCCTTCAAAGTAGGTTTTTTCTCGTGTTGGTAGATGAAATGGATCGGTAGTAGTTATGTGTCCCTCTCTCAATAAGGCTTGATTCCGCTTCTAGGACCTTAACCCAGCTCCTTGGGAATTCCGACGTTGTAGCCAGCCTTCCCTACGAGATATCTAGCGAAAATTTCCTTGGTCCAGGTCGCGAATGTGGGCAGCATTGGGAGCTTGTAGTGCGGCGGCCAATCAGGCCGTACCGAATGAGCGTGCCATCCAGAGACGGTAGAAGTACAAGGGCGTTATCGTAATTGGCTGGCATGTGTTCGAAAGGTGCTATAATTCGATATGATTGACTCAAATACTACCACTTCTTAGTGTTGTCCACATTTGCGACATGCACCCTTTCCTCATGCACGAACTAAGTCTTACTAGGCTGCAGAGGCCTCCAAAAACCAGGTTCATTACGAAGCGTATTCCATAGAGTCTACCGAAGACGTTCAGCCTTGTTTGTCACAGCCTCAGTGCTAAAAAGTTCGGTTTCTGTCGCTTAACAGATTGGTGCCAAAGTTGTCTAGAAAGTATAAACACTGACATGTTCATCCGGCACCGCAAGCCGTTGTAAAGGCCTTCAAATGTCCTCCACGACATGGCGTAGAAGTAGAATGCGTAGCGCATCCTTCAAAGGCGTTGCCTAGCACTGACCTTTATCCTTATCGCTTATTTACCTTACAGAGTTGCTTGCAGTGGACCGCCGAATAGTTCATTGCCTTGTCCTTCCCAGACTATTCTGGCTCCATAGTTTTTAAAGATACTGGGATTGGATGGCCTGGGCGGGACTCGAATTGATCCACGCTGGCACCTAGCGTCCGCTTTGAGTGCGCTTAATAGGTGCAGCCAGCTGAATGAGCACTTGAACTTGCAACCGATCTACTTCGATCGAGCGTCAAAACAAAAACTCTGTAAATTCCTGAAATCCTGAATTCCTGAATAGAGCAAATAAAAAATATTCTCTGAATAATTACTTCGTAAACATTAACTAGACATTTAATGGTGAGCAAGTTTCAGTGGTCACCGAACTCGAATCCTCGCTCTCCCATCCGCTGCCGGATAAGATGCGGATTCGTCTGCTGGAGTCGATCTGCTCCTATTTCGTCAGCAACAATCTCATGACGAAACTCCGACTAGCCGTCTACGTCTCAGGTACAGTGCTCGGAATCCTCTCCAACCCATTCTGCTTATGCTTTTCACCTTACTATCTTCAACGTCTAGTAGAATAGTACAGGTCTATTCATTCGGCTACATTCGTTCTGAATAGACCGCATGGTTTTCTTGTAAGCCAGTTGTTGTGTGGCGAAGAATTGCCAACATCCATGGCGGATATCAGAGGCTAATCCATCTCGGCGACGACCACTCCTACCAAATGGCCTATTAGCCGGGGGATTAGCCATTGACGTAGTGGCGAGAGTTGTCGCTCAGGCGTGCTAACAAGTGGGAGATGCATTCGTCATTTGGCGGCTTCTCGACGAACGACTTCCTTTCTGGCATTAACAACGCCGGCTGGGGCAAGCACGTTTGTTAGGGCCCTAGGAGCTACTAACCACCTCCTGTTGAATGAGCCATAACTCTACTCGGTATCACTTAAGGCGCCTTGAAAGCGTGGCAAGAATCCGAAGGAACCTCGAGAAGCAGGGCTTGGACTTTACCCTTCCGAGAAGAGTCTAAAGGCTCAAGTCGCTCTTCAGTGGGACAAGAAAAACAAAACTGCATCGAGAAGTTGATGCTTGGGTTCCGTTTACTCCCGCAGATCTTATCCTATATTCACAGAGGCAATCAATGGCGCCCACAGTCGTTTAGGAAAGAACAAGCATTGCTTCCTACCGCCTTAGTTGCAACACGTCGTGCCAAGTATGAGTATGCAGGATACGCGTGAAAACTCTCTTCATTATCTATCCCTGTAGCACAACGCATGGCGCATCCCATGAGGTGGTTCCCACCAGAGACTATCACCCATCAAAGGCACTGACTTGCTCACATCAGAAAATAAGAAAAAGTACATCAGAATTTTGTCCATTATCCTTATGCAGATAAAAAATGATAAAGGTTATCAATTTCGAGATGCGCCGCGCATTCTACTTCTACTAAATATCATGGAGAAGTGTATGTGTCGCGGAGACGATTTGACTAACGGTGGATTTTGGCGTTGTGTATGAATGATGTATCGTAGTCGGAGGAGGTGTCGGCTGTCGCGTGCACCCGATACCAGGTGCTGGTTGAGATTTCCCGCCCAGGCCAACCAAGCCCTCCATCGTTCCGGGGTCGGTGAATCGGTAGCAGGCTTATCTGGGAAGGATTAAAGCGCTGACTTTTCATCGGCTGGTCAGCGCAAGTCATTGTATGGCCAGACACGCAATCAAATCTCCTCCATAGATATCCCATTGAAGTAAAATGCTTGGCGCATCCTAAGAGGTATTGAGTAACGCCGTCCTTAATCCATTATCCTTTAACGTGTATGTATATCTGGCCTACTCTATGAGTTGCGGTGGCCAACTGATAAATAAGTCAGTGCTTTATCCTTCCCAGACAGGTCTTGTACCAATCCATCTACTACGGGGGACGAGGGACTTTGTTTTTCTATTTCCTCTCCAGTCCTTATAGAAATTGCTAACATTACCAGTATAGATCTGTTCATGTTTGCTGTGGTTAGCATTGTCGCTCATATTCATCTTCCATTGGAATGCGCCATGCATTCGATTTATTGATCCATTGCGGTTATAAACACGTTCTGACCTATGAGACTAACCGAATGGAAGCGTATGAAAGACTAAAGCGAGTTTCGGTTCCAGTGCTGCTCTTCACGCTGTTGCACCTCATCCTGACCGGCCTGTCACTCTACGGCCACTACTCCTGTCGACCGGCGTTCATTCGACCGTCGCTGCTGAACGCTGCCTTCAGCTTTGTGAGTTACAACACGATTCGGTCTTGAATATGGCGTTTCTGACGCAGTTACTAGGACATTAAATTAGCTTCGAGCTCACTGAGATCTAAAGAACGACCAGCACTGATCGGGGTTTTAGACGCGTAGGTGCTGCAACCTAGTTTTAAGTAATCGGGTTTGAATCAAGAGGCTACGTATCCTGTAACAGCCCAATGCAAAGCTGTCTACCTTGAGCTCAATGAGATCATATGGGCGCATTGTAGCACAGACGAAGGAGGCACCGGCTATCACGTGCACCCGCTTTCAGGTTCCTTGTTCGGTTTTCCTCCCAGACCAACCAAGCTTTCCATCCCTCCGGCATCGCAGAGGTGGTACCATAATTGTCTTAGGAGGGTAAAACACTGACTCGTCCCCTGGCCATCACAATATAGGGCAAAGAAAAGGGTTACGATCGGCGTTAGTTAATTTCTTCGAAGGATGCGACATGCATTCTTCTTCTATGTGATGTCGTGAAGGCAATTTGGACGCGCATTTGACCTATTCGGGACCATATTTGCGGTAGCCAGTCGATGGGCATGTCAATGTTTTACCTTTCCGACTTTGCAAAAAAATCCGATCAAAGAACGTAGAATCCAGGTACATGCCCGCTGCTGGCCGCCTTCTCCGACTGCACTATCACGTGTGCATATAGGCCAAATAAAACTATAAGTGATAAGGGACGGCGTTACTCAACCTCTTTTTGGGATACGCCACGCATTCTATTTCTATGGGATGTCGTGAAGGTGATCTCAATGCCTATTTGTCCATACAATGACTTGCGGTGCCCAGTCGATGAACAAGTCAGCGCTTTATCCTTTCCAGACAAGACTGGTACCAATTCACCGACTCCGAAAAGATGGAAGTCTTGGTTAGCCTGGCAAAACCCGAACCAATAGCTTAGAGCCGGGTGCGTGCCACTGCAGGCGCCTCTTCCGACAGCACCACGTACATCGTGCGCATATAAGCCAGATATGTATGTATTCATATTACTTCGCATCGAGTTAAAAGTAGAATGGGTAGCGCATTTCACATGGCTATAGGTTAGTGAATATTTTTTCAGTTGCACGTTTATTTATTTATTTATTTACCTCGCCGAGCGAGTATAGCGCAGTGGGAGGACGTTCCGGCTGTGGTGTGCACCCGATGCCAGGTTCCCGGTTCGAATTTCCCACCCAGGCCAACCAAGCCTTCCATCCCTCCGGCGTCGGTGAATTCCGTCGAAGTTGTGTGGAAAGGATAAAGCGCTGACTTGTTCATCGGCTGGCCACCGCAAGTCATTGTAAGCCAAATACGCATTCAAATCGCCTCCACTACATCCCGTAGAATTAGAATGCTTGGCGCATGGTTGAGTAATGTCGTCCTTTATCTTTATTTACTTATTTTGCGGTTAAAATAAAACTGGCGTTAAATTGATTTTAATTTGCATAGGAAGTTAGCTAAAATAAAAAAAAGCTTCCGTCATGGAGGCGCTGTGCGTCAGCTCTGCCTAACCATAAGTTATAAGTGTCTTGTTCAACGCCTTATTGTGCCCCTATCCGAGCATTTTCTAATTTTTATTTCTATTCCATATTTTTCTTGTTTTTATCTGAGTACTGTGTTTAGATCGTGCTCCTGCTGTTCATCTGCTATGCAGTCCTGATGTACTGGCATCTGAGCTCCAATGGCTTCGTTGAGGAGAAGGAGTTTATGAAGACGCATTTACGGTGAGCAATAATGAAATATTTACGTTTTCAATGGTAGCGAAGTGTCAACCTTGTCCAAACTGTCTGATTCGAGTTCGGGTCGTCACCAGGGACCGTATTCATCAGCGACTTTAGAGATTTAACGGAGAAGTTACAGCCGAAGTTTCTGAAAAAACGCGAATCAACGCGGCTTATCAACAGGCGATATAATGAAATGATGGTGTTATCAGGAATTTTGGCCTAATTTCTCCGTTAAATCTCTGTAAGTCGTTGATGAATCTGCCCCGGAACGTCAACCGTACCTGAAGCGAGGCTAGCCGCCCTGACATGGTTTCCGTTGTTCCTCTTAAGTTATTTTTCAACGCTTTTGGTTGTGCGAAGAACTTTTGCAGTATTTCTTTGCAATACAGTACGTGCCGCTCTGTCTAACAAGCCAAAGCGGCGCAAACGTGCACCGGATAGCGCTATTCTCCGCTCGCCGCGCGTCGCGCCGAACGCAAATCGCATTAGGGCGCGGCGTCCTCAACTTCTGGACGTTGCGCTTAGTTACTTATATTATTCGCCAACTTATTTGTTGCGTAGAGGAGCATGGCATACTGTTTGAAACTAACTGCCGCCATAGCGCGCTCTGCGAACAATGCATATAAGGATAAGGATAAAGGACGGCGTTACTCAATCCCTTTTGGGATGCGCCAGCGCATTCTACTTCTAAGGGATGTCGTGGAGGCGACATGAATGCGTATTTGGCCATACAATGACTCGCGGTGGCCAGCCGATGAACAAGTCAGCGCTTTATCCTTCCGAGACAAGTCTGGTACCAATTCACCGACCCGGAGGGATGGAAGGCTTGGTTGGCCTGGGCGGGAAATCCGAACCAGGAGCCTGGTATCGGGTGCACGCGACAGTCGCGCCTCCTCCGACTGCGCTACACGCGCCCTAACAATGCATATAGGACCGAACAAACCTAGAACCCATCGGTATTAGAGTACCCTTCACCATTTCTCACTGTCATCATTTTCACGACGCCATGTTTTCAAGCTCGTAGCAGCGCTAAGGATGAGTGTATCGCCTTCGAAGACCGCAAGAACTTTGAGCGAAGCCAAACAGTTCTCGAAAATGAGCCTATTACTCAAAGAGCATGGCATTCAAGGGTTGACCAGAATACTACTGGTTCGACACAACAAAATGCCGCCTCTGCATAGCGTGGCAGTTCTTTGAAATACCCATCCAAGCAACGTTTAATGGTTTATCGCCGGAAAATACCAACTGACGAGCGAAGTTTACGGATTCGTTGACGCAACTTCCCTCTGTGCAACGCCACTCATACGCTTCCTTGAAAAACACTGGAGAAGTCCCAGAGCTCTAGGGATTCCTGTCGCTAAGAAAGATAAGCCGTCAAACGCAGCTCTCTATTTTCTCATCAGAAATTAGGGCTTCACCGGCTATTATTTCCCGCTCATTTACATGCGATAGGAGATCTGAAAAAATTATTTATAAAGTGAGTGAAGCGACATTGGGAACTAGCACTCTTATGCTAATTGCTCTATGCTCCTTGAACTACTACAACGTTGTTACAACGATGTTTTGTTGCGATCAAAACTCTAACGCCGGGCGGGACTCCAACCCGGGTTTAAAGAAGCTAGCTTGAATCATTTCTATCAAGCTTAACTGGTTCCATGCTGATATCAGCGGCCGGCTTATCCCGATATGCGAAGTGCTAATGAGTCCCACGACGTGAGTCGATCAAACAGCACCGGTGGTGTAATGGCGTAGAGCATTCCCGCCCGGTCAGTAGAAGGTGCGAGTTCGAGACCCGTCTGACGCTAGAGTTTTAGTCCGAGAAAGCATCGTTGTAACAGCTTACATACACGGTGTTAGCCTTTTGAGTTTTAAAGAAATTGATTTGCATCATGGCTACAGCACATAAAATAGGGAATAGTACGAAACACCAGCCGCTCCTAATCGACGCCACTTGCCGCCTGCGCCATGTGCACCTGTCACCATTTCATTCTCGTCGATTTCAGCAACATCTACATCGGAGCGGCTTTCCTCGTGTCCTACCTCGCCTGGATTGTTGTGTCAATAGCCGCTTATGTGGATACTAAGAAGCTTCACGCGGATTTCATGTACTGGATCGTCGAGGAGAAGATGAGCATGAGATCCAAAGCTAACGCCTCATCTGATCTGAGGTTAGTGTGTATTACAATTAGAATTTAATGCTACTAGTCGTTAGAGAAATGCATCATTGAAATATAAAAGAAAAAAGTTTAAAGAAAAATTTGAACCCAAATTTTACCAGTTTGGAGGATATGTATAGAAATCGGATCAAAATCCACCTATGTGCTATAAAGGATAAAGAACGGCGTTACTCAATCCCTTTTGGGATGCGCCACCCATTCTGCTTCTATGGGATGTCGTGGACGCAACCTCAATGTGCATCTGGGGCCCGATTTATCAACGATACCGCCGGTATCACTTCAAAGTGAATTCACCACATCGGTCGAAGTATAATAGTAAGTGGTACAGAGAGATACGGAGATACTGATGCGATGACTGGGATTCCTTTACCGGCCGGTAAGCAGTTGATGAATCCGGGCCCAGAGGGTTGGAAGGGTTGGATGGGTTTGCGGAGAATCCCCAACCTTCAATCGGAATACACATGATAGCCGACGCCTCATCGGTCTGTGCTAACCACGAGCACTGTAGTGTCAGCTTAACTGAAGTATGTAGTTACGGTCTACTCATGGTATCGGGAAGTGGTAAAGTGCGCAGCGCATCCCAAACCTCACACTTAATCCTGACATTCACGTGATACTTGCAGTCCCTCCAAGCATAAAAGAAATATTTTCAGGTCGGAACGTTCATCGAAAGGATCGAAAGCTAGTCGAACATCGAATCGATCCAATCGCTCCTGTCGTTCGGCACACAGCGTAGCTTCTGACCGACCTCGTCTGATCACGACCAACTCGGACACGGTGGTCTCCTCCAGGGCGTCGGCTGTCGATGTCAGAATGTCGGTGCCTCTGTAAGCAGCACAGTCCACTGCTCTCAGTCTGGAGAATGAGGAGATCTGGACCTGGACGAAAGGCATCCTGACGAGAAGCCTCAAAGTTTAGCCGACCAATTCTGTAGTCCTGCTTTTCCTGCTGCACATCGAGTAAGGATCTGGCGGCTGAAGCTGTTGGAAGAGCAAATCAGGCTTCCTTAATCCTATCTGTGGCCTTCAAAGTGATTTTTATCGTAATACACTCTCTAAAGCAGCCATTTAATGTATATAATTTCAATGTCAGCATTGGACCTTGAAATCTGTTCACGGGTAATAAGTTCTAGATCATTTGAAGCTCACAGGTTTTAGAGTTCTGAATATGTAGGCCGTCGGTCGATATAGTCTTTCAGTAAACCAATCTTGCTCTTTAATTTGTTGGAAGTTGAGATCTTATCACTAGTAATCATTCTGGAAGCTTTTTCGGTTGGTATCAAGTCCTACTTTTTTCTCCCAATCTAAAAGCTGTCGACTTTCTTGCGTGTTCTGATAATCATGGCTGCAAAATACCTTTTTTTGTAAGATATCTCATTCCAAACGTACGGGTTAGGCATTTTGGACGCTTAAGAAACTTCGATGAAATCTCAAGACCTCTCTAACGCTCTAAGACGATTATATGAGTATCCGATCGTCTCTTGTGTTCCTGGAAACCTCATCATGTTCTTGATAGAATATCTCTGCTCTTGCTACGCCTTTCCTCTAATCAAATTCATGGAGTGTTCATGGCGTCCTTTAAGTGATACGTTCTTTGCTCAGTCGCGCAATATTTGTGCGTGTTCTTTCATTTTGTAGTCACGTTTCTGCCTAGAACTGAATAAATATATAATTTCTATGAACCATATCGCCTCGACAACATGATTGGTATTCTGAGTCTTCTCGCCGAATAAAAGAGATTCAATAGGCGACGCTCAACTCCACTCGCTATCTTTAAAAGACTTCCGCCTGTAGCTGTCGTCGCAAAGATATCAAGTGTAGCTATGGTCGAGATTTTCTCGAAGATTTGAATTTGAATGTATTCGAAGAAGGCGGTTTTTCTGAATATTCGAATTCGAGTACATTCAAAAACGGGATTTTTTGAATATTCGAATTCGAAAAGATTCGAAAGACGCGATTTGTTATATATTCGAATGAAAATCATTCCATTCCCTCTCTATTCGGATATATCATTCGAGCACAACTATAGTATCAAGCGTGGGTTCTCTCTTAAGACATCCAACAAGAAGAGCCGACGGAGGAAGCAGTATCCTATCCAGCCCAGAAATAACCGCCTTCTACGAACGAACTAATGGTTGAATTAAGAGATAGTGTCGTCAGTGTGGTCAAGAAATCGATCCGAATCGAAATCTGGTGCGTAGCAGCTCCACCTCTTGCTCAGCGCTATACAAAGGAATAACGGCTTCTGAGGAAAAATATGTATAAATCGCTACATATTTATATAACCCGTTCCCTGCTAGAGACATACCGGCCCTCGTGATTCACCAAGGGATCGGCGAAGGATGCAGCGCATGCGTCCGACTACACATTAGACGTTGGATCCGAGACTGATTCGGATAATTCAAATTTTGCTATTTTTTAAATCCGGTTTAAGAGAGTATGCGAATAATAACTTTTTTGAGAAGCTACGGATCTTGGAACGATTCAGATAAGAGTAGCCTTAACAGAAGAGGCTTCCAGATGATACAAATAACTGTTTTACCTTCGGATTTCACATCGGATATCCGAGTAGGATAGGATATCAGTTTCCCTGTCAAAAATCAGTTATCTGCATTTTCTGAAAATCCATCTGCTGGAAATGGCCTCTATCCGAATCGCCCTAGGATCCAAGCTTTTCAAAGATGCCATTATTCGTACAATCCTTTTAACCAGGGTTTGAAAAAATAACGAATCCGAATTATCCGAATCGGCGTCGGATCCAATGTCTACTACACATGGCGGCGCGCACAACTCGTCGTTAAGCGTCGTTTAGCGTCGTTTACCCGACGCTTATGAATCGCGGTACGTGGCAGTTTCGCGGTGAATTCCATCGTTACCGGCCCGTAAATCGTTAATGAATCCTGGCCAAGGAAACATCCGGGGTTTCAGTGAAATTTTCAAACAAATTCCGAGGTTTCCCGGTTGTGTTGTAGAGGATCAAAAGCATTGTTTCCATAGAACATCCCCATCTAAAGTATGAGTGCAGGTCGTTGAACTCCACATTCAACCACGGCCTTAGTTTTCCTTGCTTCACTCATTAATGCATTTAATATATAGTTAATTCAATATATATTTCACAAGTTTGTGTTAGTACAGTAAGAGGAGCGCACACTGTTATGTGTACCCGACTCCTACCAGCTGCATGGTTTGGTTTCCTACAAGGCCAACCAACCCTGCCATCCATCCTGGGTGGGTGAATTGGTACCACAGTTGTCCGGGAAGGATAACGCATTGGCTTGTTTACCAACTGACCACCTAAAGTCGTTAGTCCATTCAAATTGCCGGATCTAACCTAGTCAGGGGGGGGGGGGGCATCGCTAGAAAAGCGAAACCAATGTAAACAGTATAGATCCTCCCGGCTAGGAAACTGTAAAGAAAGGCACACTTCTCAACCAGTTCACGGTACTCTCTTTGTAAACTTCATAGTTTGCTTACATTTCTGCTGTCGTTGTCAAAGGGTCAGAGTGGAGTGCCCCCCTCCCTACTATGTACAGGGCGCGCCAAAATTATGGCAACAAGTTATTCAAATCCACGAAAACGAAAATGCAGCACTACCGAGAAACCAATGATGCGATAATGTCTGTTAGTCTATTGTAAACCATACACAACATTGAGATTCGAATATATCTCCTTCGGTGTCGATATAGGCTTTGAGACGCTTCAGGAAGACATCGAGGCGCACGCAAGCATGGTGCGTCGAGCTCACGCCACGCCTTCTGAGGAGCTTCCCTCAAAGAGTCCACGGAGCAGTGAGGTTTTCCGCAGGCTTTGGCTTCCAGAACTGCCCAGACGGTATAATCCATCAGATTCAATTCCGGAGAGTTGACTGGCCACTCGTGGAGGCTAATGGAGTCCAGGGGCCGGATTCATCAAAGTTACTGCAGTAACTTTAACGGAGAATTGTAAGCAAATAGCTCAGATAACACGGCTTATCAAGCGATATAGTGACTGATAAGCCACGTTATCCGAGCTTTCGTTTATCATGGTTCTCCGTTAAGGTTACTGCAGTAACTTTGATGAATCCGGCCCCAGTAGGTTGCCTTTGCATTAGTCCTGCATCATTCTCGTTCTGTGAGCTGGAACTCCATCCTGTTGGAAGCTCCAGGAACGGTTTCTAAAGTGAGCACTAGCCCAGGGTAACGGTCCGGCCTTCAGAAGGTTGAAATAGTTCTCCTTGATCTACATTTCTCGCGACATCCATTGGACCGAGCGCGCCGGGTTCCTGCGAATTCGTTCACGTACCTTCATGATGTCTTCCGTGGTTGTCACAGATACGTCTCTTCCTCGTCCATATCTATCGAGCTCGATTCCCAGGTCATCGTGGCGTCTGATGAATCTATATAGAACACTTTGATGAACCCCAAGACGCTGGTAAATGTCGTGTGCCGAGAAGCCTTGACGGTATAGTTCAATGATTGAAGCACGGTGGCAAGAACGCTTCACAATCTTGAAACCAATTTATTTTTATGCTTAATTAAGATAAGCATAAACGAATTGACGCAGCAAAAACAATAAAAGCACAGAAAAAAGCAGATGCACCGAATAGGAGGTCAAATTGTCCGTGCATGTGCTGCCGCCATAATTTTGCCGCACACTGCAGGGTAGATCCAAATTGCACCTATATATGACATCCCGTAGCTGTGGAATTTGTGGTCTCTAAAGGGATTGATTACTACCGTACTTAAGGTAATGGAAAAAAGCTTTTCATTATTTCTTTAATTTTATAAAGTCGACAATAATTTCCAAATTTACTGAACTGAAGAAATAATAAAACATCCAATAAAACAATGTACTAATTTGCCTTTGCTGTACTAGCGCACCCTTGGTGCACTTTAAGTAAATGAATACTTTAAACAGCTTTTTATTCATTGTTTCTCTATATTTTACCGCATCTCCACTATCCATTTGAATGCTCTACGCGAACATTAGCTACAACATTTGAATGCATATCCTACGTATAGTTGTGCTCTCCCAAAGATTTCGAATAAGCAAACATATTCGAATGACGACGATTTTCGTATATTCGAAAACTGAATTACATCCGAAAATCGCGATGTTTCGAGCATTCGAACTCGAATAAAGGATAAAGGACGGCGTTATTCAATCCCTTTGGGAAGCGCCAGCGCATTCTACTTCTACGGGATATCGTGGAGGCGAGTTGAATGCGTATTTGGCCATACAATGACTTGCGGTGGCCAGCCGGTGAACAAGTCAGTGCTTTGTAATCCTTCTTAGACAAGTCTGGTACCAATTCATCGACCACGGAGGGATGGATGGCTTGGTTGGCCTGGGGGGGGGGAATCCGAACCAGGGCGACAGCCGGCGCCTCCTCCGACTGCGCTACAAACGCCCCAAACTTGAATACATTCAAAAATCGCGTTTTCCGAATGTTCGAATACGAATATTTGACTTCGAATAGAATTAAATGAATTTGAATGTTCGAATATTCATTCGGGCCCTACGCTGACCCTTCCTGTTCATATTGTGTAATGGCGAAGAGCATTCTTGTCCGTCTTGCAAGCGTTTTTGGTCCGAGTCCCGCGTGGAGCTAGAGTTTTCATCGCGGCAAAACAACGATTTTTGAGCGCTCACCTTCAGCCTTCATTCTTTAAATACTGGACTTGTCTTGCGAATAAGAGAACTGATCCGATTTAAAGAAATTAACGAGTAACATTTGTTAGGAGCATTACCAGGCTTTGTGCTTTCTCCAGAAGTCGCGAAACGTAAATGATTTTCGCCAAAGTTTCCTAAAATTGACGATTAAGTAGAAAATGATAAAGAATAAAAGATGGGGTTACTCAACTCTTTTCGGGATGCGCCACGCATTCTACTTCTACGGGATGTCGTGGAGGCGTGTTGAATGCGTATTTGGCCATACGGTGACTTGCGGTGGCCAGCCGATGTACAAGTTAGTGCATTGTCCTTCCCAGACAAGTCTGGTACCAATTTGCCGACCCCTGGAGGGATGGAAATGGATGGCTTGGACGGGAAATCGGGGGCAGGACGATTGTTTATTTATTTATTAATTTACTGCAGAGGTACATACTTTGAACTCCACGCGAGACCTGATATTCATTTACCTATTCTGTTGTACTTGCATAGTTATTATTAATTTTTATGAGAGGTGATTTTAACGTAAATATTGTATTATGCGCTATTTGCAGCGAAGATTTCGGCTTTTTTTCATTCCCAAGATTCGAAACGAAGCCCTGGGCCGGATTTTTCAACGATTTACAGCAATTTACCGGTGAAAATACAGCCGAAGTCATTGATGGCGCTGCTTATTAAGCGATATGGTGAGCGACATAAACCGCTCTATTAGTGATTTCGGCTGTAATTTCCTTGTTAAATTGCTGTATGTCGTTGATGAATCCGCCGCCTACTGAACCTGTGGTAGTCTCTTATCTTCTCGGCTTCTATAGAAAAACATTAAAACCTTGCTCCGAACAGCGGAGCACCATAGCAATTTTAGGAGAATTCTATTAGAATCTCCTAAGATATTTACCATAAATATTACTACGAACTCAAAATGGTTACACATATGGATGCCATTCATCCCGTCGAAAAAAGGGATCTACCATATGTGCAGTACTTTTGCAGTATTTGCTGCGATATAGCTCGTATTCCAATCTTAATAATGGCTTCGTTGAAAAATGAATATTAGGCATTAGATCTGAATGCTTCAGCTTAGTCGCAGGCACACCTACCACAACGCAATTCTCCTCTGAATCTCCCCGTCCGTGCATAGATCCCCCATATTAACTGGATGTAGGGACTTCAGCATCTCCTCAGTTCGTTTCGTTGTCTCCCCATCGTCATCCAGGACATTGCCTTTTCAAACTTAGTGTCGCTGATAAGCATTTGGATTCGTTCTCAACTACAAGTTGAGTTTACGAACAGTCTCCAGGAGTTGATGGTGTTACAATGTTGTTCGAAATCCTCGCTAAAACCTAGCCGAAAACCCAGTAGAATTCCTCGCCATATGGATGATCAGGAGCTCTCCTCCTTACTACGAAGCTCTTGCAAACTTATTATCTTCTTTGTTTTTGTTCTTCCTTCCTTATAAGAGTAGATTTCCTCGACTTTTAGGGTATTAACTGAGGCAGATGTAGGAATTTATCCTTAAGTTGAAGCTGCTCTTTTGATCGGTAAGCATAAATATCTAATGGGACTCTCTGCACAAACCTGAAGGACGGATGTGCCTCTCAAGCTGAAAATCGAGGAATGTTCTATGAGCCCATGACGCGATTCTGATCGTGCACTGTTTTGCGCATGGCGGCTGACGGTCTCATTTAATATGTTGACGTACAAATGCTGTTTTTTGTCAGCCTTTTTTGTGCTTACGCCAAACCATGTCTACCGCCTGAAATAAAATATACCATTTTCACGTTAAATAGAGCACTTCTGAAACCGAACCTTATCAAACTGGATACTCTTCTATGCAATCTTGACGTTTTTGAAATCAGCAGAACGCCTTCCAAATCAAGACAGATGCCTTCCAGATCAGCGTAGAAACTCTCCAACACTGTTAATACAATCTGTCCGGTTGATGGCGATCAACAGTGGCCCGAAACCCACCGCTCTGGCCCTCGCTGGCCCAGGTAGGACCCGTTTTTCAACAAGGGCCTCACACCACCTGCCATTCGGGCCATTAGCGTTGCTACTCGGGCTAAGTCGGTTGACAGGTTGTCGGCCCGCGTTGCTAAGGTGTTGCAACGCAGCAACACGAGTTGCAAATGCGTTGCATACCCGCGCGTATATCCACGCATATCCAGCTCGTACATACATAGCATATCCATAGTACATCCATATATATGTGTATACACATGCGTATACACATATAAAAATATATACACACAATATACACATATATACAGGTGTATATATATGCATCATGTGTATATATGTATGTACATGTATATACAGATATACCTCGATATACACCGTATATATGCATGTATACACAGTACACACTACTGTATATACATGTATATATCGTATATACACGTGTATACATGCATATATACATGTATGTGACCATATATATCACATATTATGTATACATATATATGAACACATACATGTAACATGCATGTATACACGTGAATATATATATACATGTATATACAGTAGCGTATACTGTGTATACATGCATATATACGGTGTATATCGATGTATATCTGTATATACATGTATATATACATATATACACATGATACATATGTTTATACAGCTGTATATGGGCGTGTATGCACGTGTGTATACGTGTGTATACCTGTATATATATTCATAAATACAAAATTTTTTAATATATACATTTATTATCGCAAATCAGCAATTACATAACACACACATATATAGTGCATGTAAAAATACAAATCTTCTGAGCCATCTATTAAAATGTGAGACACAAGGTATTAAAGACAAAAAAATGTAATGGCAAAAATCAAATCTCTATCGATCAAAGTGGTGATCAGATCTTCAAAGACTTCAAATAGGGTTTCGAGGTGAGCAGAGAAATAAGGTGAAATTTTAAAAAGGCCAAAAATTTGATATAGATAAGTGAGACCTAGTAAAGTGAGTGAGAACCGAGCAGTGAGAACCGAGAAGAAAATAAAGCAATAAGTGAGTATGGCGAAGTGAAGTGGTAAAGCAGTAAGAAAGTGGAATATACATAACGTGTAAGCATGATATAATATGAAAACTAACTAGCGGTTAACTACATAACGTGATGCAGGAAGAAAAACAAAGGGTGGGTGCTCCGCTTAAGGAAGTTCAGTTTCAACTCAAAAAGCAGGAATTTTGCTTAACTTTTCACTAAAGTTTTTGACCGAACTTTAACCAAAAGCTGAACTTATTACTAAACTTTTTGACCGAAGTTTGTTCAAAAAAACGGTATTCAACGCTGTTGTGAAGTTGTCTAATTTTACGCCAAAAGGTGTCGCTAAAAACGATTAAAAATGATGATAGACGAGTAGTTAAAATTTAACATAGAGCGCACACCCTTGTTCAAAAGGAAACATGAAGCACATGAGCCGGAGAAGGAATCAATGTGGAGCGTTAACCTCGTCCTCAGTCTAACTCGTCATCGTCCTCAATCGAAGTCGTCGTTGTCGTCGTCATCGATATAACGGCGGGAGTATCGTCGTGTGTGGCAGCCGTGGACCAATTTCACCTTCTGGAAAAAATTTAATTATTTTTGAATTATTTCGAGAGGAGAAAGAGAGGAGGAAAACGCACCGGCGCGGGAACCAGCCGCGCGTTAGAGTCGAGGACATATTTTCTGATGTCCCCTCTAAACAGATAAATTTGATGAATCTCTCTCATTAAGAGATGAGAAGAAGCAAGTATCATGCAACCTACAGCGCACGTCACAAGTCGTTTGCCGTTCTCTGCGCTTTTGCTCTGCTTGGAATATGCCTTCCTCTCGGGCCGAAGTGCAGGGGCAAAGACCCGAAGATCTTCGAAGTACTTTCGAAGGCACAGATCGCCATGATATGTGGAGATGATGGTGGATCGGAAGGAAAGCAAGAAGTTGCGAGTAGTGGCATGAGGAGAACGCACATTATCCAGTCACAGGGCGTAGTAGCAAGATCATACGGTGCGGCTCGACAGGGGCGATAACACCTGGACGCTTGCCCAAGATAAGGACCGCCTTTTTCGAGTCTTAGTGAACTGCAATAAATATTGCGGTCAAAAAACTATCGGGATAGGACTCACTGGGCTTACGAGCAAAACGGTCGATTCCCCAAACTAGGATTCGAGTGCGGATTGTATTTCAAGAACTATAAGAGCAAAACGGTCGATTCCCCAAACTAGGATTCGAGTGCGGATTGTATTTCAAGAACTATAAGAGCAAAACGGTCGATTCCCCAAACTAGGATTCGAGTACGGACTGTATTTCAAGGTCAACATCCATAAAACGCTCTGAGTAAAGTCCGACTGAAACGACTGAAACGACATTGCGATTAATGCGGCAGAATCCCTCCTCCGTGTCTCCGACACAGTGAGAGCACGTGAACCGGCAACCCCGCCGCTCCCGAGAACTCTTTGTCACAAGCACAGAATAGAAACAACGGACGGAGCACAGAAAAGAAACAACGAACAAGGCTGTGTATCACACTGCTGCTCGCCGGCGCATTAAAGGGTGTCGTCATCGCGTGTGCCGTGTGACTACGGCATGCACACGCCGTCCCACGGCGCTAATGACTGCGCCCGGATAGCAACACTGCGTTGCTACTGCGTTTCTACTGCGTTACTAGCCTCGAATTTTTCCTTTCGGCGCTGCGTTCGTATCGGAGCACGCTAAACGCTTTCGCCCGGATAGCAACAGTACCTTGCCAGGTTCCAAAGGAGTAGCAACATGTGTTGCTGTTCCAACTGAATAGCAACACATAGTTGCCATTTGCAACTGCAGTTGCTAAAACATTGGAGGGGCGGAACCGGTTCGGCCCGGGATGCCGCAGTGTCCGAGCGGGTAATCGACGTCCTGAACACGAATCTGAAGTTCGCTTTTGACGTTTCGATCACCACCAATCGATACCGATTAGATTACTGATCTTCTGTAGATGTCGTTCAAGCAGTCCGAAGCTTCAGCTCTGGATGTGATCGAGGTCGCTGAATCGCTGAACACGAATCTGATGTTTGTTTTTGAAGTATTGAATACCGCCAATCGATATTGGTCAAGATATCCATTTTTTGCGAATATCGTTCATTTTTTCTGTTTACGGCAATCGTCGTCACTAAGGTGTTCTTCCTGCGGAAGCCATGACATAGGTTGCAGCTAAAATTGATGATGATAAGTTATTACTAGAAGCCGTTGAGAAGCCGTCAGAGCGGCCAAGAGGCCGCTCGGATGGTTGGTAGGACAGATTTAAGGACAGAAAGGTAGCAATTTTTAGCGTTTTATTGAGAAAAGGGGCGCGTGGAGCGCAATCAGAGGAGGCGCCGGATGTCGCCTGCACCGATACCAGGTTCCTGGTTTGGATTTCCCGCCCAGGCCTACCAAGCCTCCCATCCTTCCGGGGGTCGGCAAATTGGTATCAGACTTGTCTGGGAAGTATAAAGCACTGACTTGTTCATCGGCTGGCCACCGCAAGTCATTGTATGGCTAAATAAAGCGTGTTTTTCGTATTGTGTTGTTTTTGCCTGGGTTTCCACTTATATATAAGGATAAAGGACGGCATTGTTCAATCCATTCTGGGATGCGCCAGCGCATTCCACTTCTACGGGATGTCGTGGAGGCGACATGAATGCGTATATGGCCATACAATGACTCCCACCCGATGAACAAGTCAGTGCTTTGTCCTTCCCAGACAAGTCTGGTACCAATTCAGCGACCCCGGAGGGATGGAAGGCTTGGTTAGCCTGGGCGGAAAATCCGAACCAGGGACCTGGTATCGGGTGCACGCGACAGTCGCGCCTCCTCCGACTGTGCTACACGCGCCCCACGTATAAATAAATAAATAAATACGCATTCAAACCGCCTCTACGACATCTCGTAAAAGTAGAGTGCGTGGCGCATCCTAAAAGGAATTGAGTAACGCCGTCCTTCATCCTTATCAGTATCGAGGGCGCGTGTAGCCCAGTCGGAGGTGAAGTTGGTACCAGAATTGTCTGGGAAGGATAAAGCGCTGACTTGTTCATCGGCTGGCCACCGCCAGTCATTGTATAGCCAAATACGCATTCAACTCGCCTCCACGACATCTCGTTAAAGTAGAATGTGTGGCGCATCCCAAAAAGGATTGAATAACGCCATCCTATCCTTTTTATTTATATTTATTGAGAAAAGATTGACACGTCATGCAGTCTTCTAGCTCGTCGTGAATTTCACTTGACCGATACGATTTATTAACGAGGACCAGGTAAAAATGCACATCCGTGGGTGCTTGGCCTTAAAAGCCCAAGAATTCTACATCCGTGGGATAGACCAGCTATCTGATGAATGGGATGCAATTCTAGGTTCCAAGAAATCAAGATTTAATGAAAAATTGTTATTTGTTGTTTGTTAATAAATCCTTTTATTGAAGATTCTTGAAAGTCCACGAACTTAGTTGCCAACCTAACAGTTCTTCGGAATGTCGTGGGGCAGTTTGAAGTTTGAACTTGGTCATACAGTGACTGGCGATGACCAGTCAGTGTTTTCCTTCCTCGACGAGTTTGGTCAATTCATCGACCCTGCAGAGATGGAAGGCTTAAATGCCACTAAAATCTTAATGAACTAAATTTTTGACCATATGCCCAATATGATCAAACATTTAGTTCATTAAGATTTTAGTGGCATTTAAACAGTGTGTTTGAATGACAGAGTCCGTAGAGGTCAATAATACGCTTTCGCGTAACGACGTACGGTTTCTGCCATCAACACCTATAGAACGTGTCTGATTCAATTTGGAAGACACCCGCTTAACGTGAAAATGACATATATGCTACGCTCTGTATGTTGATCGCATCCTTCGGTAATATTGCGGGTTCGTGTTAGAATTCTTACGGTAGGGTTTACCACATAGTGGATTAGATTCCTTTAGCTCCTGTGTTCTCTTAGCTCCTGTGGAGCATACTGCAGATGCCTGGAGATTGGCTTCTTGTATATTCCAACCTGACGTTCGACAATTTGGTAGAACATTCAAGGCATATCCAGGGAGCATCGCCATGCTGTTGAAGCAAACAGCTCATGAATACACCAGGGGCCGGATTCATCAACGACTAACCCACGGGTATAAGGGTGAGAAATACCCACGATAAAACCTGACTCTGACTCTTGCCTTATCTCTACCTGACTCTGACTCTTATCTTATCTCTATCCCTTATACCTTGCATACCCACGGGTTTAATTGTTGGTGAATCCAGCCCTAAAAGGGCGAAGCGAAGCTTTTTTCTAATGGCAACATACATAGATCCAAAATCTTCACTTAACATTAATATGGATACTATTAAAGCCAACTCAGATGTATCTAAAGTTCAAACAGACAATCTCTAACAGAGTTAACGTTATATTTTCTGATTTATTTTTTTATAAAAAATTCACAAAAATTCTAATTCAAAAACAGCCAATGCACTTCCAAAATTAGGGTCTCACTATCAGTTACTCTTCACAGCTTCAGTGCACAGCGATCTCGAGAATGATAAAGCCTTCACACCAGAGGGGCCTCACGCCGTCGATAGCTCAGTTGCTAGGGCGTAGGACTGCAGAGCAACAGCTATCCATCCGGCGCTGGTTCGAATCCGACTCGGCGCATTGTTTTTCCAAACAACCAGTCATCACCAATTCATAGGGCTGCCATTAGTGAAAAGATGTATCAAACAGTGTGAAGGATCCGTTGAGCAAACCAAGGCAGGAATGTTCACAAAGTCATGTTTGTTCCCTATAAGGATCGCGTATATCGTAGAATACTAGGCGCATGACTAAATCGTTATTTGGGGAGCGCTTTTCGAGTCCTTGAAATAGAAAATTTTTCGATCTGGAGCTCTGGTAAGGCTTTACTTTTCCCCTTCCTTCTACGATAATCTCGACGATGAGAGAAATATCGCAGCCGCGTTTTATGTGATAAACACAGCATGGTGAGCTTGAGAAGGCAATTATACGTGGAATCAGAATCTCCTCAGTCGCTGTTTGTCTGATCGGCGCCAGCAGAATGGCTCTGTTAAGAGCAGGCGAGCGATGACGACGCTGTTCCATTTCTTTTCAAATACACCATCGCAGCGCTCAATTAGCCGCTTGCCTGTCCGGTCCTAGCACCGAAGCGCTTTCCGATTCCTCTCACATGCAACACATCGCTGTGTAAACATTCCCGCTTGGTACGGCCATCAAACGATCCGATTTTGGCATTGTGCTGTACGGGCTTGCACTTGCAATCAGAGTAGTAGCGTGGCATTCCAGACCCTTCAAAACCAATCCAATAACCTCACCGGATTGGCCGTTACGGGCACGTATGTAGTGTGAAACTGATCAACGTTGTGTTACGATTCGCGCCTCTCTATACAATAAAGGATGAGGATAAAAGGCGGCGTTACTCAATCTCTTTTTGGGATGCCCTACGCATCCTCCTACTTCTACGGGATGTATTTGGCCATACAATCACTTGAGATGGCCGTTATTTGCTATTGCTGATCCCAGGTATTTAAACACTGTGGCGTTCGCTGACTGGCGTGCTCTGCGATAGGAGGATTCCAGAGCACCTGAAGTAGAAGATCTACAGAGCAGTCGTGCGAAGAGTAGCGATGTACGGCGCTGAGTGTTGGTCTGTGAATAAGGAGATTGAAACGCTCCTCAACGTCATGGAGACGACTGGAATCACCAGCGTAGACCGCATCCGAAACGTTGCCATTCGGCCGAAGTTCGTGTCGAGCCGACAGCGGACAAGATGCGCGATGCTCGCCTGCGATGGTACGGCCACGTTCTGTGTGGGAAAGAGGACAGCGTGCGCAAGGTACATAGGCCTCGAGTTGGAAGCGTCATAAAAGCTGCGTAGAGGGCGTCCGAAGCAGCGTTGATCGGATACGATACACATGGACATGGAAGTAACGGGCGTCCACCCTGATCAAGCGCAGGGTCGGAGAAGGTGGCGTCACGACAGCAGAAGAGCGGACCCCGCAACGGAGCAGGACAAACGGTGAAGAAGAAGAAGAAGAAGAAGAAGAACAGCAACAACAACAACAGCAACAAGAATCACTTAAGGTGGCCATTCGCTGATCAAGTTGCAGCTTTATCTTTCCCATACAAGCATTTACCGACCCCGGAGGGATGGAAGGCTTGGCTGGCCTGAGCGGGAAATCCGAACCAGGAACTTGATATAGAATGCACGCGACAACCAGCACCTCCTCCGACTGCACTACACGCGTTGCTCTCTCTGTAATAAATGACAAAAAACGACGTTTAATAAATTTCTCTTTCGGATGGTTTTCGCGCTTTCTACTTGTAAGGAAAATCGTGGCGGCCATTTGAAAGTGCACTTATGCCAAGGTTGCCAACCTTGGCATAAGTGTCATGTTAGTGTTGTATTTCCTCGACAAGTCTTGTGGCGAATCACAGTCCTCGTAGAGGAAATAGGCGATCTCATAAGATAATGCGGATCTGTCCTACTTGACGTTGTCTAGGTTGCCACTGAATGTTGTACGGCTGGCTGCTGTTTCGTTATCGTGAATGTACTGCTCCATTTGTTTATTTCACTGAAATGTTGCTAGTCAAATGATGGCATCTCTCGACTAGGGAAGGGTAAGGATAAGGCATAAAAGACGGCGATAATCAATCCCTTTGAAGGAAGTGCCACGCATCCCGTTTTCTATAGATATCGTGGAGGCAGTGTGTGTGTTCCAATGTGTTTTTCTCCTATACAATGAACTGCGTTGCCCAGACGATGATCAAGTCAGTGGATTATCCTTCCTAGACAAGTCTAGTACTAATTCACCGACCCCGGAGGGATGGAAGGCTTGGTTAACCCGCACGTGATCTCAGCGACGAGGCCTGAACGGAGGTGATTGTGCTACCATTCGCCGGACAATATCGAATAAACATTAAATCTCCAAGCACGGGACCTAATTCTAACAAGTTACTCTACCATTAGGATAATCGAACAAATAAAAATTGGGGCTTATTTGATTTGCGATCATTCGAAAAAATTCATGAGCAAATAATTTCGATCGTTCCTTTTTTCGACGTCGAATTCATTCATTCATTCATTCATTCATTCATTCGACAAAATTTCTCAAAAGCACAACTATGCTAGCTAGTTGTGCAAAGGCTCCCGCGCTGTCTTCGACAGATTGTCGGCCACGGAATGCCTTATCGCTGACAGAGCAACGAAGTATAACGTATGTCTAATGCGCTGTATCGGTTGGCCTCCCAAGCATCCCAATGAGTAAATTTCCTTATCGGTGCTTCGGATGAACCCAAATAGAGGTATTCAGTGTAACTTATAGCAGTTCATCGCGCCATGAGCTCATTTCGAAGAGGAGATGCTTTGCTTTTTCTATTTTTTGCTTTGTAAACCCCCTATAAAGACGGAGCGGGGAAAGGGGCAATATATCAAGTTTCTTTCTATTCTAGTCCTTCTCAGCTTACGACAGCCTGGCAGCTTAGGTCCTTCCCTTTACTAGCGTGTAAAAGAGGCTCGTTCGATCTTTAGTTTTTTACTTAAGGAATACTGTATGCCCTTATACACCCTGAGCCACTCAGCAAGGTGAAAAGGCCTAACGATTAGACAGAGCAAGGTAAGAACTGGATATTTAGCTATGAACGTTAAGTGTATGAGCGGTTGTATGAACGAACCCTACATTGGAAAGTCTGATACGTCGTGGAGGAAGAATCGCAAGTATCATTAACAGCAATAGCCCTCGACAGAAGATGATTGTACGTGATTCATAATACGTGGTTAATGTGTAAGGTAGTTCCTCCACCAGGTCATAGTTCCTTGACGTCATTTTCTGTTTAAAAAATAGTCACACTTTCAATACGTTTCACAAAGAACGTAGTGATTGTGAACGCTCGGAATCACGTGTTGGAATCGCTTGCCTCTGCTTATAAACACCAATTGGTTAACGCCGAAGTAGAAAAAAGGAAAGAGGTAGAAGTGGAGAACCTGTTCAGAGACCTTTCGTGCTGAAGCTACATACTACTCCCGTGTATACAGCCCTAGTGCAAATCGACATGAAAAATTTACACAAAATATGCAAGACGGCACGAGTCCTGAATTTCAGACCTTTGAAACCAAACATGTGGAAGGGCCGCGAATAAATTTCTCCACGGTAGCAAACTTACGAGGCACGGGGAGAAAATGCTGACAACACATCCAATGCCTCGCTTCCTAGCTTTCGATGGAATAGCAGGCACCAGAAGATATCGGTTCGAATTTCGTCTGGGTTAAAAGTATGAAGCATATCTCGGCACTTCAAAATATGCAGTGCTTACTTGCAACACCCAGACAGTCGCTCCTAGTGGACGTCGTGAAACTCAGTCACTTGGCCAAGGGCTATTATGCGGCTATTATGCATCTTCAATTCCATAGAAGACCAAAGAATTGTTCCTCCGCGCATTGTTCTTCCTATATATTGTTGAGCCACCTGAAAGGCGTATGTCGTGCCCCGGGCTGGCCGCCACCGGCATCGGTAACGGTGGTCCAGACCCGAGACCACGTGTGTGGCAGATTGGTGGGAACTTACAGCACGCTAATGCTCTTTACCTTCCAGCCACGCGGCACCAACTACGTAAGGCCCTGCTGCCCCAACCGAACCATTGGGTCGTTACTGCGATGGACTTTAGCTCCCTGCGCGCTCTACGACTCTGCGCCAACTTCCCCGCACGTCTTCGCGCCTTCCCTTTCTCCCACAGTATTGCGATCAATAAAGGTGTTGGTATTCACCCGTCTTCCCGCAACTCCCGCAGACATGAGATAGATATACAGATTTACTAGCTACACAGTACTACTTCATAAAACACACACATGACTACACAACCACCCGCCTAACTCACTAAGGGAATCCCCAACAGCAGCCCGCCAGGGTCCGGCGAGGTCCTGCCTGGGGCATGTGCCCACGAGGCGGTGCTCCTCGCCTCGCACCTGCGGTTACCTCCTCCTGGCGTCCATGCCAGGGCAGATCTTCCTCCAGCTCGGCTCTGCGCTCCTCGGGACTGCGGTGGTATCGGCTCACTCCGGCTTCGGCGACGTCCAGCGGATGTTGACGAGAGAGGACGACGACCGGACACGACCGTCCGGGGCGGCGGCAGCAGGCGAAGAATGAGACCCGCGCGCGCGTTCATACTCCGTCGCAGCGAATCGAGGCTGCGTATTCGACAGGCGTGCGCGGCGGGACCATGAGGGCGCAGAGACTCTGCGTCCTTTAAGAGTCGCGACGAAAGTCACGACAGCGTACTTGCGATGAGTTGAGGGAACATAAGACCGGTGTTTTATCCATCTTTACGCCTTACGTTCCTCTTATTCTAAAGTATTCGTTGCTATTCAAGCTATCGTTGTATCTATCCATGACTGTGTTTGCTCTGTATCGATTCTGCGTTTCCCCGTCATACTGTAATTCCGCCAGAGCTCGTGATCTACGTCCTTGGAAGCTAGAAGCCTCTAGTAAACAGGCGTAGCCTCAGAATGGCCACGATGTTGCATATAAGTGCGGAGTGTAATCGAAAAGCCGCGATTATCGAAAGCATTCGCGCAGAGAGTTCGCCAGCTGAAATAATTCGATTTTTCGGGTACCCGATATCAGCTGTTCACGATGTTGTGACCAGGTACAATGCTTCTGAGGACTCTGAGGACGGTGCCGCAAAACTGGCGAAGGAAACCCATTCGCGGGAACGGACGTCAAGAGCTACGACAGTCGTAGTAGAAGAGGGCACGGCGCTGATTCTTGAGGACGCAGTGAATCTTTGAGGAAATTGGCGTCAGGGTTGGGCATCAGCAAGAGATCATTGCATCGGATTACAGAGTAGAACCTACACTACGAGTCGTGCGCAGTGAAAGCGCGACAGATGCTGTCTGAGGCTAGCAAACCTAGCGGGTTGCACGCCGCCATCTGCTTCGGAATTCCTTAAAAATGAAGCGGCAGGGCGAATCAGGTTCTTTCCCGATGAAAAGGACTATTATGTTTGAAGCGTAGTCGGAGGGGATGCTGCCGAGACGAGGCAATCGACAGTACCCTTTTATGAAATCCACAAGCGGTAAAGCCTCCGAATATGTCACGTCTCTTCGCACCGCTGTTGAAGCAGCATTCACAAATATGAACAGCGCATTTTAGGAGAGCGTGCGAGCGCTTCAGGCCACGGATGAGGGCTGATGGAGGATATATTGAGTAGTTTTACTCTAGAAACGTCCCTCTATTGAAAAGAATTTCTTTTTCGCTTGTATTTTGTGTTAATGATCAATGTTTATGAACCCAACTCTATCAAATGTAAGTGCAAAGTTATCCTTACTGCGTTCTACAACATAAACACAAAACAACAACCACAACAATATCTTCGTTCTTTCTTCAGAAAATAACTTTTGAAACATGGATTGGCATTTTAGCCACTAGTTTCTCAAATGACCTCTACTTTTCCAAGCTCCGACGAAAACGCTGAAAAGAAGACCTAACAAAGGTCGAAAAGAATGTTGGTCTACAGTCATGATTGGCGAGGATAATCAGCTGCACATAGACACACTTATCTTCTTGTCCGGGCATGAGTGCCCTATCTCATCTACATACAAAGAAGCGCTGTGTTGAACTCGGATACTCGCTTTCGACGGGCCGAACAACCACTTGCTATTGGGGTGAGAACCTGTTGCAGTGGGTGTGGCGGCTGCGCCGATTAGCCATGTGAGTGGTCCCGACGCAGTTCCCTGCTGTCCATTACGCTCCCGTAGGAGTACACCATTGGGTTTACGGGTCGTCTCCTGTTGCTAGAGTGTTGCAGGATGCTTGCGCAGCCATATATCCACGTATATCTAGCTCGAACATACATGTGTATACGTATATAGGTATGTATATGTCTGTATATACATATGTATATATGTATTTACGTAGGAACAGGTTCTCACCCTAATAGCAAGTGGTTGTTCGGCCGTCGAAAGGAGTATCCGATTACATCAGCTTGATCACTTTCTTAGCGTCAATCTGCTAACGCAGAGTGCTCCAGCTTCGTGCCATTCTAAAGGGTGTCAGAGCAGCCCAGCTGGTTTTCCCGGAGCGTGAACACCTCAGCTTGCACGCGACAAAGAAGCTCCTTGAAGGAGTGAGCTAACGACGTGCAGCACATTTTACATCACGCGAAAGTAGTCGTCGCCAATCTGATTTATTGGTTTGGACTACTAACGACTCGTCTGCACTTATTGTGTCCTTCCAGCTGTTCACATTCTTCGGTCAGTTTTTTGCTAGTGGGGTGCACTTTTTTTACTCCTCTTTCTTACTATAGTCTTATTTTCAAACAGAATCGTCCTGGAGCTGAGGCAGACCATGGTGAGGAATGCGCAACATTCTACTCTGTCGGGAGCTACACACTGGAGAAATCTCTACTCTCATAAGGAAGTCCCCCTCTAACTCACATGGCGTCCCTCCGTGTTGCCTGCGTGCTTGTCTAACCCAAAAATCGCACTTCCAGACGCCTTTCGGACGGCGCTACCTGACGGGCGCCATTGCCGCGACTCGCTGCCGGAAGGGGAACGACTCCACGTGGCACCGGTCACGCCAACGCTGCCTGTCACCATGCGCCACCCGACGGGAGAAGCATGTGATTTCGCAAGTCGCCACCGTCACGCATCGATGCGATTCTGCGCCATCGACGTTGCCGCCGAATCAGTCGCCTGCTCGCATCTGCTCCGACGAGGTGAGACTCGCTATTCTTTCCGGTGTCACCTGTGATGGCCTCAGTTGGAGAGATCCGCGCCTAGTGAATAGATCTCACGTCTCGATGTTCACTGTAGAATTCACCCACTATGCGATAGAACGCAGCAGCTGGGGGATCTTTGATTCGTGCTGCTCCGGACGTTTTAGGTTCACTGAGGAAGCTTCTTCGGGGGCTTTATCGCATGTGGATCTCACAAAAGGGTACTGACGATTGCTATTGTTTGGAAAGGTGGAAGGTAAAGCTTCACACCGATTGCTCCCTGTAGGTTTTGTTACAAAAATGTTTTGCTGCAACGAAAAAAACTTGCAGCAAGTGGGTCTCGAACCGGCACCTTCCGCTTTCCAGGCGGCATGCTTAACCACTACACCACAGGCGACTACAGATGCGTATAGAATGCCTGGCGTGCTTCACGCCTTCAGTTTCATGAATATTTCATAAGAAAAGAATTGATTCGGTGATGCTACTTAAACACGTGTTCAGCATCTTCGCTGACTGTCACCAACTTAGTCAGCACCTGCCACCCACAGAACCGTTAATAGCCGAATTGCCAATAACATCTGTATTCATCCTCATCGCGTGACAGAGTAACCCAGTGTGTCGTCTTGGCTCCAGGGACACGACGAGCGTTGCATCCGTCTTTCGAGGCTTGTTTTAAGAAGTCCGATCAACGCTTAGGTGGGACCGACACCTATTTCTTCTACGTGTTCCATATAATAGGAACATTTTTTCGCTCAAAAATCGCATCACCTGGATCATGGCTGGTAGTGCGAACATACAAGTTTTCGCCGCGCTCGCGATGAATCGCCACTGACGCATCGCTCCTAGGTGGGCTGTAATGGGGGAAACGGAGCTCTAACAAACTCCCGAGTTATGCTGTATTGTATCTAGATATGTGACTTTTAGAAATGAAGCTTCATGTCATGAAAGAACCCAAAATCGTTTCACAATAGCAGCAATTGTCTATTGCTTGGATTAGGTCATCCAATTCCCACCCAAAATAACCATCTCCTCTAATTATGTGCGCCGGAGGACTCACAAATGTCTGAGCAGAGCTATCCAAAGCATTTTATGCAGTTACAAGAGCGTTAGAGTTCGTAACCGTAGCAGCACACACTATGTAGATGTCGCGCTCGCCGCAGCAGTCGCCGCGGCTGCCGCGCGCTTTTGTATGTTCAGCTTGCTCCCCCCCCCCGGATCATCTGTCGACTCGCTGATCGTTGAATTATTCGAGCGGGTCCCTTAAGCCTCACAATTCGCCCCTGTTGCGTGCCAGAGTGATCCAATAGAACGCTCTTTGGAGGGTCATGAAGATCGTTAAACATTTCAGCCAAATCTCTTGCGAAGATGTCTGACCAATTGGCGAGCATTCTAGTATTCTTTAGACATATCGCGATACCCAGTCGGCTACAGCCCTCTTCCAGCGGGTGTTAGCACTGCGACTCACTCCGTGACTGACCCACCTATTTTTCGACGACTTCGCTCAAAAGAAGACGTATACTATCTTCGAACTTCGAAACTCTTTCTTACCCCTGTCTGATGGTTCGTCCCCTCGATTCCTGAATGGGTGTGGTCTTGGTGCAGAACTGAACCTTCTCGTTCGCGTTTTCTTCTCGTACATGACGTGGTCTTCTGAAATGCCACAGTGATCGAACATTCTCTTCAGTCTCTGAGTCTGATGGTCTAGAAACCTTAGCCGTCAGGGTGATTTCGGTTATTGATGGTGATGTAGTAGTGGCGAGCATCCTACCAGGAATTCGAGGAGGCACGTTCGAGACCGGCCCGAAGCAAGTCTGATTGCAACAAAACGATTTGTAGTCATGGTTTTTAAGTCTCAAGCGGCTGCACTTTAATCGTAACCTTGTACAACAGTGCCTTGTTGAACTCAAAACTCCACTGCCAGACAGGACTCGAACCCCCACCCCCTCTAACCGAACAGCACGCTCCACGCCAGTACAGCACCAGCGCTGTTTGATCGAACGCAACATCAATACAGTGATTTCACCCTTTTTTTAGTGGTGAAACAGGTTTCTTGGTGAAGAGCGTTCGAGACTGAACGAGTTTTTCATGATACCCCCGAGGTTTTTGAAAAAAGGAAGACGTAGAGAAGAATGTCGCTTGTTGCTACGGTGTAAGGTGCTCAGATCTCGTTCAGATCTTTGAACAAAGCGATTTGTGCAAAGTTTGGCCGAACCGGATTTCTCGATAGAAGGCGTATTCGGCGCAGAATAAGTGAAGTCACACTCGGGCGTTTTTCGCCTTCCTCCTCTGATTTACATATATCTTCCGCATCTCTTTGATCATCAACAGAAGATCCTCATGGCTTCTTTTCGGGACCTTGAACTCTCAAACTCGGTTTCTGTCCGTCATCATTAATCTCCACCACAATTCCTAGAACATTTACTGTGGTAATTGCTTATCTTACACATAAAGCTAGCTGTGTAGTAAAATGGCTTTTGGGCACACAAGAGTGGTACTGTTACTTTGAAGTCCCAGTAAATCAGAACGCCTATGGTCTTACCTCAGGTCCTCAGAACAGCTTTGTCGCAGAAGGCATGTTTCTATTGTGTCATTTCTCATTTCAAGCGGGTTTTCCGAGTCACGTTGTCAACGCCTTGTTCATGTTTTGTGAAATGTAATCGTCGAAGCTTCCTACACAATGATCGGTTTGAATGACCTTTGCTGTTGTTATTGATATCGCTCTATGAATAGGCTGCCTTTCAAATGGAGCGGATTATTGCGGAGAAAAACGGAATCACGACGAATTCATAGCATCAAGGAAGTGCATATGTGCTGCGCTCGTTTTCTGCCATTCTATTCATGGCTTTCAACGGTGTCTTCGTCATATTTATGAATATTTATTTGGGCGCGTGACAGTGAGTCGGAGGAGGCTCCTCCTATCGCGCAGATTCTCAATTCCTGGTTCCTAGCTCAGATTCCTACCCAGGCCAATTAACCCTCCATCCCTCCAGGATTGATGAATTGGCACCAAACTTGTTTGGAAAGATAAAGCGCTGACTTGTTCACGACCGCAGGTCATTGTATAGTACAAAACGTAAGAATTTATAGATATTCGAAGAAGTAAAAGAATGTGTAATGTGTTAGTCTTTTAATTATAGAATAAATAACACACTATATAGAATATATTAAAGGCTTCGTTTCGTCACTATCTTCAGACGAACCTTTGTGTAATGCTCCTCCCGTGGCTCTTCAGGGAAGAAGAGGAGCATAGAAGCATAGGCCAAATACGCATTCAAATCGCCTCCACGACATCCCGTAGAAGTAGAATGTGTGGCGCAACCCAAATTGAGAACGCCATAGTCTATCCTTTTATCTTTATTTAGACGTGTGATCGTGCAGTCGCGCGCACCAAGGATGAGCGGATAATAAACATTTGAAACCCGGATAACGGATAACGGATAACGGATAATTTTGCCTAAAAATGGCCGGATAACGGAAAACGGATAACGAACAAACAACAAGAATTGAAACTACTTTTCAACCATTCTTTCTCCAATGGTAGATCGGTAGTTGTAACATTGTCCATGTCGCATGTAAAATAAGCCACTTTTAACATTCTTATTGGTGTCTTTTCTTCAAGGCACGTGGTAGTGCAGTCGGAAGTGCCGCCTATCGCATGCTCTCCGACTCAATGTTCTTGGTTCAGATTTCCCCTCCAGGTCAACCAGGCCTTCCATCCTTTCGGGCTTGATGTATTGGTAACAGGCTTGTCCGGGCGGGATAATGCACTGAATCGTCCATCGGTTGACCACCGCAAGCCATTGTACTGGCCAAATACGCATTTAAAGTGCCTCCAGCATATCACGTAAGAGTAGAATGCGCGTCGCATCTGCCACTACCGTCGTCTTATATCCTTTATTCACGTGTTTCAGCCGCAATGAAGTCACTATGGATAGATCCCACGAGAATTTTCCGGCTTGGGTGGGGCAGACGTTAAAGAGAGTCGCTTTTGGTTTACTCTCCAATTAAATTTAACACGATTTCTTGCCCAGATCGAATGAAAGTCTCTCTGTGTTGCTGTGGAAAGGGTAAATTGTAAATTTCTGCTAGTGCCATACATAGTTTTAAAGAGCGCTAAAAAGTCGTGTAGATTCGGAGTATCTGACACATCCTCAAAACGAAGTGATTCGTGTGGACGTTCGTCCTTTTCTCCACTGATCGACTGGTTTTTTCCAGATCGTACATTATGCTAGAAGGATTTTTGATGAAAACCCCACAAGTAGAATTGAGCAAGACAGTGTTCAGCATTTCAAAACGCGTTATGAGCAACTAGACAGCTTAGTCTAATGATAGCATTCAGAACTCTGAGAAGGCAACGACTCCGCATTGCAAGCGTATCTCGACTGCCAGTGGAAAAACATAAGAGGATCTTTTAAAAAATTGTCCTTACATTCAACTAAGTAATCACAAGCTTGCCACATTTGTTGTTCGTTATCCGACGAAAAATCCCCGGATAACGAACAACAAAACGGATAGGCTAAAACTCACCGGAAACCGGATAACGGATAACGGATAGCGGTTAATCCGCTCATCCCTGACGCACACCCAATTACAGGTTCTTCGTTCGGATTCCTGGCCAGCCAAGCTTTCCATCCCTCCAGGGTCGGTAAATTAGTATCAGACTTGTCAAAAAAGGATAACTCGCTGACTTTATCATCGGCTGGACATCGCAGGTTACTTGGCTGGCGAACCATGTAGCACTTACTCAACACTCAACTTCGTTAGTTTAAAGGTTTAGACATCTATTTTAGTTCTAGTGGAACTATTACTGATACTTTAAAGGCAGTACTAGTTGCACTAGTTCTAAGACTAATCGTTTGTGTTTATTTATCCTACAACCAACGGCGTGAGCTCACAAGAAGAACATTCGTTTATAGCGTGTACTTGCATCGCCTCTTGTCGTAATTCTTGTCGTAATATTATAAGAACTTCTTCTTCAGGAAAAGAAACGGCGATGCACTTCGGCGAATGGTTTTTGAGATGCGCCATCCTTTTGGTGCGGCCGGAATGTGTACTTATCAGTAATCTAGAATTTGCTTGCGCTTAACAGTTAATGGAAAAACAATTGCTCTAACTTATCCGAGCTGACGGAGGCCCAGAATTAGTCCGCCTTCTTCGTCACGGCTTTGAGCGAAAGCTGTGACGGTCTTCTTGCACCTCTAGCACGAACGATCTTCTGGGTTACTGTGGCATGCAACACTGGTAACGGCGTCGTTTCTAGATCCCGCTCGACAGGTGAACCAAAAAAATTCAACGTTTTACCAAATTTTTCTTGAACAAAATTTACTCTAATAGTATTGGAGAGTCTCTATCCTAATGTGTAGGAAAGTCGCTTTGATTTTAGAAGCGCCAAGTTAGTTTTGACATGAAACGCGTTCAGTTGGAGGTGAAGATGTCAAGTCAGACGCGAAAATGGTATAGACGTCGGATGATTCACGTGAAGACAATTATCTATGTGTGATAAGTCTGCGCAACTAGGAACCTTGAAAACATATCGCAGTTATTTACCTACACATTTTGAAAGTCCGTTATGGACATGAGATTACGACACTCTAAACCTTTATTTTTATTCGATCACGTCATAATGTCGCTTAATCGAATTCTGGGATCGATTCAGGATAAATGGCGGCGTTAATCAATCCCTTTTGAGCCACGCCGCGCACTCTACCTCTACGGAATATCACGGAAGCAGCTTGAATACATATTTGGCCTGTACATGTAACGATTTGCAGTGGCCAGCCGATGGACAAGTCATGTGTTTCGTCCTTCCCAGACAAGGTTGGTAGCAATTCACCGACTCCGGAGGGATGAAGGGCTTGGTTGGCCTGGACGGAAAAGACGAACCAGAGCCCTTGAATTAGAGTGTATGTGACAGCCGGCACCTCCCACTGCGCTATCGACGCTACTCTACCATGTGAAGAATACCTTAACCAAGATCTCTTCCTACTTCCCTCTTCCATCTTCTAAAACTTTTCCGTTGAAGATCGCAGCGTCGAATTACCGCTGTAGGAGCTAAAATGAAAGCGCCTTCAGCTGTCATTTGCATTACATTCCCATCCGACAGCTATCGCTGTTCTTCTGCCGACCAGCTGTACAAGTAGCAACATTTCCGTCTCACTCGTGTTGCGCTAGTGCTGATAAGGTCGTCTGACAAGGGAATGGCTGTCGATTACGCACCGTTATCGTCTTCGTTGGTGATTTTCACCTGAAAACGCACTTCACCTCGGTCGTTTGGCGTCGGCCGTAACACCGGCGGACAGCCGCGGCAGACTGGCTGGAACGAAAGTGCAACCGAGGAACAACAAACAGAAAACCGTCCAGAAAAACCCCGCCGCTGTCAGTCTCGATCTGTGATAGCTGTCGTTTTTCGGCTATCAAACAGCTTCGCAGACAGTGTGCTGCCCAGCCTTGCCCTTACAGACCCTTTCTGAACCGTTTACAGTTTCTCAAGATAGTGGGTTCCATAAGCTTCATCTTTACACTTCTGCTTGGTAGTGAAGATTGATACAGTCAAATATTTACTGACGACGTTCCGGGTCTTGCTTATCATATACATTCAGCAGCGACAGAGCTCCTAAAATACTGCAGATCTGGTTTTCACGAGAACGATGAAAAGGAGGCCATCGACTTTGTTTAGCGTAGCATGGCGTTTGCAGGTTGATGAACAAGGATGTGCGGAATTTCCGTTTCCGTGTTCCGAATTCCGGTTTTCGGCCATTTTGGGCTCTTCCGTTCCGTTCCGTGTTCCGCCTGTTTTTGGACCGGAAGGTGGAAACGGAAATGGGCACTGTTTGACACTAGTTTTCTATTGAACACAATCAGCTTATCAATTTAAAAAAGTTCTCCTTCAAATAATTTTGAGAGAAGTACTGTTTGACAGCTCTAGTATTAATATTCTTGAAATTGGTTAGACTACCAAAAAAAGCGCTCAAAAATAGCAACGGCTGAGCAAAAGGCAAGACTAATGTGCCACAAAGGCTATGTATGCACTGTGTTCTAAGAAACTGCACTCAACATCTGAATGATCATAAAATTCTTGATCCATTAGTTACTAATAGCCACAAAAGCATTGTAAGCATATAGCGCTGAAACAAAGGGTTCAGTGAAGGCTGTGCCATGCGGTCGTCTGCTCCAAGATTACATCATTGTTCCTGCCCAAAGGTGCAAATTCCAATTTTTAATTTCGTTAGGTGGAATATTCAGGCATATGGAGTTATGCGATTCGTTTTTAATGAAGCACGACGAACATCTAGCATGAGCTGTTATTTTGATTGATTAGGGTGACTTAACCATCCAGGAACCATCCAGTTGTGTCACTTTCATATCAGGGAACTTCTAGGTTGGCTCAGACTAAATATTCCTGTGGAAGTGTGGGCTTACCATGACTAATCAGTCATCCAGTTATCATATTAGATCCCAGAATCAATTCTAAGTACTAGTTTTTTGCAATGTAACTGCTAACGTTCTGTGCAGTCACCAAATCGTCCATGATGTCACAGGTTTCTAAAAGTGTTTAAAGGAATCTCTTTCCTGGTCGAAAAATGATCTAGTTGGCTACTCCATTTTAGACTTCACCCGAGTCAGATTTTTAAATGCGGGTCTGTAAGTCACCTGTGGTTAAGTCGGTCGAGTCTACCGTTCAAAAAATATCAGCATCAAAGAAGACCTCGAAAAGCCCGTCGCAGGAGCTAGATATGGAAAGACGGCATGCTGAAGTAGTGAGAAATAGTGAGATAAGATCCTGAATTTGTTTTCGTTAAATGATCAGCCATAGCTAAAAGGTTATTATAGCAACATTATGAATTCATGCCTTGCTATGTTATGTTATGATGAGGATGAGCATTAATCTGTGGAAGATTCTGCTGCTCGCAAAGTTCTGAGCAAGAAAGGGTGCAATAGAAGCCGCTTCTGACGCTGTTTCAGATGCGTTTTTGAAAAAAAATGGTGAACATGTGTCATTTGCGTTCCCGCGTTTCGTATTCCGGTTTCCGGCCATTTTT
This sequence comes from Heligmosomoides polygyrus bakeri, assembly GCA_947359475.1. Classification (NCBI taxonomy): domain Eukaryota; kingdom Metazoa; phylum Nematoda; class Chromadorea; order Rhabditida; family Heligmosomidae; genus Heligmosomoides; species Heligmosomoides polygyrus. The sequence goes on along the minus strand of OX375868.1, from coordinate 83,842,262 downwards.
GAGCGCTTCCGTTCCGTTTTTCGTCTTCCGCTTTTTCCAGAAAAATTTCCGCACATACTTGTTGATGAAGATGTTCGGAACCTAATATTAATCTTCTAGGAGTCTTAAAATGGGGAAGTGGAACGTCTCTGTCTTTCTAATGGGGGAAATAAATATCAAGGATAAAAAGATAAAGAACGGCTCCATTATAGGATAGATGATCTATAGAGGATCTATTATAGGATGTGCCACGCATTATACCTCTTCAACTAGTCAGTTTTTATGTGTATTCTGTGCAATGACTTGCCGAGGCCAGGCCATAAGGCAGTGTTTCCTCCTTCGCAAACAACTCTGGTCCCAAATCACCGACCGCGAATTAATGGAAGGCTTGATTGGCCTAGGCTCAACCCAAACCAAGAACCTTGAGACGGACGCACGCGACCGCCGGCGCCTCTTCCGACTACACTACTCCGCGCACCATGTAATTATTATGTACTGGCCCTTCATAAATGCAAATAATTTCCGTGGATTTCTGTTGCTCTTGAGTGGTTTCGAGAAAAACTAGGCAGTATGTACCAAGTTCCGCCTTAACATTGGATGTTCTGTTTACCTGTAAAATAGTACAAGTTCCTTGTAGATTGTGTCGTTAGTGCAGTGACTGCGAGGCAAGACGGCAAACTTGTTCCTGGTCTTCCTGTGCAGACTTCATCTTGTTTGCTTAACCTCGTAGCGGAAATATTTGATTCGCTCTAGGCTAGCGTCGATCTTCACTTTGAAGGAAAGGCTTTCTAAAGGGTGTAGCATCCTCACATAAGCACACATTTTCAGAATCCTAGAAGGTTTACCTTCCTAACTCAGGCTGTGGTTGTCAGAATCCTAGGCTTCCTGTATGACCTTGTCTTCGGCTGAGCAGGAAGCGCCGTTTCAATGTTTATCTGTCGGACTGATCTGTGAAAGACGGAGGTCTGATTGTTGGTGTACGGAAGCACGTGATACCGCGTCTCCCTCCACAGCGCCACTCGCCCACCTCTCGTTCTTCAGATAGCTGCTTGAAGTCTTCACCGTCACCAAGCCAGTGTGGCTCAGTCGTGATCGCATAGGGGAAGTTGCAGCTCCCATATTTCCGGCTTGTTTGTGCGAAGTTTTCGTCTTATATGTACCAAAGGCACTTTTGATACTGTGCACGTTTCGATTACTTCAGGTCCTTCTGTACCTGAAGCTTATTGTTGATAATTTTGGCCAGACTTGTCTCGACGAGAAAGGTCCAAATCCTGCCTACTATCCATACCATAAAATACCCATCAAAGGTTAAAGCCTCGGGTCTCTAGCCCACCTGCGGATATTTCCTCAAGTGTCCCGATAAATATGCGGTACATTTTCTACGCAAACTATCTTCTCTTCTAGGTCCTAGACCTCTCTCCATCAACATCTGAAAGTGTTATACCTTAGCGCTGGAAGGACGAATCTGAATGCAATGCCAAATGAGCCGTGCGCGACGGCTCTAGCAGGTTCTCGACTGTAATAAATACCACCAGAAATTCCACTATTCATGCATTTTATCTTCTTATTTATCAGCGTTTGTCCTGGTCCATGGGGGGTCCGCTCTTCTGGTGCCATCGCCACCTTTCCCGATCTCGTGCTAGATCAGGGTGGACACCAGCTACTTTAAAGTCCTTGTGTAGCTCTTTTCATACATTTATATAATGGAAGGAATTCTAATCCGGTCCGGATATAATGGAAGGAATTCTAATGTGGTTCTAATTATCGTAAAGGCAGGGATTAATGACGCTGACACTGTTGCCAATATGTATGTGTTCTAAATCGATGAAGGCAAGACCAGAATGAGGACCGTACGTCACTCAGTCCTTTTTTTTAGCACGGAATCTTTTCATTCACCACTTCCTATGTACATTTTCTCAGTTTGCCTTCTGACCTACGCTTCAGGCGCTACAGCAGATTATATTTTCTTCAATATTCTTCCAGCATTGCCGGTTGGGCACGTGAGAGGGCAGTCGGAGGAGGTGCCGGCAGTCGCATGCACTCGATTCCAGGTTCCTGGTTCGGATTTTTCACACGGACCAACCAAGCCTTCCATCCCTGCGGAGTCGGTGAATTGTTATACTCTCGACCGGAAAGGACAAACACTGATTTTTTCATCGGCTGGTCACCTTATGCCATGTCTTGATTCAAATACGCATTTAAGTTGCCTCCACGACATTCAGTAGAAGTAGAATGCGTGGCGCATCCCAAGAGGGACTGAATAACGTCGTCCTTTATTCTTTATTGGCGAGCTATGGCTGTTGTAAACGCTTTGCTATCTCATGAATCATGACATTGTCAGTTATACATAACAGTTCTTGGTCTGAATAGTGAAATCTTAAGGCATTGGTATTTAATCCCAACGATTACACCTTGACGCTGTCCTTTATCCTTTTTAATGTCGGCAAACTCTTATTCTGTCGGAGATGGGCGCGCAAAGGCCGAAATAGGATCATCTTGGCTGATAGAGATGACCATTTTGTTGATGAATACCAGTTTCAACACCATGTTTATTTATTTGTTCATTTTCATATTTTATTTATTTATTTGCTTATTCATTCATTTATTCATGACATTGACTAAGTCACATGTGAAAATACAATGTTAGAATAAAATACCAACCAACTCAATCAAAAACAAATATTAGGTTGGCAACTAATTTCGTGGACTCTCAAGCGCCTTCAACAAAAGTGTTCATAAACAAATAACAAATAACAGTTTTCAACCAGAGTAAGATCTGTTGGAACGCGGGACTGCTTCCCATTTATCAGCTACCTGGCCCGTCCCACAGCTGTACAATTCTTGTGCTTCTGAAGCCAAGAATCCTTGGAGGTGCATTTTGACATGGTCCACATTAATAAATCGTCCTCCAACCAAGAAGTGCTGCAGCGAGCTATAAAGGTGCTAGTCACTTGGCACACTGCCTATGCTGTAAGGTGGGTGAGTTAAACGCTCACATCCAAGGTCTTCGATTTTTTGAAGCTTCCGATTCGTGACGTGTGATCTGGCGTTACCTCGCTGAAAGATAATTCCGCTCCTGAAAATCTGTCTGAACCGATTCCAGCGGAGTTCAGCCTGCGCGCGGACAGGTTGAGAAGAGTAGATTACAGCATTAATGCTGGAACCGTTCTTGACGAGCTCCCAGAAGTTAATACCTTCTTGACACCACCAAACGGAGAGAACGTAGCGAACCGGATGCCTCAAAAAATAGAAGACCTTTACTGGGAGCGTCAAACTCGTCCACCTTACAGCCCAGACCTTGCGCCGAGTGACTACCACATCTTTAGTGCGGTGCAGTAATTCTTGGTTGGAAGACGATTTATTAATTTGGACCGGGTCAAAATGCACCTCCAAAGATTCTTGACCTTGAAAGCACAATAATTCTATGGCCGTGTGATAGCCCAGCTACCTAATAAATGGGAAGCACTTCCGCATTCCGAGGGATCTTATTTTGATTAAAGATTGTCATTTGTTATTTGTTAATAGATACTTTTGCTGAAGATTCTTGAGAGTCCACGAAATTAGTTGCCCACCTAATGACTACAACTGAATGCACTTATTGTACACGTAAAAGCAGCTTCTTGACGCCATGCGAAGATAGACCTATGACATCTTAATTTGCGCTCAAAATGTGGTTGAACTCCCTTAAATTTCTGTAGGTGAAGAAGCTTGCTCTGGTTCTCTTGCCACCTAAACATAAAGCCTGAGCTTTTCTCCCACATTTCTTGTCAGCTTGGAGCCAAAAAATTTGAGTAGGTTCATAGAAACCCTACCTGTAAATGTTTTAAACATCACGAGGAGTCAGATCTTTTCCTTCTAATGATAAGGCTTGGCGGACCTAGTTCAGCTCTCTCAGCACCATTTGGCATCTGATAATAGTTATTCCCGAAGCTCTGCTACATCACCTTACGAGTGGAACTAGTATGAACATTTTCTAGAACAAGAATATATTTTCTCGTCGAAGAATTGAGAGCCTTGTTCCAAACTCTACCATAGATCTCGCATATGTCTTATATGTCTGCAGCTAGTTCCAGTGACAACGTAATTAGATTTTTCTGCAGCTAGAGGCAAATGGTTTTCTAGATTTTGATATCATCAATCTACCTTGTATGAACTACTCCAAATCATGAAGTAGACTCTGGTTCATGATTTGTTCATGAAATACAGTATACAGGTAGAATTATCATCTGTGGAGCGCGTAGAATTTGCTCGTAGGTGACACCGGGTTTTCCATGCATCAGAAATCGACTCAGAGTTCGGCTCCCGTCCATGGAAACCGATGCTTCCATTTTTCAAGCGTCAGTGAATTGGCGTCGGATGCGCCTGCGAGGGGTACATAAAGCGCTGACCTATTCATCGGCGGGCACTATCAACTCATGCTATAGTCACTCCAGTTGTTTCCATGATAACACGCAGAGATGGAGCGCGCATCCCTCAAGGGGAGATCCTCCATCTTTTGTTATCATACTAGTCGGTCAGTTGTTAGTTGGTTAGTTAGCTAGTTAGTCACCTTGTTTGGCTGTTTGCAACGTCTATAAAACAGCTATTTCTGGACCGTGCAATCAGTGAGGAATGCTATTCACTGCGTTCGCTGAGAATATCATACTGCATGTTTTTGGTTCTTCTTCTAGCTGTGAGCCTATTTCAGAAACAGTATCCCAACCGAGCACATCTTTGTTGTTTTTTTACTTCACAGTTGTCAGCAACATTCCATGCTCATTTTCTAAGACATACATAAGGTGGACGCGTGTAGCACAGTCGGAAGAGGTGACGGCTGTCGTGTGCACCCATACCAGGATCTTGGTTCGGATTTCACGCCCAGGCCGACCAAGCCTTCCATCACGGGGTAGGTTAATTGGTACTAGATGTGCCTGGGAAGGATAGAACGCAACTTCTCCATCGGATGGCCACCGTAATTCATTGCATGTACAGGGTGCGGCAAAATTACCCGTGCACCAAAAATTCAATGGCATTTTGAAATCCAACTTCGCATATCAATTCTAACTATCAAATTTATCTACTGCAATCACGGCAATTCAAAGCATGTTAACAGTTTTCAAAATGGTCGCGTTCAGTCTCCACACAGTCCTTAAGACATTCGGCAAACGCTTCGCATGTGGCACGCAGGTACGGTTCATCAATTTTGTCCCAGGATTTCAAAAGCGCTCCTTCAAAAGAGTCCAAATTTGGGTGCCTGGTAGAGCAAGCTTTTTTCTCTAAGATGGCCTTTACAGGGTACTTATGAAGCAGAGGGCCCGTGGTGCCGTGGGGTTGCCGCGTTAACATGTTTGCCGGCAACACCACGGCACCACGGGCCCTTTGCTTTATAAGTACCCTTTACAGAATAATTCATCGGGTTAAGGTCCGGAGACCTGGAGGGCCATTCGTCGTGTGTGATGAAGTCAGTAAGGCGCACCAGTCCTGGACCACCTTTGCTTCGTGTGCCGGGGCAGAATCTTATTGAAAGCACCAGTAGGCTTCTCCGAAGTGGGAATCGGCCCACGGCTTGAGAACTTTTTCCAAGATATCCTTGTAAACCGCATCATTGATTTTCACTCCAGCTTCGACGAAAACTATTGGAGTCTTTCATGAAGATGTGACCCCTCCCCAAACCACAGTGGAGTGAGGCTATTTCGCACTTTCCTGAAGTCGTCTTCTGGCGGTAGCATCAGCAAGCGAGTTCCCAGGAATCCTATCATTTTGGGAGACTGGATTCAACGTGAGAATCTTTCCTCGCTAAAGAGGATGTCTCAAGCGCGTGCCACCGTGAATCTTTGCATCAACCTTTTACATCTCCCCATTCCTCTCTTCTTCATCCGCCGATGACTAACCCTTTTGTACTCAAATGCGTATGGATTCCGCAATGCTCATTCAACATATTTCAGGCGAGCAAAGCAGAAAAATTTCGGAAAAAAAGCGAAAAATTTTAAAATGTTCAGGTGCACGGGTAATTTTGCCGCACCCTATATAGGCCAAGTGCGCATTCAAGTCGCTTCCACGACAGCCAGTCGAAGAGGAATGCATGGCCCATCCCAAGAGGAATTGAGTAGCGCCATCCTTTATCCTTCGTTACTGAAGTGAGCTCTTACCTTGGTATGTTAACGTTCACAAAATAAGATTGCACTGCGAGTCCTCAGTTCAATATTATTCCTCGCAAAAATATCATGGATTTGAATCCAGTTTGGAGGGTGTCGCCGTTAACCAAGCACTTCGTCGGCGTCCAAGAAGCTGATTCATGGCGGTTGGAACTGAGGAACTAAGTGTTACAGACGGCAATTACATGAGCACCATCGAACACGCGCTGATGTCAAAGGCCGTGGGGCTCATAAATAACTCCGGGTCCACGGTGGATGGTCGTGCGAATCATTTAATTTTGGGGAGGGTGACTGGTGACTCGTGCGTCATCGCGGTGCGAACAGCTCCATTTATTTCGCTGCTATCTGTCGTGACCTTGCAAGAACTTCGTAGAGAGCCTTACTTCCCCGGTTCATACTCTCGCTTGATCTTGACAAATTGATCTGTCCGCCTCCGTTTGAACGTGACTATTGTAAAAAAATGAAGAAAGTGTGGAGTGGGTGAAACAATGAAGACAGCTTGTCTCTCGCCAAGTGTTTCCACATCTTGGCATTGATAGGGAACTTCCAACAATTGCTGGCCTTCTTATTGAATGCTTTCAATATTGAGCCAGTGTCAAAAACATGTACGATCTCAGCAAAATCTATGAAATATTAATCGCTGCTATCATACATTTATAATAACACGCTAAGCGATGAGTCATCCTATCGATCGGCGGCGCCGCAGAAATTAGCGGGGGTGGGGGGAAATCGCTGTGGAAAAATGGGGGAAATCGTGGGGGGGGGGGGGGAATAGGGGGAAATGGGGGGGGGGGGATTACGACACGAAATAGCGAAAAATACCCAGACGTCTTCTCCCTGCTTGGGAACTTCGGACCTGGGGCAATCGAGGTCGCTGAACACGAATCTGAAGTTTGTTTTTGAAGTATCGATCGCCATCGATCGATATTGATCAAATTAAGGACGCGAAAATAGCGGAAAGTACCCAGACGTCTTCTACGTTCCAGGGGATTCGGAAGACGTGGCGGAACACGTCGCATGACGTGCCTGGGGCTCAGGACACGTGCCAAAGACATCGCTCAACGTCTTTGGGGATCAGGTAGACATGCCGGAGACGTCGTCCAATATGCCTGGGATTCAGAGGATGTGCCGAAGACGTTGTCCGCTAAGAGTGGATCATTGAGGGGGACCAGTACCAGTAATGGGGAGTGTTTCACTAAGGGAGGACCAGTAGTGATGGAACCAATAGATCGCCCTATCATACTATACACTGCACGTACTGCGAGCCTTTTGTACTCCTTGGTAGGGAAGAAAGCTGTACAAGTAGAGCAGCTAGCTCGATGTGATTGTCCTTAGCTTAGTTATACTGCAAATCGCGCGAAGCGAGAACTTTCCATACAACAATATTAGGTTGTATGGAAAGTTCTCGCCATTTTAGTGCCTTGAAACATTCCCGCTGTTGTTCAGCTCTTACTCTACGACTTCAAAGGCCATTCTGATACCTACCCGAAGAGACAAATGTAGTGTTGAATACATCTGAAGTCCATGCCTGCAAAAACTGAAGAATGTGGCCGCTTCCATTGACAGCAGAAAAGCGAGGAAACTGCGAGGCACGCCGATAGACGTGACGGAACACTTGTGTATAATATTAGGTTGTATGGAAAGTTCTCGCCATTTTAGTGCCTTGAACATTCCCGCTGTTGTTTCAGCTCTTACTCTACGACTTCAAAGGCCATTCTGATACCTACCCGAAGAGACAAATGTAGTGTTGAATACATCTGAAGTCCATGCCTGCAAAAACTGAAGAATGTGGCCGCTTTCATTGACAGCAGAAAAGCCCGATTTTCGAGCGTTATGGGTTGAATCTCGGAACCCCGAAGTTGGAATGAAATCATAAATTTAGGCGCTACGTTGGGAAAATCGCCTTTTGAAACTGCAAGAAAACACTAGGCATGACGCAATTTGAATAGAGTTAAAGAACTTTGAAATAACATTAAGGCCTTGATCAGAGTTGGCTATTGCACAGAGGAAGCAAAGCCTAAAGACCTCCGCACACTTTTGTGGCAACGCGGCAGCCCTATCTTTAAGCATGGGGCAGAGACGCAGCATCGCCGTGCGAGGCAAAACTACGCTCAGCCCGGGCTGCTGCCTACGCGGCAGACGCGGTGACAGCGGCAGTAATCCTTCAAGGCATTGTTGCCGCATTGCCACGTTGGCGTTTGAGCGAGCGGGAGGAGTGCCGCGTGAACTCTAGCACGCGGCAGTGGAAGCCGCGTACGCCGCTGTTCTGGCCTCTGCCGCGTACGCGGCTGCCGCAAAAGTGTGCGGAGGACCTTAAGCATAGCGCAGAAAGGAGGATACCGTCGGCGGCAAAGCTTACCGCGTCCACCTTGCCGCTTATGTGCCGCCTTGGCGACAGACGCGGCGCGGCAGTAATGATTCAAGGGATTATTACCGCATGGCTCCGCCAAGCTGACGGCAGAGGTCCGGGCTCTAACTGATCGTGAAAGATCTACTATAAAATAGAAAATAATAACACTAATGATAATGATAATGAAACCGCGTTGGCGATGGAGTGGTGCGGCAAAGCTGAGGATGAGTGCCACTTCGCGTTGTCTTTTCATTAGGGCCTGTTCATACTTCGCGACAAGAGCGACTGGAGCGACATGAGCGACAAGAGCGACTGGGGCGACGGACATAGTGTGGTGTATGCAAATAATTGCGTACTCCGCACTCCGTCCGCGACGAATGTAATGTGAAATGCGTAGTTATTTACGTACACCACACTACATCCGTCGCTCAGTCGCTCCAGTCGCTCTAGTCGCTTTTGTCGCTTTTGTCGCTCTTGTCGCGAAGTATGAACAGGTCCTTACGCGGCAGTTTTGCGGCCTGCCGCTCTGCCGCAGAAGTGTGCGGAGGCCTTTAAGGCGGCGTTCCCTTAATTATGGCTAGCTTAAGGTTTGGGGTAACAGAAAGTATCCTGCCGCAAGTGCTTCCTTGCATAGGAAAAAGAAAGAAGATCACTTAAGGCCCCCACAGAGTTCTGCGGCAGCGCCGCGGCCCTATGCTTAACCATAGGGCAGAGACGCAGAGCTCGCCACCGGCGGCGTCCCTGCCCTATCCTTAATCATAGCGGCGAGCGGCGTTGCCGCAGAACTCTGTGGGGGCCTTTAGTCTGAACTATCGGTCAGGCGCCTCGACAAATGAGTCTGCTAGCAGCAAACTGGCAAGGATTCCGTAGAACAACAACGGAACAATTTTTCGAAGTAGGGCACTTATAAGAAATCGGATCGGATCACGAGCGATAGTAGTAGATAGTTTGCGAAACACATATGGAGGAAATAGTTTTCTCCAACCACAGCGTAATTTCGAGGTAACATTCAAACATTCACACTTCAATCATTTTGGTATTTGATGATCTACTGCTGGTATATGTAATTCACAAGGGAATCCAGCGTGCAAACTAGAAAATTAGAGCAGAGCGTGGTGATGAAGACCTGAAAACAAAGCACCAAGATCTGCTGAAAATGTATCCTCCTATGATAAATAAAATGTTATCATTATGGTAAGTTGCAGCTCCAAATAACACATCGTTAAATTCACCCGCACAAAAGCTAAAGCAGGAACTTAGACTTGAAACTGTTTTCAATTTCATGTGATCTTCGTATATGTAGCTTTTACAATGTTAAGCTCTCGTATTTCGTAAATTGTTTGCAGAAGAGAATTTCCACCGTGTACAAGAGTGGTGCAAAAATTCTTTCCGATAGTTCACGAGCTCTAACTGAACCGGAAATGAACGAAGCTATAATCATTTGAATTTGGAAGTGAAAAACGGCAGGAACTTCTTCTACAACCTAATACGTAGATTGCCATGGCCTTTATAGCCAGGCTATTTATCACTCCGCAAGCCACTAGAGCTCGGAAATTTTACGTCAAACAATTACCTGCGAGCATATATTCACAGCAGGATTCGCAATCCCCCTTCATTCAGAAACTCTTCTAAGAAGGTGCTTGCAGAGAGCCTCTAGTGGCTTAAAACCACTCAAAAGCAGACCAATCATTCACCAGCCAGCGTGTTCGGTTCTTGCACTGACGGCGGTCACACAAGATGATCAGTCACTGGACTTTTTAGCATCTTTGGCGTTACACTATGCACGTAGAGTTCGCGGCCGAAATGGCATTCACTTAATCATTTATCTTCTTGCTGTTTTTTCTTTCACACTTTTTTAGTCACTTATTTATCAAATTACCTATTTATCCATTATTTACCCTTAAGTTCATTCAATTCTAGTTTTATTAGCTTTGTTTGGTACTTGTAGGGAAGTGAATCCACGCGCATAAAACGACTGCTTTAGCATGCTCACAAAATGAGAAAAGTAAGGAACTCTAGAATGTGCTCAATTTTTAACCAGGTGTGGCAGATGGACCACATCCTGGACCTCTTCGTGCTCGCACGGGCCACCTTCTCCACAAGAATCGCTTCCCTTTTATCCGCACTTGTTTCCTTCCGATCATTTCGTTATTTGCGCTTATTTATGTTTTAGTCATTTGTTCGCCTAGTACTATGTAGCTAATGATTACTCACTTACCTTTAATTTTTTTCTTATTTTCCTCCTATTTCCTTATTTTATTCATTACACTGCACAGAACATTGCACGGATAACACATGTTAGACAGAAAAAACTATTAATATAACTTTAACGAATTACAAACGGATATATATAACAGAAAAAATAGGTGCATCAAAGCAAATTTTTTCTATTGATTTTTTATTCACCTCTGTAATTGTAAAGTTTTTGTAAAGTTTTGTTCACCGCAGTAGGGCGCATGTAGCGCAGTCGGAGGAGGCGCCGGCTGTCGCGTGCACCCGGTACCAGGTTCCTGGTTCGGATTTCCCGCCCATGCCAACCAGGCCTTCCATCCCTCCGCGGTCGGTGAATTGGTACCAGACTTGCCTGGAAAGGATAGAGCGCTGACTTGTTCATCGGCTGGCCACCGCAAGTCATTGTATGGCCAAATACACATTCAAATCGCCTCCACGACATCCCATAGAAGTAGAATGCGTGGCGCATCCCAAAGGGATTGAGTAACGCCGTCCTTTATCCTTTATCCTCTGTAATTAATTTTCGCTCGTTTTTGCGCGACTTTAGTTAATTCATGTATTTAACTGGTTATTTAGCTAACAAACACTAGCTTTCAAGAGAAGACAAAAGGGTGATGTGCAAGAATCTCGATCAATCAAATGCATTTGGGATGCGCCACGCATTCTTCTCTTGCTTAGAATTCCTGGGGACTGTGAATACACCTTTACATTGTGCATAGTATCGCATAAGTACCTCACCAATGTCAGTCAGTCGATGAACCTACGAGCTCTTCGAGTGCATGGCGTGATCTCATCTTTTAATGCGCTATGTGATTGCTTCTTTTCTGTGCTTTAAGACGATTTCTAATTCATCATCTTTTCTCAATGAATAAAAATTTCACAAAATTCTCATCTCCTAATGCACTAAATGAATGCTGTCTTGTTGCGCTTTTAAACAAAATTTAATTAATCATTTTTTCTCAAAAATAAAATTTTTATAAAGTTGGTATTCTCACTGTGGCAGATGGAAAAACAAATCCTCTAACTTCCTGCATGCATCCTGCAGATCTGGCGTCATTCCCCCAAAACCGGAGCTACATACTGGGGCACGGAAACGAACTCGTTAGTCCGACTCCTTCGTCATGGCTTTGAGCGAATGCTGTGACGGTCTTCTCATCTCTCGAGATAATGATCTCCTTGGTCTTCTGGGTTACTTAGGCATGCAAAACGGCCAATTGGCCAATGTCGTTTCTAGATCCCGTTCGAGCAATACGGCTACACATGTCATTTTTACGTGCAATTGGACCATTTTCACATCGAGTTGGGCACTTTTCGAATCAAATTGGATACTCTTTTAAGCCTACCCAAGATTTTTGTAATCTAGGTGAACTCTTCGAAATCGAATCGAACTTCATCTACATTAAGACAGAGACTCTCCAAAATGTTGGGAATGATTTTCTTCGATGGAAAATTGTAGTAAGAGTTTCATTGAAGTTTAACTCACCTACCCAAGAAGTGGGCACATTGTTTGAAATTTTGTAAAAATTTTATTCAGTGAGGATAAATAGGAGTTTATAACTTGCTTTACAGAGCAGGAAGGTGGCCATTTTCTGCCAAAAGGTGATGCGCTGTGTCCTCTCCTAACAAGACGTCGCGGTTTTAGTCCGATTGATAGCACAATTTCTGTTTGCATGGAGTTTGACACCTGTTAACGATACAGCAAAAACGAAATAAACAAGACACATAGCCTCCCTTTGATAGCTTTTGTAGGTAGCGTTTACACTATCATTCAAATAAAAGTTGCGGCGAACTTCTTGATTGCATGAAGTGATTTCATCCTCTAATGCGCCTTCTTGTTTTAAGTGAAATTTTATGATAATTTAATATTCTCTCTAAAAATAAATTTTTCATAAAATTGCTGCTCTCGTTTGGCCAGCTGAACTAAGAAATTTCCAAGAAAGTTATACCAGATTTTTTGAACAACAATTATTCTAGCCATCTCGGTGGGTCTGCAGTTCAGCCTGTAAGAAGCTCGTTTCCATTTGAAAGACGTTCTTTTTTGTTTAAGAGGCAGTTTGTTTAGAAGAGTGTTTAGAAGAGAACGAGTCCAGTTTGACATGAAAGTGGAACATAAAGTTCATCTAATCAGTGCTTCACGTTGTCGGTCTGGTCACGAGGGGGACAGAAGCCAAAAGAGTGTTCGACACGGCGGCGTATGTCAGTCGGCTGCTTGAGAATCTGGTCGTTGTCCTTCGAGAACCGTCCTGACCGTTGATTCCGGACACTCCTTGTTGAAGTTCGCTGCCATTTGAGCAAATGACCACGTCTCTTCAGCGATGGGCATCTTTTCACTCGTGTCTATTGTTCTCGAATAGAGCTGCATTGAGAGCGCAATCAAACGATAATTGGGAACAAGACGTTCTTACTAGGGCGTCACGTTCTCAAACCGTTACCGTAAGAACAGTCGTTGCCACCATGTCTTCGGATCACTGCTGGCATCATGCCAACTCCACGGTTAATCAATAGTGGAGCTATGGAACGGAAAAAAAAATTCATACTGTTTGAGGCGGTTTTCGTTGGAAATAAATGCAATTTAACGTTGGAATAGACGAGTAGTTGCTTCAGCGTAGCCAAAACTGGTAGAACTGTTTATTGCGGCTTATGTTTCGGCGTTGTCGCCTTTTTAACAGTCTAGAAAAGTTGAAGACATTTGAGAAACTACTCTCCCAAATGCCATTTCATTCTGCAAAAACCCATCCAAAAGGCTAAGAGACCACGAAGTACGAAGTCGAAACCGAGGCTGGCTTTTCGCTACGCTGAAGAAACTACTCACATATTACAATGTCAAATTGGATTTCCCAAAATGCTCCACCGAAAACCGTCTCGAACAGTATGAAGCTTCGGCACTAGTTAAAAGTTCCGACTCCACCGACACGACTTCGGTCGGAAATTTTTTTTTCGCTGAAACTTTGTTGGGGGTTGTTTGGGGTACTGAATACGAATCTGACATCCGTTTTTCACGATTCCGTCGGAGACCACCCATGCAGTTAACAAGGGTGGTCCAGGCAGGGTCATCGATTTCACTGAAACTTCGTCTAGAGGGTTATTTTGGTGCTGATCACGACTCTGACATCCGTTTCATAAGTCGATTCCTTTGGAGAGCTTGAAGTGTCATGCTTGTAGTGTTTCCAACGAACGACTCGAAGCAGCAGTCACTCCTTTCCCTTTTTTCCGCCAATATCGCAGATTTCGTGAGGCCTATGTTATACTTCGGCGACGCGTCGACGACGCTGTGTTGCGCGGGCTGCTAAGCACTGTGTGACAGTCCGCGTAACATTGTCGCCGACAACAGCGTCGCCGAAGTATAACATAGGCCTAACTCGATGAACCGACCACTTATCCATACCAACCTCTACCTGTTGTCGCCGATAGAGACTTTAAGAATGTAATCTTGTGCCTTCCTGTATCTATATTATCCAGCCGAATCGTGAAAAAAGGATGTTAGATTCGTGGTCAGCAACCCAAATACCCCCCCCCCAAAGACGAGTTTCAGCGAAATCGGCGACCCTGACTGGACCACCCCTGTTAACGGTATGGGTGGTCTCCGACAGAATCGTGAAAAACGGATGTCAGATTCCTGATGAGCACTCCAACCTCGACCGAAGTCGTGTCCGTTGTGTCAGAACTTTTAACTAGTGCCGAAGCTTCTTTTTCCGTAGTTCCATAGCTCCACTACTGAGTAACCGTAGATTCGGCATGGTGCCAGCACAGACCGAAGACGTTGCGGTCCTGCTACGACTGTTCTTACGGTAACGGTTTGAAAACGTGGTACCCAAGTAGGAACATCTTGTAGGTTGGGATACTGGTATTTTGGTCTTTTCCCAGGGTTTCTTTACCACCACCCCGAGACTGGTGAATCGGCCCTCGGACGTTGCGTCTTATCCTATTCAAAGGGTTTATGAGCGAAATGGACTGCATCTGTGCCCAGTTCTTTCTTTCCTTCATCTAAACAGTCTCTCTAGGCAATTCCTCCGTTTGTCATGGAGGAGACAGAGGGTGCATTCGCTTCTATGTGTGCGCATAGAGCCTAGAAACTGCCCATGGCACCCACGCACCACAAAGAACCAGCACCTCTCCAGCAGCAGTGGCCAGCCGGTTCGGCACACGCGCCACAGACGGCACTCACGTGAGCTGCACTGACACAAATGCGGTGCTGGCGCCGGCCGCGTGCCGCCAGCTCAGCCTAAAAAATCCAGCCCATTTTCTGGCGGGCAGGCCGCGGTCCGTGGCTGCTCTGGGACCCTGGGGACATGGTGGGGAGATGGTTCTCCTCTTTCATTTATGTCTTGCTAAGCCTGATCCTCCTTTCTTCATTCATTGGGCAGGTTGAGGACATATTGCATTCGGCTGGCATTCGCAGATTCTTCTCGTGTTCTTCGATGCTTCTCAGCTTGTAAGTGCACCTCCGTCACGTCTCGAACTTGCTACATCTACGTCTTAATACAAGGCTAAGCACGTTCGCCGTTCTTCTTGGGTTAGAGGACTCTATTCTCATCAGATTTCCTGCACCATTCGGAGAGAAGTTATCAGGCGAAGGGAGCGGTTACAGGACAAAGGACAACCATGACTCATGTTTTCGCCGATTCGTCGCGCCGTCGGCGCTCTCCGTACTAGAGATTCTCCTCGCATAGCCCCTACGTCTCTTCTTGCCCGCGCTAGAGGCAGACAGCGGAGCACGTCGGTGCTAGAGCACCCTACAGGGACCGAGGTTGGGTGAGTCGACCAGTGCACTTCATTAGCACTCATTTCTCAAAGGAGGAGCGTCTGCTGGAGGAGTTGGCATATCAGCAACATCGACGAGCTCAGATTTCCACCTTTTCTGGCACAGGTTGGGTGGAAAATATCGCGTAGAGACAATGACATGTTAGTCAACAACAGGAATGGCCATTACGTGGGAGCGATGCCCCTTCCGTTTATTGGGCTTGGGAGGTGCTGTGTTCTGGGTTGAACACAACAGTGTTTATGGCCACATGTGGAGTTCTGCGCGACTAGAAGCTTCGCTATTTTGCGTGCTCTACGTGCATGATTGGAATTTTTCGCCGCTATTCCATGGCTTCAAGAATTCGGTGTCAGTCTTTGAGTTGAGGGTGAGGAACTGTTTTCCCTTGCGAAACGGTGAGTGATCGTGCCTCTCCCGCTTCTTGTCAAGTGCATTCCTTTTATCAGTCGAAGGAGCAAGGACCCCAACGCAACCCGCTGTGGCAGGCTATACATAGGACTAGAGAAAATGAGAGGTTATAAAGACATTGAAGTGTGTCCCCCTAATAAACCTCCAGTACTGATCTGTCCATAAGCACTAATGCTTTGCTGGAGAGAGACGGACAATAAAGAAGGTCTGAGGATGGACCGCCTCATTTCTTGGAATCATCATATTTATTCCCGTGTAAAGCAGCGGTTTCGGTGCGTCTCGATTCTGACTTGCAGGAAGTCCTACTCTTTTGGAACATGGCCTTCTTGAAATTCAGTATCCATCTACAGCATGTTCTCTCATTCGGGCGCTGAGTCAGCTCGCTCGCTCGTAGCGCAGCACGAGTGTCTATTTCTCTGCGCTCTCGCCATCCCGCTGCTTTGGTTGACCTTTGCCCGTAGACGGAAGGGAGCACACGTCTTCCTCATTCTCATTGGAGCGCGTCAGCCGTCCTACCTTCTCATTGGGCGCGATTTTCGCAGTGGAACGTGTTATTATCCACCATTACTCTCACCGATCTGCTCATTCAGAGTGTTGTTAGAATTGTTATTGTCATAAACGTTATTAAAAGACTTAAGCAACTACAAAAGGACGAAGACCATTCCACGGAAGAGGAATAAAGTCGGACGAATACGATCTGTTACACTATATTTCTGCTTTTGCACTCGCCACAATTTGTTCAAGGCATGCATGTGGAACTTTTCTCACTGTTAGTGTAAGAATACTATTTGATAAAAAGAGTCCTACATGCATGTCACGCTCTAGACTTCCACATACCTTTCGAGGACATCATTCAAGCTAATAATATGAGTGAAAACACTGAAACTAAACTCGTAACAGGAGCTGTGGCCGCATCGCCAGTGTCTCGATCCTATCAATGATAAAACCATAGAATGTTTTTTCAAGGGTTTAACACCTTAGGCAGTATTTAAGAGCGTACAAATGAGTCAGTATTTATTGAAGCTATGTATTTTCATTTTCACGTCGAATTGGACACCTTTCAAATCAAATTGGACACTTCTAAGCTAGCCGAGACTTTTGAAATCAAAGGGAACTCTTCCAAATTGAAATGACCTACAGGCAGGTTAGACTGAGACTCAAGAAGATGGTTAGAATAATTTGTTGTTCGAGGAAAATTTGGCGCAACATTCTTTGAGATTTTTAGTTTACCTGCCCCAATAAGTGCAATAATTTTATAAAATCTTTATTTTTAGAGAAAATAACAAATCATTACAAAATTTCTCTTAAAGCAAAGAGTTAAGCATATAGCGCATTAAAAGATCAGATCGCGATTGCCCTCAAAAAGTTCACCGCAACTTTTATAAGATTGAAATGCCACTTCCATGAACAACTAAAATGAAGATGTGTGTCCTTTACAGTTGTTTTTGTTGTACCGTTGACAGGTGTCAATCTCCAAACGAAAAGAACTTCTGCTATCAATCGAATAAAAATTGCGACCTCCTCGAAGAGGGCATGGCGCAATCTCTTTTTGTACTAAAAGAATGACCGCCTTTCTGCTTTTCAGAACAATCTTTAAACCGTTATTGTTCCTCAAAAATAAAACTTTTATAAAACTTCAAACAATGTGTCCAGTTATTGGGTAGACGAATTAAAGCTACAAAGAAAGTTGTGCTATTTTTTCACTTTTTCATCAACTACTTATAAAGTGTGCTCACAAAAAGAAACCATTCTAGGATCAATGCAACGTTAACAACAAGGGTAGAACACTAATGTCGCAATATTACTAATGCTTAATGAACGTTGAAGGAAAGAATTGGGGACAAAATACGAGTCATGGGAAGAATGAGGAGGCAGGACGGCTAACGCGCTCCAATGAGAATGAGGAAGACGTGTGTTCCCTTCGCCTGATAACTTCTCTCCACCATTCGATTCTCTATTCTCATCCGCCGTTGGGATACAGCTGATACACCTTCAGTTAGCAAAACAATACCGAAGTGTGCTCTAATGTTGCATCATTGAGCTGAATTATTCAAGGGGTTTACCAAAAAACAGTGAGACCGAGATGGCCTCCTTAGTTGTCGTATAAATCGATTCGCGTACGTCTTTTTATGGCAATACAGAACTGATCGACCACCCCTTGTTGAGCCTTTACATTCGTGATCATATAATCCATCATTTGCTTGACCATTCCACTCGCTCCATTTTCTGAGACCGAGACATTTCTGAACTTTCGTCACTCTTCAACTGAGGTGTTCAGTTAAAAATTAAAATCTTCCCATCTTGCTCGTGTAAGGATTATTATGAGGACGTTAGACAGGGAACAAAACCTTATGACCAGTGATTTGCGCGAGTTTTCATTTTTCAAAAGTGACACTATTCCGAAGAGACCGTCTGTTCTAAACTGAATGCTGTATACAGTTCACTGCGCTCTGTGACAGGGTCTCCAAACAGACTTCATCGTTTTGTTTTCGAGCTAAAATTTGATCAATCACGGCCTTTCAAGGCGTTCTCACCCTAACCACCTGCAGTAAGCTCGCCTATTGATGGTAATTTACTGCTTTCCGTTAAGCACAAGATTCCGAATTGGCTCCTAGCTATAAGAAAAGACCTGTCGCGGTAACTAATTAGTGTTCGATCCGTAAGGTCAACGTATGGGCACCTATAGCATGGTGAGTATTAGTTCCATTATAGACTTAAGCGAGCGGAACATATGTAACAGTGTGGTAGCTCAAATGGGTACAATCCTAATTGGAGATGACCGCATCTTAACAATGTCATAACGAAGGGAAACACAAATGATCAATAGCACTTCGAAATAAGTAAAGTTCGCCAACATGGCTGCCAGGTGGTAGCAGCCTCCGAATTCCTAGTTGGGCGAAAGCAGCCTGAAAACCATTCTTTATCCATTTAAACCTGCTAAGTAACAACAATGTGTACTAGTAAATGTGCAGACAACAGGTAAAAAGGTAACGTAGTGGATTCTTTAGCAGATAAACAAGGAAAGAAAGTTGTTTCGGCAAACCATCGTAAAGATTAAATGCACATTCACTTAATTCCGCGCCTTGCCTTAACCTACGTACGTGTCGGGATCTTCGCTATGGGCATATAGGAAATGGTTCTGATCAGATCAGAGGGAAGGAGTTCCATGTGGGCAATTTTGACGCAGATAGGTTAGATGGGCGACATCCGAAGGGTTCTTCGTACGCGGTCCAGACATCCCTCCAAATGACTGATGAAAGATGAAGGACGGCGTTGACCAATCCCTACGAACTTGATTATCGCCGTTCTCCCTCTTTTATTATTTAGACGATATTGTGTAGGCCACTAGATTGCGTATTTGGCCATATATGCAACGACTAGCGGTGGGTTTCCTATGGATTTTACCCTTCCCAGACAGATTGGGCGCCATCTAACCGACTCTAGAGTGGAAGGATTATTTGGCATAGGCAGGATCCGACCCAAGGACCTCGATTATAAGCGCATACGACAATAAATGCCTCCTCCGACCGCGCCAAGTGCATAAAAATGAATATGGTGGTGTATTCGGCACTGGCCTAAGCTCACCCAATAGAGATTGAAGATTACCCTTTCCTGTTCCTGTCAAGCTTGATGCCAAATCGTCGGTCTCACTTGTAAAAGGCTTCGTTGGCCTCGGCGCGAACTTAAAACTAATTATGGGTACAGATTAGGATCGGACTTCCCTAGCGACTGCGTTGAATCCGTCGTTCACGACGTACCCGCATCTCGTCAACTGTCGATCTCCTTAGCGGCAAAAGCAATATCATTCCTTTTTCCGAATGTTAAGGCAGAACTTGTAGCTTTCCCGCCGTCCCGTCCAGCAACTGGTCTATAAGATTGGTCGCCTATCGCGCCTAACGGATATTAGTAGCTCTCTCAGCGCCGTCGTTTGAGGTTAAAAGTGCTTTGTATAAAGGCCATTCCCTCAACGGAAATCTGGGCGCGTAGTAGCGCGGTGGGAGGAGCCCAGACAGTGGCATGTAGCCGATTCCAGATTCTTGCTTCCGATTTCACACCCATGCCAAGCCCTTCACCCCTCCATGGTCGGAGCATTGCTATCTAGGCTTGTCTAGAAGGGTAGAACTGGCTAAAACTATCTATACCGCAATCACTTCTTCATCGAGTGGCCACCGAAAGTGATTATGTAGGGGAAATGCACGTTCAAATTCCATCCACAATATTCCATAGCAGATGAAAAGTGCGTTGCGCGTCTTCAGAGAACTAAATAAGGTTCTCTCTTCCATATCCTTCATGTTGCAAAGCGTTTAAAAGTGCGAAGATCTCCCCCCCCCCCCACAGTGCTGCACGCGTCAGTGAATCTTTGAGGCTTAGCTGTTATTGCCCTTTGAACATCTTGCTGTGCTTCACACAGAGGGCAATGAACTAGCAACGCTGTCGCGTGTCTCCTTGAGTGGCGTAAGAGACGACAACCAATTACTTACGGGTACACTTTGTCCGGTTCTATTTGCTGTCATGCTGCACTTTGCAAAATGCGAAAATGGGAGGTTTCATTGCAGACGGCTATTTGAGTGCTTGCAGAGTAGATGTGGGACTCGTTTTGCACTTTCGACGCGGACTCCACGCTGTGCCATCCTCGACAGAGCTGTATTGCGACGGCTATTTATTCATCTTAATTCCTCCGTGCCCACCAGGGTTGTTACACAAGGCTTTTTATTTTGAACGGCTTTCCGACAACTTAGGGTGCTTCCCGAGGAAGGGGACGGAGTTGGTGTAGCCTATTTGTTTTGGAGCTTGCATAGTTTAGACAGCTGATCCTTTAACCCACAAGGCATGATGTCTTACAGAGCAAAAAAGCATATTAGTAGACTTAAACCAACCAATTTTGGGATTGCAAGGCTTGCTGATTCTGTAGCAACTCGTGGACGTACTCTGAATGTGAACTAGGTAACTGGCCGTTTGTGGTAGCCAGCCAATGGATAAATGTTCTGCTATTTTTAAGCAGTCCTGATACCAATTCAATGGCCTAAGAGGGATGAAAGGCTTAGCTGGCTTAGTTGGGAAATTAGTTGTGACTATACATTGACCTGCGGTGACCATCTGATGGAAAAGTCAGCATTTTATCCCTTCTAGGAAATGTGCTGATCCCGGAAGGATGAAAGGCTTGGTTGTTATGGCAGGTCTCGAACCAAGATCCTCAATTCAGTGAGCACGCTGTACATCCGGCTACTTCGACTGCGCTATCACGTACCCTTCCCAATTTCCCATATAAAGCCTAAATTTTGTTTGTAACGGAGCACACAGTATCTACTGGTCGTGGTAACTACATTCGCACACTTCTACGACAAGCACTGACCTTGTATGAGAGAACCTCGTCACCTAATCGCTTGCTTTCCTTGTCAGATACTCGATAGCGTTGTTGATGAAGGTTTCCACCCCTGTCTGAGCTAGAGATGGTTCTATAGAGATTTGATGATCTTGATAAGGTGTGTCATTACCATCAAACTTGTGCGAGACGTGACTGGGACCCGTTCCTCTGTTGTTGTTTTTTTTTTAAGCGGGGCTGCTACGGCTTTACACTCACTGTGCTGCTGGTCCAGCGGATCATTCAAGCTTCCTTAGCATCCACCCGTAAATGAGAAGACCTCGTAGTACATGCAAGTATGGGCTCAATACGGATTATGGTGCACACCCCAAGACGTGAGCTTTTTAAGCGCGGGAAATTTTGGAAAAAGCATGCATAGAAGACGATAAAACAATCCAAGCAAACCAGGTTAGGCTACCAATAAGGCTAATGGGCGCAAATCGGGTCAGGGGTCACCTCCTAAAAAGTGTCACTGACACGAAAAAAGAAGCAGTGACACACTGATTGTAAAGAAAACAAACAGACAATGCTACGGCTCTGTTCTGTGCTCTCCGCGTCAGCGGACCGAAGAACCTGTTCCTTTGTAGCGAAAAAAACAGCAATTGATACAGAACCTAGTGATCATGCTTTTCAAAACATTCCCTTTGGACAACCACTCCTACTTCCGCTGTTTTCACAGAGAGTTCTCGAAACAATAAAGCAGCAGCTTCTTCAGGAGAAGTTAATAGTCATGAAACAGCTTTCTATGAAACAGAGTTGCAGTAATGTAAATGAGCTTGCTTTGCATTGCTGCTATCATCCATACCTTTGAGAACATAGCAGATACGTTTTAACCTTTAGGAATGTAAGACGATGTCTAACTACACATGCGTAATAAATCTGTTGCTTAGACATCTTAGCTTTACCATACTCAACGAACTAGTAAATATTCGAGGTGATTACTACTAGTAATCGCCTTCGAAGGGCGATCGGAAAGAACAAAATGGATGCCTGAGGAGGGTGAAGACTGATTTGTTTACTTATATACACTGGTTCGACACGATCTATCTCGTGGGTGGCCATTTGAGCATAATGTTTCGTCCCTGTGGGTCAAAGAATTCCCACACATTCTGGCTGTCTGTGTTATGACGATCTGTTTAACCTAACGTGCCGTCGAACATATCACAGGGAGTTTTGGTGACACAACATGAGAACTTCTATCGGCCAGCAATACAGACTCGTCAAGTGTATTTCTTCCCCAACCGTTCTATCCAAAGCCTTATCAAACAACATAAGACTTTCTCATTTCATCGTATCGTAGCTCCCTTATTGATATACGCTCAGTTGGCATGGTGCCAGCACTAATCCGAAGAGGTGGTGGTCTCGTGGCGATTGTTGTTACGGTAACAATACTCTGGTACCCTAATAAGAACGTCTTGTACGTAACCTCCACCTGCGCCTAGCCCAACGCCCTGTCTCGCCTTTCTCCCATCAACCCGTATTACGCCAAAAAATTAAAGGAGGGGGTAATTCCTTGTTCTTTAAAATATTTGTTTAGAGTAGTTTTGTGTTGGTGGTTAGATGCGATGGTGCACTAGCGAGCAATAGTCGACCTAAGTTTAATTTCACTGAATTGCGGTTACATTCCACGTGCTTCCCAAGGCATGCTTTCCACTATTCCGAGTATACGAATTTTGATGTCATACTTTCTTGGAGATGAAGCGCTGCCATGCCTATTAGCAGCTCTTCAAATAGTGTGCAGACCAAGCACACATCTAACATGCCGCGATGAGGCTGCGGTTGGGTTCACACCGAGTTGCACGAGGAATTGATTGACGTGGATGCTCAGCTTTTCTTCATTCTTCGCAAGTTGTTCTATGACCACCATCTTAACGCCGGTATAGTGGAGTCACGTAGCGATTTATAGCGAATTATAGCCAGCTTGGTTGTTGACGCTGCTAAGGTGATTCTTAATATTTCTTGGCTGTTCCTACGTTTTCCCATTGTTGTCTATGCTACATGATCGACATTCTTCGACGTTTCATTGAGTTTTTTTTCTGTAATCGGTGATGGGTCGCCAATCTATGTAAGCGATTCCTCTTCTTTGTCCCAATATACATTTGTTTAGGTTCTGTGGTTCCAACTGGAATTGCGGACGCCTTAAATTTGGCCCCTAATCAAGCTGTCGAATGTCAACACCAATCCAGGAAGGCGATCCCCCAGTGGAGGAGAAGGCGACGGGGGACCAGCCTGCTGAACAGAAACCTAGCACCACCGCCTCTCACCATAAGGTACGATGTAGAGCATCTCATTTTCTTCCTCTTTCGCCCCATCACATAGACCTTATTCGATATTGTAAATGCCTCCTGAACGACCAAAACCGATAGTGCTGCACGTATATAATCCTTCGTTTGCAAGAAGTTCTTTAGAACAACAACCGCCATCGTCGTCGTTCGAACACCAAAGGAGAAGGAGATGGCGCAGATACGTCGCGTAGTGGAAGTCGGACCAATAGCCAGTCAGGAGTTCCCAAAGGTAGTTAAGTTCCTGGGCCCTAAGTTCTCTTTGCTGTTAGATATTCATGGTCTATTCCTTTCATAGTTTTATTAAGAGTAACATATGTGGCCTTTTGGAAGGCAAAAATTAGAGGGCCTTAGTAAAGCCGCTATTGGTTCAAGCGGAGTTTGGACGTCCCTCTCTGTTACCTGGTGAATAGCTGATGTGATCTCGAGTGAATAACCATCTCAGCCATCTAACGAATTTTGGTTCTGAAAGTTTACATGCCGGGACGTTGACAGAAAGGTGACCCAGGCGCAGGTCTCGTGTAGAACCTTGAGTTGCTTTGCACCCTGTTCAAATAAGGCCTCCATCCTCCCCCTTGATCTCCTCCCCTGATTTTCCTGATCAAATTCATCATAGGTCAGCCCACGTAGTCAGTCGGAATAATCGGACAGCAAGATCCACACCGTCATCGCTGAGTGCTGAGGATGCCTGTCATCGGTACTCACGGCTAGTCGTTTTGGATAGTGCCGACGGGCTATTAGATCAAAAATCAGGCAGCCGTGAGCAACCAAACAAGTTTACACCCAGAGGATGATCCGAATAATGCGGATTATTTACTAATTTTTATGCGCCTCTCAACTGGCATAGTTGATGTCTGTCGTTGGGAGGGTGGGAACCAATACAACGACTGTGTGTGTAGCAAACTTTTTGTTGTACCATTCCAGGCCCAAGTGTGGGCTCTGTCACGCTTACATATCGTGATGTATTTTATATCGTGCTCTAAATGTCATATTTAGTAGCAGATCGCCCACGTCGCAAAGACTGGGTCGAGAGAAAGAGCTTGAGTCAGGGTGCCAAGGTTGACGGAGAAGCCGCCAAGAGCAATCAACATCAGAACAAAGACAAGGACAACAGTGCAGCTCACAAGAGAACGAGAAGCACTAACTGTAAGTCAGGTTTCCTAAAATTGTTCTTCTTTTTTGATTTGGCTCATTAATAGTTTTTTATGCCGCGTTAGGGCTCGAGGTACACGTCACGAGTTGCCGGTCAATTGGTGCGAACTGATTATTGCTAATCAGTTGGTTGATTTACACCAATTTTACAGCGATTCGTAGAGGTTATAAATATATCCAGTTGCAAAGTGAATTGGAGATCAAGTTGTTGTGCCTTTTAGGGATCTATCCTAGTTGCCGATACCAGATTCCTGGTTTGGATATCCAGTTTTGAGATATCCAGTTGCAAAGTGAATTGGAGATCAAGTTGTTGTGCCTTTTAGGGATCTATCCTAGTTGCCGATACCAGATTCCTGGTTTGGATATCCAGTTTTGAGATATCCAGTTGCAAAGTGAATTGGAGATCAAGTTGTTGTGCCTTTTAGGGATCTATCCTAGTTGCCGATAACCAGATTCCTGGTTCGGATTTCCCGCCCAGGCCAACCAGGCCTTCCATCCCTCCGGGGTCGGTGAATTGGTACCAGACGTGTCTGGGAAGGATAAAGCGCTGACTTGTTCATCGGCTGGCCACCGCAAGTCATTGTATGGCCAGTCATTGTATACGCATTTATGTCGCCTCCACAACATCCCGTAGAAGTAGAATGCGCTGGCGCATCGCAGAAGGGACTGAGTAACGCCGTCCTTTATGCTTTTATCCTCCTTTATCCTAGTTGGGAGGGGCAAGCGTGAATCGCGGTTGTGTTCCTTCTCCCATGTCGCGCTAGCTTCACCTTTGTACTCCTCCTTGATCATGGAGCAACAGCTGGAGCGCTCGAAGGGATTCGGGGAGGACTATAGTTAGCCAAAACAAGCTATGTCCTATCCGATTAAGATCTCTTTTTATCTATGCGTACCAGCTCCGTCCCATACTGGCACCGTCCAAAAACCGATTGACTATAATGCGTGCCAGCTGAATTGAAGAACATGAGTTTCTTCCTGTGCTTCAGGGCTTACGCCAATTCGTTTGATGCTCACTCTTGTTTGGACATCAATATTGGGATTGTATTTTCTATTTCCTGTTCTTCCCCCTGTGTTTGAGTGCGTGCGTGACTGCTGTCTGAGATCCATCCGTTCCCCTATATATGGACATTGGGTGCTTCACTAATTCCGAGAAAGTTCGTGGCGTGTCATTTGCCTCATCATATGCTGCTAACTAAAGGTGAGCTACATGCAGATGCATTGAAAATGCAGTTTTTCTTTTCTATGCGCATCCCGCACAGAGCATTGAGAAAAGCTAATTAGCCGTGCTGCGCTCGCTGAACCCACTTTATCGAGCAGTCCAGAGAAAAACCTAGCTTCATCGTTGTTTAATATGCAGCCCATTTCTCCTACACCAAATTAACGGTCTTGCTGCGTGCTGTTGCATTTAGTGCGAAAAATGAGCCAATGGTCTTACAAGGAGGACGAGCCTCCGAGCTTGCGGTCTGCTTTCGAGGCATTTTTTACAGGGTGTAGGGTGCCATGTGGGAGTCCAAAACCATAATTAACTTTTTCGGAATGTTCTTCTGTGGTCGAAAAAAGGCGTGTGAACACGTGAACGCGAAACTCGTCATAGCCTGCTGCCACCCCACTGAATGTGTTCGGTTGTAGAGCGATATTGCCTCTCGGACGCACCGAGTTGATTTCGTGGTTCGGTCTCCGGTGTCGCCAAAGTTTTCCTGTGATCACGCAAGCACATAATAATAACGACCAGATGTGTGCAAAAACTGGCGACACTGGGGACCGAACCATAAAACCCGCCCGAAAGACGACACCGATATCCACTGCGGCAACCCATCACATTCGGTGGGATGGCAGCAGGACGTGATGAACTTCGCGCTTACGTTTTCACACGCCTTTTTTCGACCACATAGAGCATTCCGAAAAAAGTTAAATATTGTTTTGGACTCCCCATATGGGATTCTCCTTCCTCTTGTAAAAATTGCCTCGCAAAAGCTCACCGCAGGTTTGGAGGCTTTCCTTGTTAGACTACAAATGAAGGATAAAGGAGGCACTAGTCATTCCCTTTGTGGGATCTGTCAGGCATTCTAATTCTATGGGATATTGTGGAGGGAAGCCAGAGGGGCAATGCGTATTTGACGTATCCAATGACTAGCAGTAGCCAAAGTGTTTTATCCCTTCCACACAAGTGTGGCAACAATTCCAGAGGGATGGGAATATTGATTAGTCATGCGCGAACCCAAACCAAGAACCTCGATTCGATGTGCACGCGACAGTCGTCGACAGCCCTCAGACTGCTCTACCAGGCGGTAGTTTTGCGATGTCCTGGGAGTTGAGTTGTCGCATGAATTCAGTCGAATGACAGGATACCTTGGGTTTTGGTCGACAATTCCTCCAAGGTTTCTGTAGTGTCAGCCAGCCTGTCCTTGAGAATTAGGTGACTCACTTGATCGTAACGTTTGCGGCGCTTTCTGCCCCAAACGGATTAATTGGCAGAATGGGAACACTTGCATTGAATTCTTGATAAAAGTTTAGTGAGCTTCCCTTTGTAGACTTAATTCTCAACGTTTTCTTCCCTTTTTAGCTAATGGAAAACGTCGAGAAAGGGATTCGACCCGCACTAACTCGATGGCCAGCAACGGCGAAGGCTTCGAGTACAGTGATGAATGTAAGTCTCGTCTTCCCAAAGGTCCCGAGCCATTATCTCCATCTCTCCTCGTGTCCTGATTAGTTATTACGCGTTTAAGATGAACTGGATGAGCCATTCAGCGACTCCGACGACGATCTTCGTCCAAAGCAGCCACAAAAGCCAAATCTGATCATACCTCGTGGAAGAATCAGGTACCAGTTCCTTTCCATCGTGAGTGTCTGTGGAACTTTCCGATATTGTCAAGTTTGTACCTAAACGTTTATTTGTAGAACTCTATCGGGTACGGTACCAGTCGTCGGATATTCGCCAAAGTGGGGTGGACCAACAATGTGCCTCAGTTGTCTACAGTTCTTTGATCTTCCCGAGCAAATGGACCAGTTTGAAGAGTAGGTTTCAAGGACAGTTTCTGTCGGAGTTTTTTTTAGTGTCTAACACATTCTTGTGCTTTCAGACATCTTCTTAAGGAGCACAAGATCGTGGTATCTGAGATGGGACTAATCGTGGATCCAAAAAGGTTTGTCTTCTAGCAGTTCCTATACTCTGATTGTGGTTTATTGGGCACAGTTGTCGATCAAAAGGTGCATCATCCGTGCCGCTCGATGTACATTAAGTCATCAAAATAGGTAATAGCTGTATTCTTTGCATGCTTCAAAGCATGTTGCAGGCCTAACGGATGTATGTTTCTTGTCAGTTTAGTAGGTCACGCCACTTACTCCGCAGAAGCTTTAACGATTGGTTGCGGAAGCACATTTATTTCTCAAAAACGGTTACCATTCAAGGTATGTCGAGCATTGGCGCCAACGTTTTGCCAAGGAAAGTGTGGACCAAATTTTCGAACGTGTGGAGCCAAAGGAAGGAGACAAATATTTCGGTAGGTTCATGTTATTTAAGGCTTAAGTACATATATTGTAACTATAAGCTGTCACAATGATGTTCGGTTGCGATCAAAACGCTAGCGCCAGTCGAAACTCGACTCCCACCTTTTAATAACCTGGACACGATGAAGCGCCATTGCACCTCCGGCGCTGTTCTGTGGAATACCTGGCGCAATCATTTAACCCTCACCTATCGAGATGAGCGCTCTGCTGATATCAGCATGAAACTTTTTGGGGGCTTGATAGAAACGGTGTAATTCATTTTATGCAAGTCTCAAGTTGCTGTAACTGCTGTTATAAGCTGTTGCAATGATTTTTATCCGTGTTCAAAACTCACAGTCACGCATCGTTGCAACAGCTATTTTTGGCTTTGCTAGGAATCCCGTTTTCTTACTTCAAACAAATGTCCTTACTCTTTGTATTCTTCCAGAACTTGAAAAAAAAAAACGCTCAATATCAACGCACCATTAACGGTGGATAACTTAGGAGACCTTATCAAGCATTGGGCATAAGTGAATGTTTATAGAATTGTAGCCCAAGCAAAACTGAGTCGAACTTTCCTTGATCACATCTCTGCTTGTGTTCATTTCAGGTGAAACGGATTACTATTTCAACATGTCAGAAGCTCTGCCGGAAGACTATTCTGTTCGTCAGCGTTTGGCTATGCGTCGACTAGAGGAGGCGCTGTCCTGCCAGCAACGAGAGCGGTTCGTTTTGTTCCACCTGCGCCGCTCAAATTCCTTTTTTAATCTCTGATGTCGAAACTTCGATTCGATTTTGTTGAGAATTTTTTCAACAAATCCGACCAACGTATCAGTGTGTTTTATTCGGCGTCACGCGTATCACTGCCTGTTACGGTTGATTTTTAAAAAAGCGTTCAAGGTTAAAAATAAGGGGATCATAGACGCTTACAAATTATGGCTCGAGGTTATGAGTGCACTTACTGCGGTTTGGAATAAAGCGTGTTCTAATCTAACTTAGGCTGGTAGGTTTTGTTTATAGCTCATAGTCTTACGTTTGTTTGATGTAATAAATACTAGTATTAAATAGGTGATGTTTGATTGATTGAAAGAGCGTTCCATCGAATAGCATGCGCAGTAGCGCTGAGAGCCATCAGTCTACGTTTAACTTGTCGCATCCTACTATTCGACAACCCTTCACTTTACCCTCCACTTCGCTCTTATCGTTAGTCCAGCCGGAGGCTATTATACCTGGCAACAATTCGTCGTCTCGATAGTGAGTGATAAGCAATTTGAAATTCCAAGTAGTCTTAATATTCTGCGCTACCCAAAAAAAAACTTTAGCGAACTTGTTTGTGTAGCTGGAAAATTCTTTTTAATGTAGGTTTCTTTAGGGAGGATACCAACTTCCAGCAGCAGTGCATTTTCTGTCGTTATACCGCGCGAGGAAACCGATCGAAGATCATTCACCATCTGTACATGATTCACCATCTCAATCTTGGTTCGCCTGATAACCTGGTTTTCGTCACCGAATATATTGAACATCTCAAGGAGAAGTTGCAGGTAACCTTAGTTTCCTGCGCGACGAGTGAAGCGCAGCCTTCCAAAGATCTACTATCCATTTTTCTTTTTGCAGAGAAACGAATGTATTTACTGCGAAAAGACGTTCGGCGACCGCAACATTCTCATGGATCACATGCGAAAGAGAAATCATAGAGAGGTTTGTTGTTTTTTTCATTTTACGTGTGAGTGAAGTAAAATTTCAACAATTATTTTAAGGTGAACCCCAAGAATCACTACTACGACAAGTTTTACATCATCAATTACCTTGAACTTGGGAAACGTTGGTTAGATGTTCTCGCCGAAGACTTTGAAGACACTATGCCAACGTTCCTGGACTCGGACGAAGAGGAAGAGGAGTGAGCCTTTTCACAATCATCTCCTAAAAGAAAGTGCTGTAGTGTGCATAGACCCTCTTCGTTGAACCTAAAATTGTTCGTGTTCTTCAGTAACTCATGGTGCGAGTGGCACGAGGATAACGTTGATGCGGATGAAACACGCGTTGTTTGCCTTCTGTGCCATGAGAGTGACGATACCGCTGAAGGCCTCTTGGACCACATGAAGGTTTGGAACAGTATTCGCTCATTGTGAAAGGGGCTTAAAATTGATTTAAATGAGCAGATCTGTTTCGAGCAGCGGTGAAAATATACCTATCAGGCTGTCTTGCCTGATCGTGAGTCAAGTAGGTAGTGCTGATTAATGAACTAAAGAAGAATATACTAACAGCCGTCTTACGGCCTGTCATAGCACGGAACAAAATGAAACAGAAAAGAACGAGGTTTGAGGTGGCATTTCCTAGTTGACTTGTTTTCGCGGTCTGTACTGACAGTGTTCAATGTTCGTGAACCGTCAAGTGCTTTTGAGATTTCTTCTGTTCAGCTAATTTTATTTATTTTCAAATGTGCTGTATTATGGTCCTTAATCAATAGTCGAAATATGCTGGATGAGTCAAGCATAGCAAGGGGAAGCAGAATACGTGCTGATTATTATCCTCGACATCAGCGACTTTTCACTAAAGGACTAATATGTCAAAAACATACTGCTATGCATAGGGTCATCTTGGTGCGTTTTCTTGCGGCAAAGATGTTTTCTATTTATTTATTATTAATACATCCGTAAGGATGCGCCAACATTTATCGTAATAAAGCCGCGAAAACATTGTCCAGAAAAACAGGAATAGGAAAAAACTGAGAACTCAACTTACAAATAGCGAAAGCACTAGAAAGAAATCTATCGACAGCATTGAGAAAACGCCATGTATGAACCCGCGCTGTAGAGGGAAAAAACAACCAGAGTAAGGATAGGACAGCCAACCCACAAGTAAATGATCACTACAGAAAATTAGACCAGCTTGCCCATGGTATACTATGGTGTCATAATGCACCTCAATATAAGAAAAAACAACTGAGTAGTAAGTGCTATATAGTACCTACGAAGATGACCATCCGGCCAGTTGTATGAGTAGGAGACAGCACTTTTGCCTGATGCTTGAAACAAATTGTCAGGAACTGGCAGTATTATTATGATAGCGATCCTGAGGCACTTGAAGATCTAGCAGTAAATAAACCATGTCAAACTGATGGCGCCCCAGACCTCCATTGCATTAGAACCACGACAAGGTGCCTGATGGGAACATATGGTGAAAGCATGAAAACTAATAGGTGGTTAACAAACCCAGAGAAATGATTTCGCCATACGCCCACAATCTCTACACCGTAATCTCTTGCTCTCTGCGCCCTTCTAGCTTAGGGATCGCGCGTCGGCCTCCGCGTTGAATTTCGATCGATGTCTTGTGCGCACGCGATGGCACCCCAGCCAAGCGTGACGTGGTGCAGTGCGTAAGGGGGTCGCTTCGTGCGAGAGGTCGGGTGTTCGGTTCCCCTGCGCTGTGGCATACTTGCATTTTAGGTGACTACTCGGGATTCGGAGGTTTTGACGCGTACGTGATCTTGGTGCATCTTTTGCGCACTTTCTAGCCGCATGCGCTTCGCCGCTCAAAGAGCGCAGAACCCAACCGCGGACTCCTCCTGAGCGACGAAAGCAGTCTCCACACCGACAGCTTGGATGGGACACACCCTGGAGTCCCTTCGCTAGTGTGGTTCTGCGATTGCACAAAACACCTCATCCGACGCCTAAAGTTACGGTGTAGATTTTGTGGCCGTGTGGCGGAATCGTGCTTGTAACAAACCCAACTCTTACACATCACGTCGCGCTATTAGTATTTGGAGTACGCCATGTTGCTATATGTTATAATGAGTAGAACAATGAGTAGAGCTATAAGTAAATTTTATAACACAGCAGCTGGATTTACTCTAGTAGGAGGGGAAGAGCACTTCGCCCTGTCTTATCAACAGGTATGAAATCAAAAACAAATTATTAAAAGCTGAAGAGGTGCTTTCCGAAGTGATCTTACACTTATACGCTGCGACGCTGCTCGGCTAAGTACAACGAATGACAATGTGGAAAAGGAACTACGGGATTGGTTGGCGTCGAAAACCATGTCATCTCCACCTCCGACGGCGGTGTGAGCTCAGCTAGAAAGTACCTGCAAAGGGAGTAGAATTTTAGCCTGTGAAAGGACAGTGTTTATCATTTCACAACCAAATGTCGCTATTTCGTCAGGGCAGGAGTCGACTTTCTAGCAGTGTTCCATTGTAGGGTAGATCCGAAGTCACCAGTTCCTTGAAGAAAACGACAAAAAATAGATTAACCACTCGATGGCTGAGTTGGGTCCACTGTCAGCTGTCGGATGTCTTAGGGCCAGACTCATCGACCGCAAGCCTAGACCGCGCGTGAGGTTTTCATTTTAAGAGTTTTGCGCAAGTCGCAGGGATTCTAAGGAGGGAAATTAGGCTGGACCGCCATGCGCGAGCCGCCCATTTTTGAAGCCAACTAAACACAGTTTTTGGAAAGGAAACCAAAGAAATGCTGGGAACGCAACCGCCTCGTGGCTTACGGTGGTTGGAAACAGGGAAGGCGTGGTGGGATGTGGCGATTCACGTTTGTTCTTGTTTTGACGTTCAATCCATGCCAGTTGCATGTTCAGCCGTGACAGCGCTGGCCCAATTTGTCCCTTTACGACACGCAGGGCTTGATCGGGTCGTTGGTTAATCGATATCGATCAATAAATCAACAGATATCGATGTTCGTCAAGTGCTGAAACCGTGAGGTAAAGCTGACTCGAAAGCGATGGTCGCTGAGAAGCACGAAAGGAACTGCCTCAAAACCAAACAGTTTAGGACCCTACCCTTATCACGTTAAGTTCGACGCTTTTCAAACCAAATCAAATCTTCAACTCAAATTGGACACGCTTCTAAGCAAGCTTCACGCTTTTGAAATCAATCCGAACATGTTAAAAATGTCCTCTCCCAGATTAGATTGGAGAGGGTTGGGAAATTTTTTTGTTCAATGGAGATTTAGTTTGATATCCCTAGATTTTTTAATCCTACTACCTCAGCAAGTGTTTGGGCTTGTTTAAGGTTTTACAAAGTTTTTTTTTTCAAAAAAAGTCAACTTACATTTTAGACCATTTCTAGACAAACGGGAAACGGATCTTACATTTAACAAAGCTTCGCGGATAACTTTGCAGATAACTACGATCGCTGCAGTTATAAGTCGTCTACTAAAATCTTCGTAATAATTTTAATTCTAGGAAGCCTCACTGGATATAGTAGTTGTAAAAAAACGTATCTTCTTCTCAAACTACGTGGGCTATAAGGCATTATCGTGGAACAGCCCATATTAGCTTTTCCCACCATTCTACCTCATCACTTTTACTTTTTCATCAACTCCTTTCCAACAAATGGACCTTAAACATAATCACTACAAAATTTCCTGGATAAATATGAACAGCGGCTTAAGCCCTGTGGTTGCGAGGAATAGTTTTAAGCAGGAGTGACATGGTGGTGTCGCGTGTGCTTACCAGGGAACAATCGCGGGCATAGGTCATAACGACGGAAACGAACACCACCGTGAGATTCTTGCCCTTCACATTGTAGAAAGTAGGTTCCGTTTCTGCATAGAATTCGAACCTACCGAAGTAGGGGTCCTGAAAATTCGTTATGAAATCGCACAGTCGTAAAAGGTAACCCTCAAAACATAGAATCTACAGAATACATAAGTGCATAAATACGGCAAGGCTATCGGATACCTGATCCTGTGCCTATAAAGCAATATTTTTTCGCTTTTCCTGCGTATTCCATGCGTGCTGGATCAAGCACAATTTTTTATATTTGAATTGCAAAAAAAAAGATTGAGAAAAGGTTTTTTGGTTTCAACGTGGTGATTGGTGGGGGAGTCCTTCATTCAGTCTTCTAGGCAACGATGGCTAAATTGGAAATAATGCTTTTTCAAGAGTGAGACGCTGAGCTGGCCAAGGAGTGGACCATGCTTTGAATTTTATTGGTCGTGATAGGTCTCTTTTGCTTTCGCTATTTCGTCGGCTTGCTTCGCTTTTCTAGTAGTGTCCTCTTTCGATTAGAACAGTCCGGTTTTTCTACTATCCGATTTGAAAAGCCATCTGTGCAATTTCCGTCGGACGCTTAGCCGCCTGACAGCTGGTTAAATAATAAAAGGCTGGAGAGATATACAGAGTGTCTCAAAAAATGTATACTCTGTTTGAAAGGTGATAACTTCGTTCATAGTAAAGGTACTGAAGAAGTTAAGGGCTCGTATGAAAGATTAAGAAAATAGAAATTTTCTGACATATGAGAGGCATGGAATGCGCCATGCACTCGTCTAAAATTTTCTATTTTACACTCGTTGTGTTTCGCTTGAATGTATGTTATAATTTTTTCAAAAAGTAACCGTTTTAATTGATTTGCGCTTTGTTTAAAGTCTAAAACTTAAAATGTACTGTACTAATGCTTGCGAAAAATGCAGGGTATCCCAAAAAATGAAGATACTGTTTGAAAGGTTCTGGCATTGCAGCTAGTGACGCTTTTGAAGATGTTTGAGGCTCCTACATATAAAAGCGCAGGGTTACAAGATTTCTTTGGCGTGTACGTTAGTACACGTTAAAATGTTTTAAACAGTATCTGCATTTTATGGGATACCCTGCATTTTTCGCAAGCATTAGTACGATTTTAAGTTTTAAGCCTTAAAAAGCACAAATCAATCGATACCACCTTGTGAAGAAATTATAGCATGCATTCAAGCGAAACACAGTCAGTCGAGTGTAAAATGGAAATTTTCAGACGAGTGCATGGCGCATTCCATGCCTCTAACCTAAGCATTCATATGAGCCCTTAACTTCTTCGGAACCTTTACTATGAACAAAGTTATCACTTCTCAAACAGTGTATACATTTTTTTTAGACACCCTGTATATCTCTCCAGCCTTCTATAATGTAACCAGCTGTCAGGCGGATGTGATAACCTTGTTCAAAGTTATCACCTTTCAAACAGTGTATACATTTTTTTTGAGATACCCAGTAGAGACATGGTGTTTATGTTGTCTTCTTCAGGATAAACACGAGTTCGATCTAATCAAATTGATCGACGAAAACCGACTTGACGTTTACCAACGCATGAAGCTGATCAACTATATACGAAAACAGGTAGGTAGCTGCATGTTTCGAGCATTTGCTCTGACATTGTTTAGCTTTTGGTTTCAGAACTTCAACGCCGTGTGCTTCTTATGTCAACGCAGCGATATTGGCAATACCCAAGAACTAGCTAAGCACCTGCAAGAGCACGAAAAACCGATCACAGTAAGGCTTATTGATTTTTTTTATACTTCATATTGTTTTATATAGTTGTGAAATGATCAACTAAGTAGACTGAAGACGCATGTACTGAAAGTGAGGGAGACATTGATCCATAACAATTTTCAGACTCTACCGGATAAATCGCTTTGGGATACTGAAGAATACTTGGTGCCAATATTTGGTAACGACAACTTCCTCTGGAGAATGGAATCACTGCTAGAAAGTCGAGATGGCGCAAGTGACACCGAGGAGCGCAATCGCCGCGAAAGCGAGAAGATCTACGCGTCCTTCGTGGCCGAAAGCAGAAAGAACACAGTGGAAGGAGTGAGTTGCTTTTGTTCAAGGCGAACCCTTACCGTGCCTTGCGAACGAACTGAATACTGACTGGGGTGTGCACTAGAGAAGTTCATTGTGTTCTACTGATATTGCTGTTAGACCCGTTCATTGGATTCCATGTTAGTGTTGTTCCTCATCAAGGGGTGAAATCGATTATGTCGATGAACATCGATTGGCCGACCGATACTTTACTTCGTTTGTTTTGCTTTCAAATATGTCCTGCGGTTTCTATTAGGTTGTAACGAATTAGATGGCACTGGCTCGCGCCATTTTTTGGCGCGTCTTTACGCGTTTGATCAAGAACAAACCGTAACATGTGGCATATCATTTAGAAGCGCAAACTTTGCTCTACCGGTGAGTACCAAATTTTCTATGTAAAAGTGGGAAAACTTTAGAGTTTTATTGACTTTTTTGCAGATGGACAAAAGGGTAATCCGAGGCATTTACTTGTATGAATTCAAGCTGGGCACTACAGCTAAGGAGGCGGACGAGAAGATCAACGCCGCATTCGGTCAAGGATGTTATACAATTCGGACGGCGTATCGTTGGTATCAGAAGTTCCGGAATGGATATGAGAGCTTGGAAGAACATGAAGGTCGTGGGAGGCATAGTGATGTTGATGAGGACAAGCTGAGAGATGTGGTAGAGGAGGATCCACACAAAGGTACCAGGGAGATAGCGAAGGTTCTTGGCGTCAGTCACAACACAGCTGCCCGCATCTGAAGGAAATTGGAAAGACCAAAAAGCTGGGAAGATGGGTGCCTCACGAGCTGTCTGAGGAGCAAAGAAACCGACGATATGAGATCTCGTCCGCACTGCTTCTCCGGAACGAAACGGGCCCATTCCTTGATCGCATCGTAACCTGTGACGAGAATGGATAATGTACGACAACAGGCGACGATCGGTAAGTGGGTGGAGAGCGATGAGAGCCCCAAGGTTTTTGCGAAGCCGAAATTGCACCAAAAGAAAGTGATGGTAGATAGTATGGTGGTGTTCGCTGGGAATTATTCACCACAGCTTCCTTCCTCCCGGTGAATCCATCACGGCAGAGAAGTACTGCATTGAAATTGAAGAAATGATGAAAAAGTTGAAGGATATCGGGCCGGCCTTGGTAAACCGAAGGCGAGTTCTCCTTCTGCACGACAATGATCGCCCCCATGTAGCACGAATGACGTTGCAGAAATTGAATGAGCTGAGCACTGAAACTCTACCACATCCTCCGTTTTCTCCCGACCTCTCCCCAACAGACTACCATTTCTTCAAGCATCTTGGCGACTTCTTGGTAGGGAAAATATTCAAATACCAACAGGATGCCGAAAGTGCCTTCGAAGATTTCGTCAATTCCAGAGCTTCTGATTTTTATGCTACTGGGATAAAAAAGCTTGTGTCACGTTGGCAAAGATGTGTAGAATCAGGTTTTTATTTCGATTAATAAACTTGCCTACGAGCCGAGATATTAACTGTTTAAATTTACAGTGGTTCAGTGCCATTTATTTCGTTACAACCTAATATAATTGTGAGATCCCCATATTAAACAGTGGAGGCAGAGCGAAATTCGATGCCATCGTGTGCTATATCAGTGACGATCTATTGGTGTACCTATATTGATGCATGTAGATGTCTTTGCGGTCGAGTGCATGGTTGATAACTCCCGAAGAGCGGTAATTATTGAAGAAAAAGGCTGAAGGGCTACGTGCTGTAAAGAATCTCGTTGACGCAAAGGGATGGATTTTGGACAAGGGGCTTTGAAAGGATGAAGGTCGGCGGAGTTAATCATCCCTTATGCGGACTGTCACATATCAGCTTTATATCGTGAAGGTAGTTCGAATCCGTCAGGCATACACAGCGACTAATGTGCCCATCGACATATCAGTACGTTTTCCTTCTCACGACAGATCGATCTGATACGTAATCTCTGATCTCTCAAGGGACATGAGCACCTCCATTCCGTTCCATTCCGCCGTATACCTCTGCGTAAGGCCGAAGCAGCTAAGCGTAAATTTGCACGTTTTAACTTTCTATATGAAAGAAAAAGGCAATTCTTCCATGCGAACGCGTGGTAGCGCAGGCGGAGGAGGTGCCGGATGTCGCGTTCATCCAGTACCAGGTTGCTGGTTCGGATTTCCCGCTCAAACTAACCAAGTCTCGACCCCAGCGTGGTCGGTGAACTGGCACCAGAGTTGTCTGTGAAGGATAGCACACTGACTTGTTCATCGGGTGCCCACCGCAATTCATTGTACAGGACAGATACGCATTCATATAGCGTCCACCTGTTCCTGCAGAAAAATGCCTAGCATACCACCAAAAGTGACAGACTAACGTCGTCCTTTATCATTTTATTTTTATCTTTGCATCAATTGTAAAGTACTGCTATCTACCTTCAGGTCATAGCTGAAGACCTACCCGATCTTCACGAACTGAACGAAGACGACCTTCAAGAGCTCATGTGAAGCGGCTTTCCTGCAATGACAAATGTGTCTCCCGACTTTCTGTGGTTCTCCTCCTGTCCGTTTCTTCTCTCCACGCCGCGGCGTTTCATTGGTGTCCTTCTCCCTACTCTCCTATTGTACATTCGTTTTAGTTGTCATTCTGGAACAATGCCGCGTACGCTTCACTAGCAATGTCGTATAGTACATAGCCGTCGATAGCACTTTCATTTCACTGTTAGACTTGTTCACTGTTAGATGTAGCGCTGTGTTCTGTTGTATAACGCACGTCGATCGTTCTTCCGCTGTTGTTCGATATCATCA
The DNA here is from genome assembly GCA_947359475.1 of Heligmosomoides polygyrus bakeri. Classification (NCBI taxonomy): domain Eukaryota; kingdom Metazoa; phylum Nematoda; class Chromadorea; order Rhabditida; family Heligmosomidae; genus Heligmosomoides; species Heligmosomoides polygyrus. The sequence goes on along the minus strand of OX375868.1, from coordinate 83,803,787 downwards.
CTGGATTTCATGAGTCTTTTTATCCACACAGATTTCTTGTTTGCCTTTTTATCGGTGAATTTTTTGAAAATGTTCCTTTCGTTATTTGGGGATTGCTGTCACTGTACCATCGTCGTCATCACTGGCATGTGTGTTTCGCCTTTCACAACATTCATTGGTTCAACATCATTCACAGTCATTCTTAACATATTCGTTCACAGCCACACATCTGCTTTTCGGTGTCTTCCTCTGTAGTGAGTGCGTGCGTTCATGTTTTATCAGTTCCTCCTTGTCATTCTCTCTCACACGTAACTTCCTTACACTTTATGTTGTGTCACCACCATCACACTCACACCTTAGGTTTGCCGCCTAATTGCCAGCCATGCCGAATCGGAATCACGTTCTTGGTGAACTGTCATCTTCATCGTTCTCATCACCATCCACTCTATCGTCGAACAAGCTTCACGGTTGTTTGACACCTTCGAACAAGGTGTCGAGGCCGGTTCGACGTCGCCACCGAAGTGTCGGTAAACGAGTTGCCAATTTCTAGTTTATACCACCAGAACGTTGTTGAAACTTGAATGTTGATTAAAGTTTATAAAGAGATACGTCTGAGATGTCTGTGTTGATGGTCAGCGTCGCCTTCAATATCGTCATGCGGCAATGCAGAGCTGCGCCATTGTGGACTGGAAAGTTGTGTGCCTTCAACATCCAAAATAGGTGAGATGCTGGCGGTTTGCCGGAGGGTGAATGTGTGTTGCCTGCGACAGGCCGCATCGTTGTTACTGGCAAAGCCGCTGCAGGAATGTTCTACTCCTAGCATCTCCGCTTCAACTTCAGGTTCGGATTCCGACATGATTTTAGATTTCACCTGAAGCTTTAGACCACACTTTTGTGCGGGCTAATAACTTAAGTCATTTCTTAGGTCTTTAACAGAGGTTACTATTCAAGAAACCAGTACAGACCAGAGGTTTGTCTATGGTACAGCCTTTTTAACGTGAAATCCAGAATTGTGATTCAAGGTGTTTGAGTAGCGGTCTCCAATTAATCCCTTTCATATTTCCGTGGTCAGAACTATGACTAGGAAGTACGGCAAAATAATTAGCCAATGTATCACGTTGTACGGGCGCGTGGTAGTGCACTCGGAGAACGTGTCGGTGTCGGGTACGCCGAATCGAAGTCACTGGTGCTTGGTTCTATTCGTCCGGGGTCATCCACCCTGATATCACTGCTGATAGGTCGTGCTAGGAAGAGAACTGGAAGAGTTGTTCCAGGAAGAAGTTTACCTTTTCGTCTAGCATCGCTTGAATTTGCCTAATGAAGCAAATAAGCATCGGGTAATGTTGCTCGATATTGTTGAGAAAGGGTTAAACCCTATGTGGTTTCTGCGAAGTTAGCCGTCCTTGAGTTTCCAGAACAAGTAACTTCTTCGCTAACTTGTGCCTAATTTGCAGGTTTCGGAAAAATTTTCTTACCAATTTCGAATAAAATGTTATAAGAACTGGAAAGAATGACCCATCACGCGTTTTTTCTTCGAGAAATGTTTGACTGTCTATCGATTCTTCTTCAGCTAGTTTACTGCAGTTAATTGTATTCATGTCGCTAACGGCAAGGGCGGCCACTTCTAGGTTTGATGAGCTTATATTAGTTATTCCTACATTTTCATATTTCCACCAACTAGGCTTCAATGTTCTTGGTTTGTTTAAAAGTTGGGAATCAATCGGCATTTATTTCTCGGCGAATAATCAGCTTCAACTACCGAATAATTGAGGGTAGAATGTCTCGTAAAGTAGCTCAGTGACGTCGATGTGTGGGTGGAAAGAATGTTCTGAAAACATCGTTGTTGTAAAATGGCTAAACGCTAAAACGTATTTGGCGTTGTTTGTCGCAGATATTTTCAGCGATGATAAGCCTTTTTTCTCTTTCAATCTGTGAAACAGGCTGTATAGCACCAGTTGCAAAGAGATCTCCTCTAATGCAATGCTCGAAAACATGAATTGGTCAAGGAGACATGTGCCGTCCTCCAAGGCAACCAAAATAAACGTGTTGTGCTAAAAGGGGCTGATGTGAAAGTAACTCTCAAGTTCAGACGTCCTTTACATATAAAACACTCGACGGATATTCCATCTCCATAACGCTAATTTGAGGCTTGAAGTCAAAATTTCACTGATAACCTTGTGGGACGTTCTTCAGGCCTGTTGTGCTCATTATTCGTTGCCTTAACGAATGACTAAATTCATGTACCTCAAGTTTAAGCCACGAGATGCGGCAATCGAACTTTGTTTCCGAGGACCAAACCTCATCCGCAGTTCTAGAATTCGGTGATCAATTTGAGAACGTACAATTCCACAAACATTTTCCCATAGAGTTAGTATTGATACATTGCTAGCTAATAACTTACGCCTATCTTCCAGGCAGTAGTAGTTAGGTGTGAGAATACTCGTTTGTGAGGCGGTAGAGCTTCTTCAAACTACACTGTAGTTGTTTTGGGGTAGCGCATTTCTGAATTAAAAAGTGGTTGGGAAGGTTCACATATTAGTTTGTTTTTGCAGTATTTTCCGATTTTCCGCAGCTGAAGCAGAAATGTACGTTGTTCTCTATCTCCTAGCAAACTACGATGAAGTCACTTCGTTGGATTAATAAAACAGCAAATTTCCGCTGAATACAAAGTAAGGTTTTCCTGGATAATTTCAAGTATAGACTTTCAGGTATGTCGCCGCTTATAACTCCACGACGATTTTATGCGGAAAAGGGACGTCGCGGGAAAAGAAAATTTATTGAACCGGTAATTGTTAAACAAACTAAGAGCACTAAACAAGTGGTGGATGTGTACAACGACATGACGGCTAAGTATGAATACTGCGATACTCACTGTTCACTATGGGCTCTGAAAAGATTCATTTCAGAGAGCTTTCCGAAGCGCTGGACCTTGATTTAGACACTGTGGTAGAGTCATTGATTGAAATGGACAAGCGAAACCTCGATTTGGTCGCAGAGGATAAGGCGATTGATAAAGAATATATGTTGAAGGTACGCTTTCTACCTGGCTTTAGCATCGTGGTTTCTAAACATACCTAAAATGAATCTAGGCCGTTGCGCTGTTCAATTGCAAGCCACGGTTAGTTCCCAGACCACGAAGGAAGCTCGACGAGGAGACTGACGACATTCTACCGCAGTCAGTTTTTTCATCTTTTGAAAGAGTTGAATTAGTCTCTATCACGCGTATTTATGAAGAAACGTATACTTTTCTTCGGGAACGCTTCCTCAGACAGGTGCTAGTTAATTTTGTTAGTTAAGAGTAATTCGATTTCATTTAGTGTCATTCTCTAAGAAATAGTGAGTTGTTGATGCCACGTTTCTTACTATTCGCAATCCCTTGCAGTTGATGGCGTCCTGGAGCCTCCCCCTTGGCTAGTATGTAGAAGTTGTAAGTTGGACTGATAAGGTAATCGATCTCGCATCGAGCCAGTTCTTGTGAACATTGTCTTGTACATTTGAGCGATTGATTAGCGGTGGCACAGCAGGTGCGATGAACGTCACTTGACCTCATGAGGTGTGATCGAACCCTGTGGGCCTACTTGTGTAGCATGTGGTCTCTCAAAAGGGAAGCGAGGTCAAGCGTTTGGTGAAAGCTCAATAAAGGCAACATTGCCTTTAATGCTCTCAGCGGTCCTCACAGAACTAAGGCAAAGATGTGTTCGTATTCGTGGCCGGCAATTAGCCCTGTAAATTCGGTTCGGGAAGTGTTCCGCTCCACCACACCCTACTCCGCACCCCTACTTTTGGGCAAGAGATTCTGATATCATCATCTGACCCGTCGCCATATACTTCTTCGCTTGCTGTCTACTGTTAGGGAGAGAATTTAGACAAGCCGTTGTGGTGGATAATTCCTTCGCGAGTAATCCGAAGAAAGGCCTGAAGTGAATGCGAGTGCACAGTCCAATTAAAGGGTTGATTTTTGATGACATCGAGCGTACAGAGGACTGAAGACCATGATTCTCCTAGTGTTTTCTGAATAGGTAACTCAGCCCTGGATGGCGAGTATCTTACGGGTTGCCAGCGCAGCCGTACGAAGCATATAGAAAGCTCTGGAATCCTGTCGTGGATAAGCGCAGCGCAAGATAGGGACCTGCAAACTTTCCTCTATTTTGACTTCCTTTTTTTAATTTGTTGAAATATGTTGATCAATGCCCGTACCAAAAAACTTTTTAGCTTATCTGTTGCTAACAACATCACTTTATATATTTAGAAAGTGGAGTAGTATTACAGGCCTCCTCCTGATCCATCGGAATGTGTGAAGCGGCCACCAGTTGTAACAATCATGGGCCATGTAGACCATGGGAAGACAACGCTGCTCGATGCGCTACGTAATAGCCATATTGTTGCTGGAGAATTCGGCGGAATTACGCAGCATATCGGAGCATTTTCGGGTACAAATTTATTTTTCATTTTTATTTTTTCCAACACTCGGTGATATTGAATATAAGACCTTCCTTTAAAAATCCTTTTGTTTGCAGTTGATCTCAAGGGTGTCGGACGAAAGGTGACCTTTCTGGATACACCTGGTCATTCGGCATTCGCAGCGATGCGAGCGCGAGGGGCAAACGGCGCTGATATCGTCGTCCTGGTGGTGGCGGCGGACGATGGTGTAAAGGAGCAGACCGTGCAAAGCATAAAGTAGGTTTCACTTTGAGATTTGGGAAAAATGTAAGATCATTTCATACATTGATGAGGCCTTTCTGACGGCATGCAGTGCTAGAAGCTCTCATCAGTCAATCGCTTCTGCATACACAATGCACTCTGTGTTGCTGTTCAATTTGCAACCGGTACGCGTCACCAATCTTCGGGATGGAACTTTAGCAGTCGTTGTTGGGGGATGTACTCACTGTTGGTTTGTAGGCACGGAAGTTCAATATCTCAATGTGATTCAAGTGAAAGTGTACGCGACGGCGGGCGCTTCCTCTATGTACACTTTGTTCATTTATGCATGCTAAACAGTGTCGCTCTCCGTAAACCATAGGAGTTCCTATACTTCATATATCGCAAAGCGGAGCATAACGAAAGCCGCCGAGGTGGATCATTTACGCTGCTTACTTGGTATCCGAATTCATCCTATTTTGCGTCGGGCTGAGGCCAAGCTATGGCAAATGGAGTCACTAGAAATCTTGATCTCGGTCTACGGTCTCGGTGAAACTGATCTCGGTTTCTTTAGATTCGCTCAGTCTGCTGGCGTGCCGATTGTCGTTGCCATCAACAAATGCGACAAGCCTAATGCGGACCCGGTAAGTGCCTTATTTCCTATGTATTCTGTAAGAAGTTCGTTCGATTTAGCCTTACTTCTATCTCACTTGAAAATGAAAGACTTTCTGAAGCTTTTTGAACGAGTTTTGACGAATTTTGTCTTAGATGCGAGCAAAACGCTCTCTGCTCGAGCATGATGTTGTCGTCGAGGATCTTGGCGGAGATGTCCAATGTGTCGAAGTCTCTGCTTTGCATGCGAAAAATCTACCTGCACTCCAGGTGGGTATAGAATGCATTCCATTTGCGTTTTCAGCGCATCGATTACTTTTTTCTCAGGAAGCATTGCTAATACAGTCGGATTTGATGGGATTGCAAAGCACACCCAAAGGGCTTGTCGAAGGTGTCGTCATTGAATCATCCGTTGTTCAAGGTTTGTTAACGCTCTTGCTACCTTGGCGACAGCGTCACCTTATTGCTAATTCATATGCATAGCTTTCGATTCGCGCCTCAAATTGTAGCAAGCGTATATGCATGATTGTTATGATTTTCTGCTTACTGTAATGCATGTATTCACACCGTTATAGAGACATGTGGAATATTCGGTGCCTTTCATGCCCTGCCTTGTGCAAATTGGTCAGTAAATTTTTATATTGCTGATATTGCTCTTCTCCTCAAAGCAAATGTGGGACAAGTGAGGATTGGATTATTTTCACTTGCAGTGAAAACGATTGTTCAAATGCGAGCCTACCAAACGGAGGTTTTGCAGAAAGTTCTGTAGTCGGGTGTTCAGCTCTTCACGCATAGTAAATATGAAGATGTTTTGAGGCCTAATTGATTGTGCTTCCGATCAGTAATGAAATGAACTACGTTGAAAAATGAGGTGTCTTTCACAGTAGATATCCTAATCATAGGAACGGAAAGGCGTGGTTAGCTCATTTTATCACTTGTTCGCCACTTCATTCATTCCCTGCATTTTACCTCGGCGTCACGGTTCTATTGTTCTTGCCCGTCGTCGTCATCGCAATGTACAACAAGATAGTTTGGGCATGGTTTTTTTTTAGTCCCTTAACTGTTACTCCTTTAGCTTCAGCTACATTTGAGATGTCTTTAGAACTACCGAGGCATTCACATACCGCATCACATCGAGCCTATCTGCGCGGCGACCCGAATGCTCTCATTACCACTGACTGGCTATGTTTCTGCGCCTGAATTAGTACTAAGGACTGCAAGGCTAAGCGGTCTAGATGGGCGGGATTGATTACAGTTTTTCTTTAATGCGTCTAAAACATCGCCCATCGTAAGGAAGTTTAGCCGTTTTATCTCAAACTGAAATGAGCAGGTAAGTGCGCTTTGAAAAATCTTATGAGCCCGACATGTTTAAGTTGGCTACTCCTCTGCCAATAAAACTCTGGTGTAGTTTTGTACGATTTGGCTTGTCTATTAGCGCTAGTTTTCACAGTGTTTGGTTTTTCTTCCCCCAATTCCACCTCTCGAGTGAATTTCTATTCTAGCTCTTCATATTGCTTACTGCCTTGAGTTTATTATATTTGTTTTTGTTTTATTGTATATCAGCATCGTCTCGGTACCTGATGAAATTCTACAATATTTTCTTATTGGGAAACCTGCTCAAGAGGACTTAATGTCCACGTGGCTCTCACCTCAGCGGCCAACTTAGACAAAAATTGATCAACTCTATCGACGATCGTCAGATATTCATTGTTGTTTACATGTTGTAAACCCTGCTCACTGGCCAGTATATGTAGGTGATTCCCACATTAAATGCTTAGTCCAGAATAGATAGCCACAGTTCCGATCGATATGCAGTCCATCGGCCACTGTGCGGTGTGTTAGAAGGGTGCATATGTGGGCAGAATAACAGAAGGTCGGATTTGGACTGAATAGCTTTTTATGGGCGCGTGGAGGGCAGCCGAAGAAGGCGCCGGCTGCCGTATGCACCCGATGCCAGGTTCTTGCTGCGAAGTTCCCACCTAGGCCAACCAAATCTTCCTTCCCTCCGGGGGTCGGTGAATTGGTACCAGAGTTGTTTGAAAAGGATACATCACTGATTTGTTCATCGGCTGCCCTCCGCAAGTCACAGTATAGGCCAAATAAGCATTCAAATCGTCTTCATCCCGTAGAAGTAGAATGCGTAGCGCATCCCAAAAGGTATTGAGTAACGTCGTCTATTATCTTTTTAGTTTTAGATAGCTAGAATGGGACAATTCTTTCACAACGTGATTGCATCAGTCAGTGAACTTGCAGTCACAGTCGATTAATAGCCCGATGGAGTGGCCTCTGTGTAAAAGAGTGCATCATGAGGTCGCATACGAATGAGAATGCTCCTGACTGCCGACCTTTTGCATATGACATCAAGGTTTCTATTGATTTATTCTTAGTAAGTGTTTGCAATAGGCTGTAAAGAATCGTGTCAAACGTGTTGACTCTAGACTTCTGATGGGAGTAGCCTTCTTGGAGGTAGTTTAATCACAGGTTTAAGTGAGCCGTTGAGCACGTGTTAAGACCACTTTTTTAAAAATAAATCGTTAATGCTTCTGTAGGGCGGCTGTGTGTTAATGGACGTAGTCGGAAGAGTTGACTGATGTGGAAGCAACTCGGCGCCTGCCTCAGATTTTAAGTTGCATTTGGCGAAGCATGGTACATATTTTAATTTATTCTGTGCCTGAATCATTGCTGAGGTCAGAGGGAGTCAGTAAAACAGTGTTTATTAGTATTGATGTTTGTGTATGGTTGAAATAGGTGTATTGAGAGTATGCTTAGCAAACTACTCCTTTCATTCCAATTTTTTTAACTAGCCAACTAGGATGTTGGCATGGATGAATTCTTTTCGTCGCGTTTTGCGAAATCTGTTTGCTGTTGTGGTTCCAAATTACTGTAGTCTTCAGCGCTGTTTCATAGAAGCGCATAAAAGCGATCACCTTTATTTTGAACAGAAATTATCGCGTTTTTGAACAAGATCAGCGTTCGTTATTCCTGAAAACCTGGTGTATTCATCTTTTACAGGATTATAAACGGCGGAACATCAGGACCGGCTCACCGTAACCTTAGGCGTCGGGTGAGACGTACATTGTGCAATCTCAGAACAAGGCTAGGGAAGGGATTCCATGGTGTGCCATACAAGCTGCTCGTATGGAGACTGCTTTCTTCGCTCAGGGGGAGTTCGCGGCTGGGTTCTGCGCTCTTCTAGCGCAGAGCCAGGCTAGGGAAGGGACTCCAGGGTGTGTGCCATACAAGCTGCTCGTACGGAGACTGCTATCTTCGCTCAGGGGGACTTCGCGGCTGGGTTCTGCGCTCTTCTAGCGCAGAGCCAGGCTAGGGAAGGGACTCCAGGGTGTGTGCCATACAAGCTGCTCGTATGGAAACTGCTTTCGTTGCTCAGGGGGAGTCCGCATCTGGATTCTGCGCTCTTCGAGCGGCGAAGCGAATGCGGCTGAAACAATGCGTAAAAAATGCGCAACGTCGTGTAGACGTCGAAACCTCCCAGATCTCAGATACTCAGCTGAAGTGCAAAAACGCCGCGGCGCCCGGGAACCGGACCCCCGACATCCCTCGCATGAAGTAAACCTTCTACCTACTGCACCACGACCCACCTGCACATAGCGCCATCGCGAGCGCACAAGGCATCGATCGGACGTCGCAGCGTGGACGCAGACGCGCGATCTCTGAGCTAGGAGGGCGCAGACAGCAAAGTCCCGGCGCGACCCACTGCGGTTACGGTGAGCCGGTCCTGATATCCGCCGTCTATAATTGCATTCATCTTTTCCACAGCATTTAAGCATCGTGTAGCTCTTTACGCCGTACTCAGTTTCTATGGTCACCTCTGATTTCTTGTGTAACGTTTTCAGCATTGTTAGGTACCACAGCGCTAGCGGTATTGAGTGACTGAACTCTTTGCGTTGAGTGTGCTTTACACCCTGACTTGATTCTTGTTTTCCACGCTGAGATAAGGGAAAGTACACCATAGCTACCGCCACACCCATCGCGTCTACCCCTTCCCTAGGGCTTTCAGTTTATCACGCTGTTTCAGTTCTTATTTCTGCGCTTCGAAACTGATGGTTTAGGTATCGGCAAAGTTTGCACAGTGGTTGTCACGCGTGGCACGCTACGAAAAAATGCCGTTCTCGTTGCTGGAAAGGCGTGGAGTCGTGTGCGTACGATGACTGATGAGAATGGACAGCACTTACACGAGGCAGGACCAAGCACTCCCGTTCGGGTAGGTCTTGTGTACTGTAGTCTCATTCCTCCCTGTGGAAATCTTCCTTGAACAAATTCGAGTTTATAGATTTCTGGCTGGAAGGAGGATATCCCCACGCCAGGAGAGTTGTTGTTAGAGGTGCCGTCCACGGATCGAGCACAGCGGGCCGTCAAGTTTCGCGTTGGCAAAGAAATGGCGGAGAAGGCGGAGGAGGACTGGGTGAGTTCGTCGGGTTGTTCTTTACCTATGGGACTCGTGATTTTATTCACAATTTTGTATTTTAAGCACCTCTATCAGAGTTGGCTGTTGCTCGAGGTGCCATTCATCGACTCCTGGTTAATTAAATCTTCCCCAACTTTCTCCCCCTCTTCCCCTTCGGAAAAGTCAGGTGTTTGTCCCACACGAGGAGAAAAAAGAGCGTCGGGGCATTGACTACCAGTGAATAGCTCAAATGAAACGCACCCCTGGGTCCCTTCCATAGCTATGTTCTGTGTTGTCAATCACAAATTTCAAACATCACAGTTGAGAATAGAGCATGGTTGCCACAAAGTTTGCTTCTCGCTGTTTCTCGTGTTCACTGTTTCCAAATTTAGTCGCTAGATTCGAAGCTTTTCTCACCTCAGCCATCATTCAGGCTGTGTACTTTTGTTTCTTGTATTGGTTTGCCTCCAGCGCTAAATAAATAATGGCGACTGCAAGTCCTCAGGAAGTTTGAATGCATCGATTTTCACAGAAATTTTCACAAAGTCCTTCACCAGGATCTAATTTACCGTGTCTTATTTTCAAATTCCTGACCTCCCACTAGAATTATATCTGAGTTGCTCAGCTAGAGGCGAAAAACCCCAGTTGCAACAGGATGACAGCGGTTCCGCTTAGTAAGCGAATGGGTTTTTGCTGTTTAAGTTCGATGGCGCATTGTCTAGAGAGCAGTTATGGGCAGGAGTCGATTCTTTCTTTGTTCTGGCTGTATTCATGGCATATTCATTCAGTGAGCCTCTTCGTTTGAGCGTATGGCGTCTGCACTTTAACTTCAAGATTAGGCAACCAAGGTCGCCGGAAGAATTTCACCTTTTGGCGATATGCAGTCGAACGAGCGAGTGTCTATAAGAAGCTTAATGAGGCTCACATTTGTGTTAATTCCTGAGTATTGGGTGGGAATGTGCGAAAATTTTTTTTTTTCAAGGAAAGCGGAATAGAGAATGCGGAACGGAAGAGCTCAAAATGGGCGAAAAGCGGAACACGAAACACGGAAACGGAAATAACGTAAAACTAACTACTTTCTCCATGTTCGGCTGTCATAAAACGTGGGCATATTATAAGAATAGGCTTAATGCTTCTGTGCCACGCAGGTTTGCTATAGTGGAACGACTTTGTCCAGCCTGACCTTTCAGGTGTTTGAAAACGAAGTGTCGAAACATCAGGCCGAATAAAGTTGTTCCACTATAGCAAACCTGTGTGTCACAGAAGCATTAAGCCTATACTAACTACTTTATTTCACTTCTCATAAATATTTCTAAAATGGTGGCACTATTTAAATTACCGTTAATGGATATAGGACGCAGGCGAGACAGCTTGCGACCCTACCCCGACACAAAACAAAAGATCATTGTATTTTTACCATTATTATGATGGCTTTTCAAATATTACTGGTGTAACAAATCGAGGTTTATGTGAAATCTTTTTCTATGTAGGAAGTACTTCAATACTTCAAACGCAATGCATCTAACGTTTTCTGACGAGTAAGTTACCAGAGGTTTTGCCACTCATACCACTGAAGCGGTCTTATTGAACGTTCCCTATGTAAAGCACTATTAGCAACCTGAAGAACAAGTCAGCGCAAAACAATGGATGAGTGATGAGCTACCTTCTCCATTCCACTTCCCGGCCCAAAGAAGCCGAACACGGAGCGGAGGAGCTAAAAGCGGTTGGAAATCGGAATTCGGGACGCGTAAATCCGAATTTCCGCACATCCCTGGAATTAACTAATGAGAGCGTTTTGAAATAGCTGCAAAGTATGCACAAGCCTTCTATTTGGAAGCGTTCGTAGGTAAATGTTACCATAGATTGAAAAAAGGGGAACATCTAATCTGTTTTCCAGAAAGTCATTGAAGAGCGACGAATGGAGGAGCGAGAGCAGTACTTGATGAATCGACAGAAGCTTCTAGATAAGGTTAACCTGTTTACAGTTGAATAGTGATCGCATTGCTGAGATCACAAGGAAAAACCATTGCGCTTTTTAGGGATACCGATACGGCTCAACACTACGACGGGTGGTCCATAAGGAAAAGAGGCTGGAAAAAGCTATAGACGACGGTTTCCCGAAGTTCCGTTTGTTGGTGAGACTTCGTTCCTTATTGTTCCTTATTAGCGCTGACTTCACTGCTTTGGGGGTTCGTCAGTGAGAAAAATTCGGTGTTAATTGGCCTCTGCGGAATGCAACCTGCGTTTTAGAGATTAATTGAATTGCTTAGTTGAGCGGGTTTGTAGCGATTCGAACCTGGAGTTGATTCGTAACGCAAATAAGGTCAGCAAGTTCTGCCCACTGTGACAGTTGTGCGGTTGGCCATATGTTACTTTTTTGTTCCTCGAATTTGGGTTTCACTAATTCCGGCATAGTGACTTAGGTATTTACCACTTATCTAAGTAGAAATTGCCTCCTTTTCCAGCTTCGAACGGACGTGGAAGGAACACTGGAGGCGATTCTCAACGTCATTGACACGTACTCTAGCGAGAAGTGCAAGTTTCAACTTGTGGACTTCGGAGTTGGTCCTCCGACTAATATGGATATCGAAATTGCAAAAGAAACTGGAGGTGAGCTTCTAGGTGCAACTGCTATATCGATTTTTCGCTCATTTGAACATTTTTAGCCTTGATATATCTGTTCAATGTGCAACCACCGGCAGCAATTCGATCTCAAGCGGAGCAGGAGGGTGTTCGAATAGAGCAGTATAATGTGATCTACAGACTCGTCGAAGCCCTGAAGAATGAGCTATCACTACGGCTGCCAAAGATCACTGAAATGGAGCTGGTTGGAGAAGGACACGTGTTGAAGTTGAGTTCGGCTTTACATTGCGAGATTTGGAACTGTAGGTTTCCGTGTAGTATTTTGCCGATCAAAACGTTCATTCTAAGTGGTCTATAGCGTGAGCTCAGCTGCCCAGGATACATTCCTTGCCTTCAAACTAGTTGCCACAGCTTCTTTGAGCCTTCTTTGCGAAAAGTTTCACCATTCTTTCAGGAGGATAGCACTTCTTTCTCAAGATGAGCTTGCTCGATTGCGTTCTCGTTTTCACGATGGCGAGAATTAATTCGTATTCGTTTTTTTCATAATTTGGGTTCGAATAGTGGAGAGGGTTTCGCTTCTCGAACCCTAACATATCCATTCTAACTCTTGAAATTCATTGTAAGGAAATAGCCGCATTAAGTCATTTCCGCCGTCTTGTCTGCGCCAGGATCAGCCCCACCTCTTCACATGTATTCTTTCCTTACTCTTGTGTTTTAGGAGTTCCAAATATCTGACCGCAATCGTAAGAGGCAACCTATTGCTGGAGTGCTAGTCGATTGGGGAAATTTCCAGAGGTAGGCATATTACGCAAACTATTTAGAAATTTGTCCTGATGTCTGTATCTTTCAAATACCGCGGTTTAGAAACTGTGTCTTCAAATTCATCCGAGCAGGGAAGCCGTTTTATGAAGGAGAAGTTGAATCAATGAAGCACCAAGCTGAGGTTGTCAACTCTGCAACGACGAACACTGAGGTATGATCTTCTTTCTAAAATGAGGTAGATGTGAGCTGGTACTCCGCTGTACCCAGGCCCTTCGTCATAGAGAGGTAAAATTGAATAAAATACGAGTTCGAAACATTCTTGTGATCACGGAGTTGTTCGCTTGCTGAGGTTCATCACTGACAATGCTATTCCTTTTCTGTTCTGCAAGGCTCGTGGGCAAAATATACTGTCGAGGCTTCTGATTATGAACCACCTTCATGTCGGGTAAATTATTGTATTCTTAAGCAACGTAGCACTGGAATCCCTGTGGACCCTGGATCAGCAAGAGCTCGGTTGAAGACTAAGGACTCCTGCTGCACTGCTCGGTTGGGCTAGAAAGCAATTAGCGAACAAGACGGAGGAAATGGTGAACCTTTGGAGCAATCACTATATGGAGCAAGTGAAGACCCTGAGGATGACCTTTTAGACACAAGGCCCGCCCGCCATGGCTAAAGCTGATTGCGACTCTATGGTAGTAGTATCATAGCTGCCTGCTAAATTTATGAGCTGAATTTCCGTCGAAACTGGTGGATTTTTTCTGCCGTCGGCCTCATCACGAGGGTAGTTGTTTTTTTTTCTTGCATCTTCCTCCATTGACACAGCAGAAGTTGGCCATGAGAATGCTATAACTCCCACCCTTTCTTGCATACTCTGCTCGTGAACTAAATCTTTTTCTTATGCTTTGTTATTATTTTGTTTCAGCCTTTACGTTTTTTTTTTCGAAATGCCGGTTTTTCTTTACTCTTTTGTTCCCCATTTGTTATCTTGTGGCTGCACTGGCACGAATAAATAAATAAATAAATGACAGTGAAGCAAAAAATAGCGTGCCGTCATACAAAAGGCGCGACACACCTCTAACCCTCCATTTCTGCCGCAGTAGAGCAGGGAGCCCTTGGACGTCAGCCGACGCCCCCCTCCCCCACTCCTTGTTGACCCCACACCTCTAGTGGTTTGATGGCTCGATTACTTAGAATGCGTAACAGTGTTATTATAGAACTAAAAAAGGAATTGTGGCCGTTTACGTTGTCAATACATTTTGCCGTGCTTCACAGCGCCGAAGCAAAATTGCACTTTTGTGACCATCGAAGTGCCAAAGGCCTTCTATAAGAAGGAGATTCCGTAAATACATATTGGAATTCATTGAGATTGTTCATGGTGATTCAAATTGTTGACGGAGTCGTTATTCAATCCTTTTGGGATGTCATTGTCGACATTTCCACGTTGTCCTCTGTAGTGCATGTACTCGTTGGATGCGTATTTGAACTATGCAGTGCTATAGTTGATGCGAGTGCTGTTCAAGTGCGTTAGGGCTCCTCAAAATAGACTGGGCATCAATTCGAATAAATAGAGGCCTTGGCTAATTTGATGCTGAACTGCAACTGTAATGTACTCGGTTCAGGTTGGTATCGCACTCGAAGACAAGAGCATAAGGTTCAAACCGGACGACACTGTGGAGGTGTACAGTAGGAAGGAGATTGCTCAAACAATCGACTGGAATCCACCGGGTTTTTAAACGGATGCTGCATTCAGATAGATAGAGTATTGCTCTTAAGCTCTCTAGGGTTCTAGATTTAGATGTATATATTGTTATTTATGTAAATATTGTTCCAATAAATTATTGTACGCTTCGCGATGATCTGCTTCGTGAAGAGATAAGCTTCGTATCAGCGTCATATTTGCCGTGAGCGGATATCGTTTTCGATGGTCTACGTGAAAGCGGTCGACTACGCGTGGTGGTGTTTAGTATCGTAGCCGAGCTGGTGGACGAGTAGACGGATGTCATGGACGTAGAGAATGTGACAATTGTGGATGGATTGATTTTCGGCTATCTGGGCAGGCGACAGGTTAGTGCGTGTACTTTGTTCATTTTAAATTCAGTTTGCAAACCTAATAATAGCGCTAGTAACGGCAATATGTGTCACAATATACGAGTAGAAGATCGTTTTAATATCTTGCGTTTGCGGCCGGGCAGAATTAAGTGTTATGCAGGGCTGTCCCATTTAGGCGTTGAAACTCGTCTGTAAAGAATAACGGTGTAAAAACTAAAGCTGGCAAGATGGTTGGTATTGTCGTAGGTCGAAATAAAATCGAACAGAAGTGTCAGACAGACCACTTTGGATCTATCCTAGTCGGAGGGGACAATACTATAGAAGCAAAACAAACGTAATTCGAATGGCCTATCCTAGATATTGAAAGGTGCTCTTGTGGGTTAGCTCACTGGGATCTATCCTAGTTGGTAGGGCACCACTAAAAACCAGAAGAAACACGAGCAGTGCGACCTGTCCCGATAGAAATGATTCTACCATACGGGCACAATTTCTACACCGTAATCTTTTTAGGCGTTCCTTCGTACGCTCCATCGCGAACGTTGCTCCTTTAGGCTTTTATGTGTTCTTCTCTGCCTTGACTGGAAGGTCACTTCTCCAATACCTAAACTGTTGATTTTTTCGTTGTTCGGGTATCACTTCACCATAAATGTGCTCTGAACACCTGGAACCAGGCAAAGAGTGATACCGAATTAATGGCTAACGCAACCGCCCAGTACAGTGCCGACGTGGAGAATGGGTTCTTGATGACTTTGCGAATACCAATATCCGTATTTATGAAGCCGATAAGGTTACGATAAGCGATAAGGTTACGGTGTAGATTTTATGCCCGTATGGCAAAACCATGCTTGTCCTGCCTCGCCTAGGAAGTCGTAAGAAGAAGTCCTCTCGTGGGCCGATGTAGTGTTCCCTGCTGTGAAGCAGTTCACTTTCAATTTCGCTGCCGTTTTGTAATGGACAGAGTGAGGTGCCCCCTCCCTACTAGGTTAGATTCGCTCGATGTATAGTCTTTGATAATAATTTACTTTCATCGTGAAGAACTACTCAAGTTCGATTTTCGATGAATGTTTGCATGTCGTTGCTTAACTCAAAAAATTAGATAACAATCAGTCAGTTCACTTTTAATTTTACCGTGATCGTGGGTGAAGTGCTCTTGGATATTAGAATGAGTCGGGGTGCAATCCTAGTTGATGGTGGCGGTTCTTAAACGATTTCTCGACATAACGGGAAACGATAAATGGGCACAACATGCAGAAATAAGGAAACTGCGCCGACCTGGGGCCAGATTCATCAAAGACTTACAGCAATTTAACAGGGAAAGCGCAGCCGAAAATCCTGACAACGGTCGAAATGTTTCACCACATCGCTCGATAAGCCGCGCTATTAGGGATTTCAGCTGTGTTTTCTCTGGTAAACTGCTATAAGTCGTTGATGAATTCGGCTTCTGGCCTTACATTTCCTACTGCGTTTATGGTGTGTATTTATCCGAGTTTAAAGCTTTCATATAATAGCTTTCCCGACAAGGTCTCACTTCGGCAGGAAAAACAGTCCTCCCCCAATTCTAGACATTCGATCGGCGCCATATGAGTTTCACTGGGCGTTACAGTTTTTCTTTGGCGTTTTGTACGTATTCACTCAGTTTACTTCGACGAGCATCTTGCTGCTGACGCCATTTTGGTATGAAAAAATTTCCTTTCCTTCTGTTATGCATGAGACCAGAAATACTGTGACTACTTAGTGTTTCAGCTAATGTTATGCCACGGGCCGTTTGCTTTGTCGTCTGGAATCATGGGGATTTTTGCGAAGTACATTGCAAGGCAACCCATGTGGTTAACAAGCCAGACGACATACATATAGAGACAAGCATGCGAAGACGATGTGCGAAGCTAAATATTTGTTGCAATCCTAGTTCAATGGGTCCAGCCTCACCTCCAAGCAGCATGCTTTTCCTATGTCATACACTCATATTATGAAAAAGAAAGAAGTTATAAGAGCTTTTTTCACAGTCAAACGGTCAATGGTCTCTTGAGCAAAGTGAGGGTGCGGTGTGGTGGCGCAAAGCACCGTTTGTTCCCGAACTAGGGTTGGACGAAAATGTTGGGGATACACAAATAAGAGCTGCTCACCACATTGTAGTTGTAGCTGCATTTTTGTAGCTTGTTTTGTTATGTCACGGCGCGTGTGGTGATTTTCTGAAGAGCAGAAACTGTTTCCATTACAGTGGAGACATCACAAAGCGAGGTAAAACAGCTGCACAAGCTGTGGTATAGGAAGATATAAAGACAACGCGAGGTCACCCAATAACTTTTATAAAGGTGAAGAAACAAAAAGAAGCGAAAATACGTGGTTTCTGCGGGTGGGGGACAATACATAGTACAGTCCGTCATTTTGCAGCCTTGGGGACCACCCTCTGTTGTGACAACTGCCTTCATCTCCCTCCTTGCTATTTCTTCAAAATTGCTCGTGCACGTTGACATCATAGAGCGACGATTTCACTATCCTCCAAATTTAGGGAATTCGGTGGTGAGGCAAAATACCATCCGGTCTCCCGAAATTTGGGTTGAACTCATGGGGGAGCTAGCTGTGCGTAATTACTTAACCGTGGCAGTAGGAGCAGTTGGGTGGGGGTGATGTTTAGGTCGAAATGTCGAACTCGGGGAGAATTTTCCGTTGTGATTTGTGACACACAATGACTGTGCCGCAAGCAATACGTCATGCTATTCATCACGATATTCGAATTTTTTTGACGCTGGATCAGTACTGGATCAAATTGGTCCACTTCCGAACATTGGTGGATATTCATTTACGTTACGACGCAGGTGTATGTTTGTCGAATACATGGTCCCATCCCACCCCATGGATCACTTAGTGCTCAAAAGAGCTCCAAAATGACCCCTCATTCCTCCTCGAGTCCCAGCTCGCCCTGGTACTGATAACTCAACGCTTTGTTGAGGCTTTTCATATGAAAAAAGAACTAACACCAAGTGTTCTTACTTAATCCGTTCCAGTACCATGAGACGTTGCGTGCGCTGTGCAGCGAGTCCCCGTCTCTTCGCGACGACCGGCATCGGTTCCAAACTGGCAGCGATGTCTTCATCCAAGTCAACGACCAGCTGCACGACAAAAATCTCGAGGAAATAGTCAACGTGGGTTTTGATCTCGATGTAGTGCTGGCACTGACGCGTGTGACGCATGTGGTTGTGTTCTGACTCGATGGTAACCGAGCGTGCTTCAAGGCCTTCGCCGTGGTCGGGCGTTTCGACGTAACACCGGAGTTGGTGGATTTTGGAATTCGCTTGCGGGATCTGACGAACGAGTTTTCAACGATGACCGCCGTCAGAGGCCGTAGTGTCAGGTACATATCTGAACCTTTTTTTTTCCGCAGCATATCCAAAGCCAAGTTGTCTATGTCTGTGTCTAAAGTCTTTCAGCCTTTCATAGTTTTGCGATTTTAAACTCAAGCACATCAGGCGGAATATACGCAGCGTAGTGACTTTGGGTAGTAGTTTAGGTAGTTCTAATGTCTGTACTGGACGGAGGGGCATCGCTAGGAAAGAAAACCAACCACAAACTAGGCACTTCCACAGAAAGGTTCTCTTGTAGGCTTGCTCGGTGCACTTCTCTTGTAAAATAGCTTATTTTCAGTTTTACTGTTCATTAAGAAAAAATACTGGGTAAAGTGCCTACTCACTAGGGTAGATCTTAGTCCGATTCTATGAAAACCGTTGCATCTAATTCCTGCTTAAGGGAAGCTGCCGCCTAAGTGGTTTTGAGCGAAGGTCATGTCACGGTGTCTTAAAACAGTGAACGAGTTCTCCGAAGTTGCATTGATTCATTTTTGCAGCTCTTCTTTCTAAGCTAAGGTCTAGAGGAAAAGCTTCTTAAAGATCACTATGTTCTTCTCTATGGATGATGACGAGGAGTGCTTGTTTTCCGGTGATTTTTGAGCTGCGTTGGATATACGGCCACATAGCGGGAATTATGTTCCTATGTATGCAGAGTAATTCAGTGGCCCATCCAACGTATCCGGCTTAAATTTGCATCATTCTAAAGCCCCTGTCTTTGCCCAATTCTGAAAACCGCTAGGTAAGATGTGTTCTAGTGATCAGAAAAGTTGAGGAGATAGATATATACCATTTTATGTCGAATTGGACAGTTTTTAATCAAATTGGACACTCTGAGCAAGTTCTTAAAATGAAATGGAATATTTTACAAATCAAATCAAACTTTTCCAAATTAAACTAGAAAATGTTGAAATTGAATCGTACACTTTTCACGTCAAATTGAACACTCTTCTAAGCTAGCGTAAGACATTTGAAATCGAGGCGAACTTTTCCAAATCGAAATACCTTCATGCAGTTTAAACTACAGATTCACTAGGGCTCTTTTTGTTTTTCCTTCATTCTGTCCACCTGACCCAAGATGTGTAATAATTTTATAAAAACTTTATTTTTCTTTTAAGAAAAATAATAAATTAAAATTTGTTTTGAAGCGCAGCAAGAAGCGATCATGTAGTGCATTAAAAGGCTGGATTGCACCATGCACTCGAAAGGCAAGTCGCAAGGTTTATTTAATTGGTAGCGTAAACAGTGCTTACATGCTGCACCAAAGTGAGGATGTGTTTTTTTTTTACAATTGTTTATGTCTCACCGTTTGTAAGTCTGAAAACATGCATGCTTTCAAAGATAAATTTTGCTATCAATCAAATAAAAATCGCGAAGTTTCGAACGGCATGGGACAGTCTCTGTTTTGGCAATAAAAAATGGCCGCCTTCATGCTTTGTAAAACAAGCTTTAGATCATTATTTTTCGTCAATTTTTTAAAAACGAAATTTCAAACTTTCAACTGTGTTCTCTTATTGGAAGGTGAATTAAAATTTGAAAGAAAGTCATACTAAAGTTTTCCTTGAACGTAAAATTATTCTAACTTTTTTAGAGAGTCTCTAGTTTAATGTAAAAGAAGCTCATTTTGATTTGGAAGAGTTCGTTTTGACTTCAGAACTCCTAGGCTAGCTTAGAGCAGTGTCCAATTTGGCGTGAAAAGTGTCAAATTTCATCTTAAAAGTGTCGAATTTGAATTGAGAAGTGTCAGTTCGACGTGAAAATGACTATACTAATAATTGGAGTCACTTTTCACAGTCCAAGTCGGTGGTATGTTGTTGATACAGAGCGACGACTTCAAATGCTTGACTGCCTTGGGCAAGAATGACGACTCATCTTCAGCATTTCTTCTTAGTACATGTGATTATGCGATATATAGAACTCTTATTCAGTGACAATCAGATGAAATTATACGGGAAGCGAGTGTTCACGAAGCCACAACAGCCAAAAAGCTCTCTGTCTTCCACTCGGAACGCGTACTCGACGCCAGCACCCCAAACCGCAACGGTATACTGGTCAGTTTTAGGCTCAATTGTTATCTAAGTTGGATGTGAACCATGCAATACAAAAATTTAAACTTCTTTACACAATTTCGTCCAGATATAAAAATGCATGAGCTGTTTCATTTGTGGCTGTTTCAGTACGTCTATGGATACAAGTCAGGTCTCTTATGCGGTTACAACAGAAGCGAATGGACAACAGCGAGCCAGTGCCCAGCAGCAGTATGATTATCAGTATCAGCCACAGGTACTCCTAGTGGTTCTTCAAATTGTTGTTTGTGCGGTTCTTCAAGTTTTTGTTTTGTTTGTGTTGAACAATATTAGAGAATTTTCTTCATGTCATAAATCTTCATTTTTGGTGGATCTCTTTGATGTGCTTAATTCTTTCGGTTTCTTCACCAGGCATCAAGTGTCATCCGTTTTCAGCCCCGACCATCTTCATACCCAATGACGGTTAACTCGATTTATACCTCAGATCCTGTGACCATACCGAACTCTAATACGTCCACGACTCAGGTGGGTCCTTTCATACCCTTCTTCCATAACAACCGGAGAATTTGAATTTTCCTAGTTGGGGGGGGGATATAAGTAAAAAATTATGAAGCCGATTGACTTGATACGGTGCGCTTCAAGAGGGCAAGATAGGGCCTGAAAACAAATAAGCGAACAATCAAAGGAAAAAGAAGCAAATCCCCGCGGTTGTAAAGACGTCTACGCAATAATAGGAGGGGGCCCCCCTTGGGCTTCGACCGCCTTAAGAGAACGTACGGAGCTCCATCGCTGCACGACGCGACGTAGTGATAGTCCCCCATATCGATTACACGCGCTGCCCGATCGATATAGGTACCTACCATTTGGTCGCGTCGCACCGCGATGCTGTTGTGAACCAACCCTTAGCGTAGCAGTCAGACACGGTGACATGGAATTTCCGACATTGTACGCAAACTGACATGTACATAGGTGTAATGCAAGTTGCAGCGAGAGGGATCTAGGCCAAACGGTACGGGTAAAAGCTTGTTCATACGTGGGAAATGCCGCGTCACCTCGTACTTGTGTTTGAGTACTGATGGGCTGCCCCCCCCCCTCATCCTTGCATTGCGACAAGATGTCTCGGTAAAGCACATTTAAACACGGCTGATTGCCGCCTGACATGTTATAACTCGGATCCATAATAGTAGAGGGGAGCACATAACTTTGTCTGTTTACAATCGCATTGAAACCAAACGTATTTTTTTTGGTGAATTTTGTCAATTTAGGTCCTATTTTGTCCTCTAGAAGCCGCTTCGTCAAACCCAAGTCAATTTGTTACATAATATATGGGGGATTTTCAGTTGTACACCCTCCGCCCCTCCACCCGGCTAGGACTGACCCGACAATTTTTTCAACAAAAAAAAAAAGTAAAACGAAGCTCGGCTGAGAACGAACGCATAAAGTCGTGGTTGTAAAGGCGCGAGTAGCACCATCAGAATTTCGACTGTAGCCTTAACACGGGATGAAGAACCAACGTCAAACTTCGAGTGGAGCTCAGGCCAACCAAACAATCCGTAATTGTTGCGTGGGTTGCCACGCGGTCATAACAGTCCTTAGCAACCCGCGCACCCGTCGCCGACGCGACACGGGAGTATACTAAAGGCTTTAGGTGCTTCCCTCGTGAAGTTGCTCGAAATTGATTTGCTCACGCACTTGCGGAATGACGCCATTACTATATTGAACTCCAACCTTTGCACCTCTTATGTTTGTGCTAAACCGATTTTGCTTAAACTTTGTTTAAGTGATTCGACACATTTCTGCTATATTTCATCATATTTTTATATTATGCATTAGCATTTTGAATTGAAATCCTGAATACCTAGGAAACACAGCTTTCTTACTGAAATGTAATCCATAGTGACATCCTCCTACGCTCTGTTCACGGTTTTGCTAGTGTTTCCTGTTTAAGTCGGACAAGATACTTTTGATGGCTACTGCGCTTTTGTGTCATGAATTCACTTTCTGGGTGATTTATAAATGAATAAATTTGTTGAGATACTTTGAAGAGTGGGCCTCCGTCAAACGTTTTTTTGCTAGCTTCGGCTGCCCAACGATTTTCCGAGACCCAGAAATGCATTATATATGGCAGTTACCATTACTAACCTAAATTTAAACAACAAAATAAACAGATCAACCCCTTCTCAACAGCAAAACTTTAAAATAATAAAATTTATGTTCGTCCACGAAACAAGGTGAAGTAGAATGCGTGGCGCACTGTAGCGGAGTAAAGTTGCAACGTGGACGTTTAACCTTTGCAACTCGCGACAACTTAAATTCTGTCAACTCCGACATTTAGGCGTATCATTCGAAATGTTCAGATGTCATCGAACAACACTCCATCCTATCGAGCAAGCCAAATCACGCAGCCTCCTCTCTCCTGTGAACAGCCGTTGTTGGTCGACTATGGTGTTGCCGTCAAAGACAGCCAGCTGGTTGGAAGCTCTGCACAATGCCCCAGGTCTGTTATTTTTCTGTTACTGTTAGTTAGGGTTGACACTTCTTTCTGGGTATGGAATGTTTTTATTGTAGATGGAGCCGTTAGAGGGCAAGATATAGCGCTCTATAGTCTGATTAGGGTGTTGCAACCTTCGATGGATGCTCTATAGATGATCTTATTTGGTGCTGTGTGAAGCACCAAGAGGAGGAGACGTGCCAGATCTTCATTAGTATTTATGTTGGAACCAAGATAACGGTGTCGCAGTAAGGTGTGACCATCTTTCTGCGTAGGACGATTGAAAAAAATTAAGTGATCGCTTGGAACCAGGCGAGGATTGCTTCCGTTGGGGTACTAACCGCTCGCCAGCGGCGGTTATGGTAGTTAGGGTTAGCAGGAGGTGTACGACCAGGGGCCAGGTTCATCGGTGGTATCATCTCACCGCGGTTTTCCCATACTGGCCTACGTAGTAAGTGATACAGAGAGATAAGAGATACAGAGATTGGGATCTGGCACACCTCCGAATCGCTCCACCGACTGGTCGCGGCGATAGTGTTGAGGGGGTAGCTGCGCAGTTCGTAGCTACCCGCGCAACACTATCGCCGCGACTAGTCGCTGGAGCGACTCGGAGGGATGCCAGATGCCATACAGATACGATACCCGATATATCGATACCGGCCGGAAAGCGGTTGATGAATCTGGCCCTTGGTGTGAATAAAGCATTGTTAGCCCACTGGTGCCCCGTCATCGTATTTACACGAACGTAATGATATCGTCGTGTGGCAGTAAATAGGATATACTTGATTTGATCTATTAGTGTAGTATAAGGTTTGCTTGACTGCTAGCTCATCCCATCGTGACGTCACCTTGTTCCAAAAAGCCTGTTTGGCCTCACCAATCACTGCAACGAAGTTCTCAGGGGATGACGAGTATTTGGTATTTAGCTCCTCACCCGAATAGGGCATTGCAGATCCCTCTGCTTTTCATGCTCCCGTTCTTTTTTTTGCGTAAAGTTTTTATTTTATTTGCATAGTTGTACTGCAGATAGAAGGAGCCCTTGCGGATCTATCCTAGTCCGGGGGGGGGGACACATGACTAAAAACTAGGCAACAAAATGAATTAATACTTACCGAGCGGCTCCTAGAGAACGAAACCTAACCTTAAAGAAACCAAAAACGGACGAACAAACAAGAAAAAATAAAAAAATCGCCGCGGTTTACAACCGTCTCCGCGGGCAAAGAGTGACGGAATAGAGTCGTGCTGCGTGCTGACCGCTGCTTGACATGTTATAACCAGGATCTAACATGGTGGGGAGGGCGCTTGAAGCCGCATGTCGCGTGCTGTCCGTTGCTTGACATGTTATAACCATGATCTAGTATGGTGAGGAGGGCACACAACTTTGCCTTCTTACAACCGTAACAAATGCAATTTTTTCGTTTTTTTTTTTTTTTGTTTGCGATTTTTCCTTTTTACGTCCTATGTTGTTCTGGTGGAGCCGCTCTGTAAGTCTTGAGTGAATTTGTCACATATAATACTTTTTAGTTATGTGCCCCCCCCCCCGGACTAGGATAGATCCACCTTTGCTTTACTGCGATAGTGCTCAAATTTGCATAGTTATTTATAAATCAGGCACTGAGGGAATGTTGCTCGTTTAGATCTAACCAAGAGGAAACGGATGCCAATGCACAGGCGAGGAGTACCTCGTTCTCCTCTGAAATTGGTATGCCTTTGTTGTTGTTGTTTTTTTAAATTAAGATCTTTTTCTCTGTTGGCTAATTCTGATGAAAGGACTTTTCTACCATTTTGGAAAGGCAAAACAGTGAAGAAATGCTTAGAAACGGAGTTCGTTAACCTTTGCTGTGATATCGCTTCTTCAGGTGCTCACAAACGCAAGGCTGCTATACCGCACAGACGTGACGAACTCGTTGCCCACACAGCACAATCCCTTATCGTTCCGAATGGTGTACTCCTGGACCTGGATGGAGACAGACTAGGCAGCTGTGGTTCGGTTGGTGTTTTTCGTTGTTGTTGTGTGCATTACTTGTGCAGGTGATATAGGCGGCCCGCGCTTGTCAATGTCAGTGGTTCTCATGTAATAGTGTTGTGAGTTGACCTACGCGTAAGCTCTGCCTTAGCTTTATGGGATCATGTTATTAAAAAAGTGTCTGCGAAGTTTCAGCAGGTATCGCTGTTGTCAAATATCGACGACACGGCCATGCAGTGCCTGGATCGCCTCATTAACGGAAATCTTGACGAGGTTTGGTGTTGGTAGTGATCCTTTGTGATTTCAATTGAATGAATGTTACCTAGGTGTTCCCTTTCTGCGATCACAACGACGATCTCCCAGGATATGGAGCTAACCTGGAGAATCCCTACTCTACGACCCAAGCCAACGACAACGCGTTTGATAAGCAGGTTGAGTTGCCTCGTTTTGAACCTGGGTGCCTTCCTAACAAGAATTTTTACAGGATGGAGATCAGGGGACAGAACCGACGAATGAAGAAACTGCTCCTCCCTCGCTAGACGTTGGCCCATTGCATAGTCCTCCGCCGGCAGAGCAGCCACGCTGTAGAGAAAGCCGATCGCTCGATGAAGGGGAAATAGTTAGCGAGGAGAATCTGCATGCTACTGTAGGATCTAACGAGGTAACTGCCCTTTGTTGGATTTTACTCTACACCCTTCGTATGTTTGATAGGACCTTTTTCGTGATGTGATATTAATTTCGACGATTAACGAATGTCAAGTGTTACATATAGCAAGTTATGAACAAAGCGCAGGTTCGCTCGCATAGTTTATTCGCCAGGCTAAAGTACTACGCGTTATATCACCGCGACATCATCCGCAGTCATGACGGTGATGAATACCTCGTCAAGTATTATTAGCACATTCGAAAGCTCTACAGGTAAAGAATCAAAAATCGAGTTCGGCTGCGAGAACAGAAGCAAGATCGTCGGATGACGCTGAAGCCACAAGTGCACACGAGCCGTCGCCACCTCCGCGCAGTGATTCAAGGCGGTCATCACTCGATTCTGAGTAAGCCTTCAACGTAGCGTTCAGAGTTCCAGAGATGATAAGGATCTGTTCATTTAGGCGAAACAAACGAGAAGAAAAGAGGACCGCAGAACGGCTGAAAGAGTTTAATCGTAATCCGCCGAGTCGACGGACTACAAAGGTAACTCAACTCGGTGTAGTGGTTTTAAGAGAAACTGACAATTCTACACTTGGTGATTTTTCGTGCTTGCATAGTATCTGTTCGCAGGAATACGACGCGGTGTTTGTGGCCCTCAAGGATTAGACGTTACTCGCAGTTTTACAGAAGCTTGACGATAGTCTCTATGGGGTTGACTACGTTCTTTATGTCTGTAAGCCTTAGTCAACAGAGCTTTGAATATCGAAACAGGAGGATAACCGATAATACCGATCAAAAATCGATAACATCGATCGACATTTATAACGTCGTTCCCTTGAAGCATCATCTTTGCTCCAACAAATTCATGGATCAATCAGAACTCCTGAGATCTTTTTCCATTAGCAGCCGCCTCAGTTCTAAGCCAGTTGAATCGAGAAGTTGCAGAATTATTGGGCACGTTAGTTGATTAAGTTCCTGCTGTTATAGGACTGACTTTTTAAATAGGATGAAATACCCGTCAACACTATCAGTCCAATAGCCAGCCTGAGCATGGCAGTTTTTTTGAGAGTCCGCGGAAGCTGATAGAGTCTGGTATCTTTTTTATTGCGACATCGATAAATCATGTGGAGTTGGAATGCACAGGAGCGGTTTAACTACCCAAGTTTGAGAATCCTCTCGTAATCGGTCTTTAAGAACTCGATCGAAATGTCAATGCAACAGAATCGAGGAGTTAAAATCGTCGGCGACCTCCCGTGCAAGTGCACCGGAGAGGACGTTGGTAATCTCTTCATGCGAGTTGGTCAGGGGCCGGATTCATCAACGACACCCTCGGGTGATGGGGTAGAGATACCCACGATGAAACCTGCGTCTCTGACTCTTGCCTTATCTCTACCTGTCTATTATCTTATCTCTTCCCCTTATACCCCGCATACCCACGGGTTTAGTTGTTGATGAATCCGGCCCCATGTCGCCAGTGTGCGAATCGTCACCGATCGCGAAACCGGACGTACGAAGGGGTTCGGTTTCTGTGAGTTCGCCGACGAGGCTAGCACTGAGAATGCCGTGAATACCCCCAGTGCAACGGACTTCTATGACCGCTCGCTTCGGGTGAGTCACGCCACCAGGAACTGATCTCTTCGTCTTGTATTCGTCGCCCTGTATAGATATGGCTTGAACTATGGCTTGAATGCCTATTTGTCCGTAGATGAAGCTGCTATGATAAAAACGCCCAAGTTTCGTCAAATATGACGCTCCTCCTAGGTTAAAGTCGACGGATGAGTGGGCTGAGCCGACACAGCAGGACTTTACGCATGCCGGTTAGAGCATCTGAAAGCCCTCCTGTGCAGTGGCAGTGGCGTTGTAGAGCTCATGGAGAACCTTCTGGGCAGCGTACGTGACAGTGGTCTTTCCTCTCTTCAAGGGTGCTCGAAAGTGACTCCACAATCACTGGAACTCACACCATGGTATACTGAATGCCAACGTCTGCACTTGTTGCTGTTATAAAAAAAAGTTAATTTGTTTATGCCAACCTTAGTTAGACATTTTGACATTATATCATGTTTCTTTATATTGCTGTTTGGTTTGATTTCGATGACTTTCTAAACCTTTGCCCTGGGTCTTCTGAAATTATCTGCAAAAATAGCTCTTTATTCCAGCTGCAGTTTATAGTGTTATCCAAGTCGATCACAATTTGTTTGGTGTTGGTTTTAAAGCTAAATACTGTTACTTGACTGTCACATCTTTCTTGTTATGCTTTTTTTTTTCAAAGGCACACCTTGTGTGCAGTAATAAATAAAAATCCATTCCCTAGCCTTAAGAGACCTATAAATCGTAAAATGTAAATATTTGTTTTAGAAGACGAGCACTGAGCGCACTGAACCCCCTGTCATTGACGCTGTAATGCATGAAGCGAGTAACGTTCCACGGGTATCTCCACCGTCTTCAGCTACAAATCGCAGCTCAAGGGAGCGTACACGGTCGGTGAACACAGTGGTCCTCACCATTCAGAATCCACATGGTATGTTTCAGTGGTTTCTCGTCGTTATTTGAAGAGGAACAGAGCGCTCCATCTTCTCGAGAAGTTTCGCCTCATCGTGAGAAGCTGAACAGAAAGGAGGAGGAACGTCGGCGTCGTGAGAAAGAAATGGAACGGGAGAGACAGCGGGATAAGGAGCGTCTTAAACGCCAGAGGTAGACTTAGCCACATGTTTTTTCGGCCAGCTAATTTCACCGCTTATTTTAGACGAGATCGAGATCGAGAACGAGAGAGCGAACGTTCGCATCGTGTGACTCCGGAGCGGAAGACGTCGGATAGGAGACCGCATAGGGCGGAGGACGAGGAAAAGCCAAGAGAAAGGGAATCTCGAGAAAAAGAGAGGAAACGGGAGCAGGCCGAAGAGCGTAGAGTGGTAGATGAGGGAGAGAAGAGAAAGACCGAGGAGAGGGCAAGAAGAGAGATGATAAAGAAGAAGAGAGAAGAAGAACTGGAGGCAAAGCGGCAGGCCGAGCAGCAGCGGCGTGCGGAGGCAATGAAGAGGAAGGAAGAAGAGGAGAGGAAGAGACGACAGGAGGAGAGAGAGCGACAAGAAGAAAGGCGAAGAGAGGAGGAGAGGCAGCGTTTGGAGGAGCGAAGGAAGCGTGAAGAGGAAAAGGCGCAAAGGCGTAGGGAGGAGGAACTGCGAAGGCAGGAGGAGCTGGAGATGAGGCTGAGCGATGCGAGCGATGACGAGCAGGAGACGGCGAAGAGCTGTCACGGTTCTGGTCATGATTCGGCCGGCACTGATGAGGACAACGCGCCTAGTGAAGTAGCCCGCCAGACCAAAGACGAAGAAGAAACGCCTTCCGGCAGAAAGGATTCAAGGAACCACGAGCAGAAGTCGCGTCAGCCTGTGGTCGAGGCAAATAAGGATGCGGAGGTTCCTGGTAGGCAGGTCCCTGAACGGGATGGATTGCAAGAGAGCGATGTTGAGAAGACTCAGGTTCAGGAGAATGAGGAGAGGAAGAGGAGGGTCTCCAAAGATGACTCTCGTCCGACCAGGAGCGTTGAAAACAGAAAGGTATGTTGCTCAGGGAATTTGAAGCTTTGCCCTCTTCCAATTGATTCTAGTGGTTTCTTTGCAGCCGCTACCTCCACCAGTTCCAAGTCGTCGTCGCGAGGAGTCGAGGAAGGCGCCAGTGAAGCCGTTGGAGCCAGGAATGATGATGAGCGATCCGGGAGTTTTGGATAGAATAAACAAGGAGATGGACAGTCTGACTTCAAGGCTCGTTCCCATTCAACGTGTGCGCTTCGTTGGTTATCGCTTATCGTTTTAAGGAGTCGACCTTCGTCCAACCGCTCACCTGAGGAATCTGCCTCCACCGTAAAGAGTTCAGGTAGTACTAGGGTAAGTTACTAGCTTTGTCCTTAGAGTTAGAATCCTTAGATAGGGAGCGGTGCTGGCCCAATTGCTGGCGCTTCAATGCATGAAATTGTTCGAAAGACTGTGGCGACGCTGGAGATTTTTTTCTTGAGAATCATGCGTTTAGTACTGTTACTCCTTGGCTTTGGAGGGATTGGTGAACCTCACACAACCATTCCCGGTTTGTCAAGTACGTGGCGGTCCTTTGAGTAGATGTGTTACTACCCACACTCTTGTGTATGATGACGAAGTTCTCTTCAACGTTGGTGTAATTCGCCTCTCTTCTAATCCAGGATGTGTCATAACTGCAGCACCACCGAAACGTGAGGCATCTATACCATTCTACCTTCGGATTGGGCGCTTTTCAAATCAAGCTAGACACCTTTCAAATATATTCGATTAATATGAAGAAGCAGGAAATTAAACTTTATGGTTCGTTTCGCCACCTTTCCCCAGACGAAACTTTTTAATTTAAATGAAAAAATTACACTGAAATTACAAATAGGACACTTTTCAAATCATGTTGGACGCTTCTAAGCAAGCTTGATGCTTTTGAATTCGAACTGAGCGTCTTCTAGAGGAAAGCGATCATCTTCCGCGGTACCCTAGCGACTCAGAAGAGTTAGAAAAATTTGCGGCCCTAGGAGAATTTAGTATGATTTTTTGAAATTTTTTGGTTCAGTTGCCCTAGCAAGTGTAGTTTCCCAGTTTTGGTCATTTTTGAGTTTGAAATAGTTGGTTGCTTTTCAGTTCTTTGCTTCTACGGGGTCTATATCTACCTTACGATTAGTATATCTAGTTTCTTTGATTTTAATTTTTTCACTTCTACGTGTGGCGGCACTAACCGGTCATCTGCTTACTGTTCTTTGATGTTTTGGCGCGCCCTCTGGCGCATAAATAAATAAAAATCAGTGAACGCACTGAAAATTTTCAAGCACCTCTTAGCACCTTCCACATTTTTGACAAACTTTCCCTTCCAAATTATTTTTCAAAATAAGTAGCTGAAGTTGAATTTGTAAATCTCGGCTAAATTTAGGTAAATCTTGTACGAGGAATAATTTTCAAAAATTGATAACTTACAACTCAATTGAGTGCAACAACCGACCTCCATTGCCTTGAACAGGTGGTCGATTCGTGGAAATTGGGACATTCTTATATCCTCCAATCGATATTCGAAGGGAAGGTTATTTATTTGCACGCCAACAAATATTGCTAGGCAAACGTGGAAAAAAGCAGCACTAAAAGTGTTACTGAATAATCTAAACCTATATCTTTCTTCGCATTTCTAGAACATCTATCGAAAAGAGCTCAATATCGCCTCTTTTGAACGACATTTTCAAACGTGTGGAATCGGTTTTTCCGAGGGCAGCCTTAACACAATGAACTTCTCCGGAAGAGCAAGATATTTTCAAGTCTGCTATAAAGAGCAAATCGTAGCAGTTTTATCGTTGAGTACGACAGGAAAATAAATCGACAAGAACAAGACAAGAAAACAACACAACAATATGAAAATAAAACTCGAACAAAACAATCGCTAACAAAAACAACGGCAAAATTGTACTGGCACGAGGCTGAACGAGGCGAAGTGTCGCTCCGTTCAGAAATTCATGATGTCCTATTAGGTGTCAGATGACAGGAGACATCACGACAGTTTTGGTAACCGAATTGATCTACATCCACTCTGAACACTGTGGTTGCTCCAAGAGAAAGAGCGCCGAATCTGGGCTTCATTTAGGTGCATCTGTGTACCCAACAAATAGGCTGTTTAGAGTCATCGTTCGCAAAAATGACAAAAATGTTTCTGAAATCGTACAATAAATAAATGGCATCTAGGGGTGCTACTTCCGGAGACATAAGACCCTCTGATGTTTACAAAAAATAACAATGTTTACAAATATTGGAATTCCATAGGTGTTCCTGAAATTTGGAAAGCAATTTAAGATGCAGTCTGTTCAGAGTGCAAAGAACAAACAACAACACAACAACTGTTTTTCACAAAAATAACAGCACAGAAGGCAAAAATACTTCTAAATGCTTGTAACTGACAGTAGACTTGGGCAACGTTATGAGCTCTACACAGCAATTCGAGTTGCATAAAGACGGTTATCGTCAGTGCTTCTTTAAGGGCTACTTCTTCAGACTTAGTGAGTAGACACTATGCCTGGAGAGCGTTCTCGTTTTAGGCACTGTCGACCAAAGAGCTGACGATTTCTATCCATAGCTCGCCATAGTCCTGTAATTATTTGTAACATTCCTTCCATACTGTAAAATTGTATTTACAGGCGCCGCCTGCTGTTGATCGGGAGCTCCACTTTTGTGCTTTCTTTCTCACTGGCCACGTCTGATTCGAGGTCTGTGGTGTTAAAATGGAATATGTAGAGCTAGGGTTGATCCATGATCCGCAACAGAGGAGAATTACTCTCATGTAACAATGGATCTCCGTCATGATGGACGACAAGCTCCTAGGGTTTAGCATACCACTGCAGTCAGATAGAGCACTTCTTCGATCGCTTAAATAAATAAGACAAACTAGCGTTTGAATAGAGTTGATAATGTCTTCGGTAACGACATTAAGATTCTCTTTCAATGAAGAATGTCATAACACCTCCAAGAAATACTGAACAAGTTCAGGTAGCGTGAACTGTACAGAAATTAACATTTACTCTGAGCACGGTCTTTGAGACAGATGCAACTCCTGAGACACCACTTTTTCGAGGGCATGGCGTCCGTATTGGAAGAAAGGGTAAAGGACAGCGTTATTAAATTCCTTCGTGGGGTGCGCCGCGCACTCTGCTTCTGCGGGATCTCGGAGAGGCAATTTGAATGCGGTATTTAGTCTGCACAATGACCTGCGATGCCTAATCTATGGAAAAGTCGGGACTATTTCATCTTTCTCAGTTATCTCCTGCACCGATTCTCCAAGTGCGGATTGGTGGATGGCTGGATTAGCCTTGGATCCATGAGCCTTGCATCGGGTGCGCGGGACAACCGGCGCCTTTCCCGTGTGCGCTATCACGCTCTCTGAATAGTAATATATGAGTGTGAACAGTCGTGTTCTTAACACTGAGCGCTAGACATATGGAGCGAATGCTAACTGATTTAGAGGATGTGGGAAGGGTGGTTGGAAGCTGAATGCTACAAAGAAGACGAAGTCACTCGGACGAGTTTGTGAAGAAGAATTTGCCGAAGCGGGTTTTGATCAGAATCGTTGTGTTGTGTGACTGGATTTCGCAGAATTTGGAAAAGATGGCAAGATACTCTTCAACGGACTGATTTTCAACCGGTTAAAGATATAAGGATAAAGGACGGCGCTACTCAATCACGTTTGGGATGCGCCAGGCACTCTACTTCTACGAGATGTCATGAAGGCGATTTCATTGCATATTTGGCCATACAGTGACTTGCGGTAGACAGCCGATAAACAAGGTAGCGCCTTATCCCTCCCAGACAAATCAGGTACCAATTCACCGATCTCGAAGGGATAGAAGCCTTTGTTATCGTGTGCGGAAAATCCGTACTAGAAACCTGGTATCGGGTGCACGCAACAGCCGGGACCTCCTTCGAAGCGCTCTTCATCGGATTACGTATTGAAACTACTGAATGAGATAAATGTTCCCAAGTCCTACAAGTGAGCGAGATCTATGAACGATACGTAGAAAAATTGAAATAGAAAGGACAGAATTGAAAATCACAAGTGTGAAGGAAACTATAAACGTAATTCAGCAATAACAATTCAGCACACTCAATGATTCAAAACGTGACGGTGTTGTAAAACAGTGCTGGGTGATCTGACTGTCAGTGCGGATTTCTTCGTTGTGAGAGTAAATCGCCTTGATGCCGACCCTAGAAATTCTCGTTCTCGGAGCAGCAGCAGGCTGTAGAGTGCGGTACATGCGGTACACAGTCGACCTTCTCCCTTGTGTTCTCAATGGTCGTATGTTTTCGGCAGAACCAACTAGGTGGCTGTGTTCTTGTGCTTGTCAACTTCGGTGTTTGGCTTGTCTTCGATATCGCCTCACATCATTGTGATAAGAGCAGTGGAGATCGTGTATCGTAAGTACGTGTGAATGTCGTCGAATGCTCATTTGGTCTCAGTGCAGACGCGAAGGACGAGATGTGAACTTCTTCCCGAACTTAGCAATGCTTCCAAAATCTTGGCTCACTTCGAGCAATCAATCTAAAAGCTTGAAGGACCTCGGAATCTAATGCATGCTTAGAACGCGATATCAAGCAAGTCGAGAACTGGTCAATTTACACCAGGCTCTTTGAACCCGAAGCGAAACAGAAAAATTTTGCGACATTTTAATTTTATCTAAACCGTATAGACGGGGACAGCGTTGAACTCGAAAAAATGAAGAAATATCACAAGCAGCAGCTGAAGAAATGATTGTTCAAAAGCGGAAAAAATAAACGTGGATAAAGAGATATCGTATGGATCAGTGCTACCATTTGCTACGCACAAAGATTGCCAACATCGGACATCGATAGGTTTTTCGGATCTCAAACTTGGGTGACCGGACCGATTTCAATGTGATACATTTCAATAAAATCAATAAGCACTTATGATGAAAAGATTAACGTTAATGTGCTGATGCTGTCGTGCTACGTAAGAGCACAGGAGGAAAGCTAGGCATGAGCACAACTATTAGAAGCCTAAACAAAGAGACATGACGAGGAAAGAAATCTGTTACAGTGGATGCCAAGACCTTGCAGAAGCGCGGATATCAGTTTACAAATGTTTTTGTCGAACGAATGTGCGGAAACCACAACAACATGGCCAGTGCAACATCATCAGCAATGACAACAATCACGAAAGAAAGAACAACGCAAAAACCGATCACTTGTCGCATCTAACCACGAGAGTGGATTTTAATAGGGGAATTGATGAGTATTTTCTTCAGCGTGGCTAAGATTAGTATAACTCTTTATTGCGGCTTACGTTTCGGCGTTGTCACCTTCTTTAGAGCCTAGAAACGTTGGAGTCATTTGAGGAACTACTTTCCCAAATGCAATTTCATTCTGCAGAAACCCCTCCAAAAGGCCAAGAGACCGCGAAAACGACGCCGCAAGAAGTCGAAAAGAAGACTAACCTTAGATGTGGACAGAAGGGTCCATCGTCACCCTAGCTGGACGAAACATGGGTGAATGAGCTTAGAGCCCTTGGGGCGACGCGCCCTAGAGAACTAACGGGTTATTTTTTTTTTCGGGAATTGGGAAGGCTGGTGACTGTCTAATATCTGCTGTGTGTAAGCCGCAATAAAGAGTTATACCAGTCTTAGCCACGCTGAACAAAACACTCGTCGACTACAATGTCAAAGATGCCAAGATTAATAGAGAGTCGAAATTGGAATACGGGAATTATTAAGGAAAATCGGTTAATGGAAGACATAAAAAATTGCGTGCATAGTACACAATGGATCCTAATTCTACTGCCGAAGAAGCTGTCAGAAGTACTCCGCTATAAAAGCATTGTCAAAGCTACTTTTCCCTTGATCTCTGGCTTCCAACTAGACGGCTGTACCTTCGCTGGAGTTTATGAATTCGACTAGACGTTAGGAGCGAAACGTGGTGGTTGAGGTGGTGTTTACGTGGGTTTAGCTTGTGTTGTCGATGTACCGTGACGTTGGCGACAACAACGACGTAGCGAGACCACTTTTTGGTTTAGTGGTACTTCTAGAAATTTTTGAAGTGGTGGAATACTGTTCAGAGAACGAACGGCAGACAAATCGAGAAATGAGAAATCGAAACTTCAGACTGTGCTAAATGAAGATCTATATGAAATCCTCGTTTGATAAAAGATACGTTTTTGAAACAAACACTCGACATCGCCGAGTTCTCAAGAAAAAAAGAACTCGAACATTACACTTGAAAGAGTTTAATAAATACAAACGAGATTGAACTAGAGAAGTGTCATTGCTCGTCAAGCGTCTGTCGGGTGAGCAGAGTACCGGTCAACACTTATCACACAACACCAATCGACACAACGCCGAATAAAGAGCTGTAAACTAAGAGGGTCACTCTGCGTTTTTGTCATTTTAAGCTTTATTTTACAATTCCGCTCCCGTCCTCTGGTTTTTGGGCGGAATAAACGCAAAAAAAAAAACCATTTTCGCCGTTTGCCCATTACTCCCTTCAATGTGGAATATTCAAAAACTAAATGTTACCATCCGGATCCAGTATGGGTGATCTATCCAGTGATGTAGGCATCATCCAGCGGTTTTGGAACGATACAGTTTTGGTGACCTATAAAACCTGACCGCAGCGAATATCGCTCGAGATAATTGCACAGACAGGGTCCAGGTTCTACAGGTTTCAAAAAAAAACTTCTAAAATTACTATATGATACCTATATCATTGAGTGGATCTCCCATATTGGACCCGGGTGGTTACTTTTTTTGAATAAGCCCCTCTGAAAAGAGTTATGGGGAAAACAGCGAAAACGACGGTCTTTTGCGCCTATTCCGCCCAAAAATCAAAAGGAACGCTAACACCCTAAACAGTAGATAAGGCTAAGAGATGGAAGTGAACAGTAATTCTCCACAGGGGCGGTATATAAATCCATGGAGTTTGATTACCGAGGCGTTTGGTGTGTAATGTGAGGAGAATGCGAGAATCTCTAAAGTTAAAGGATAAATAAAGGATACTTCCAAGGGATGTCAATGAGGCGATTTGAATGCATATTTGGCCATACAGTGGCTTACGGTGGTCGATGAACATGTCAGCGGTTTATCCTTCCCAGATAATTCTAGTAACAATTCGTCGAACCCGAAGTGATGGAAATCTTGGTCGGCCTGGGCGGGAAATCCGAACCAAGAACCTGGTTCACGCGACAGCCGGCACCTTCTCCGACTGTGCTACACACTCCGGTAGATCGATGGTCTTTGGTAATAATAGGTTGGGTTAGATGAATCAGCTCGTAGAGAAAAGTCTCCGAAGTGTAACACAAGTTGCTTACCAGCTAACAGCAAGGGAAACGAATGAGATCCAAATGGGGACGAATCTTAAAGCGATAATCCGTTGGATTGTCATTCAAGTGGAACACCCTGGATTCGTTCTTTGAAATTAGAAAACTAAATTTCTAAAAAATGTCGTTGGTTCAAGTCAAATTCTTTGAGCCGAAGTGACTGTTACTAAGGTTGTGACCTGTTATAACGATGTTTTGCTGCGATAAAAACTAGCGCCAGGCTGGACTCGAACCCACACCATCTGCTAACAGGGCAGAAATTCTCCACGCCATTGCACTGCCGTCGCCGTTCGAGTTTTGATCGCAGCAAACATGTCGACAGTGTTTCTGCAGTATTGGTGGGATGTTGGTGAGGACATTGTATTCATTTGGCGCCGGCTGCTGAAGCCATCTCCATGTCCCTCCATTTGTAGGTAGCAGCTGGACCCTGCACACCGTAAAATCCAGC
The DNA here is from genome assembly GCA_947359475.1 of Heligmosomoides polygyrus bakeri. Taxonomy (NCBI): domain Eukaryota; kingdom Metazoa; phylum Nematoda; class Chromadorea; order Rhabditida; family Heligmosomidae; genus Heligmosomoides; species Heligmosomoides polygyrus. The sequence goes on along the minus strand of OX375868.1, from coordinate 83,766,978 downwards.
ATTTAGTCCTAGCATATTTCAGTCAATGGATTTTAGACATTTAGATACCAAAGCGCGAGACACCGGTGGACTACAACCAAATACTCTTCTCAAATCCACCAGTGATCAAGCGAACACCGCCAGTGACGGAAAAGCCGGTAAGGAACGAGATTCAGTGATAAATTGTCCTCGTAAATCAGTGGTTTTAAAGTGCGGAATTATAGGCGGAGGTTTTTATCATTAAGAGTATCAAGGCTAGGGTGAAAGCATGCCGACATTCGTGAGCAAACGACAAACCCTTCACAAAGGTGAAGCCATTTTCAGCTATAGTGCTTAGCACAAGTATAGACGCACTCTAAAACTTGTAGTCTTACCTTCTCCACGAAAAAAGTGTATTTTTGTCATTGCAGTCAATGCCTGCGAAATAGAAAACTATTAGTAGTAATTTCCGTTCTATCTCAAATTTTTCGAAGAATTAGACCGCAAGGGCTTAGCTAGATGAGAGATGAGAGATTACTGATTTTTCATCATCTAGAATTTCGGTGGGATTTCTCTAGGATTCTGATTCATGATATCTGAAAATGTGGAATAGAGTAGGCTATCAGAGTTGGGTTCAGAAAGAACTTGAAGGATTCAAACTCTACTGCTGCTTCAACGTGAATCTATTAGTTTGTGAAAGAAGTTTCCCGCCACTCACTTTGAGGTTTTCAAAAGTGTTTTTGAAAATTTTTGAAAAGTGTATGAAACCTTCTCCCAATAACGCATATACAGGGTGTTTCAAAAAATGTTTAGACAGTTTGAATGGTGGTAATTTGCTCGCAATAAAGGTACTGCAGAACTTCACAGAGGCACATATGAAAGCTTAAGAAAATTTTCTGACATATGAGCGGTATAGAGTGTGCCATGCACTCGTCCAAAACGTTGCATTTTACATTCGATTGATTGTTTTTCGCATAAATACTTGTCATAGTTCCTCCATAAAGTGGCGGTATCGATTGATTTGTGCTTCTTTTAAGATTTAAAACTTAAAAACACACTGCGGCTTTCGAAAAATGCAGCGTATCCTAGAAAGTAGAGGTTCTGTTCGAAAGGTTCTAACGTTGCTGCCAGTGAAGCCTTTGAAGATGTTAAAGACTCATAGGAAAGCAAAGGGTAAGGGGATGTGTGGTATGCAAATAGTCAAGACTGCGCCATGCTCCCGCTTGAAACCTTGCATTTCAGACTCGATTGACTGTGCATAGGCTGAATGTTTGTTACAATCTTGTTACTACTTGTGCTGGCTAACCTGTGCTGTGCTTCTTTTAGCGTTTACCGTCGCCCAGTAGCCGCAGTTATGCCGATTAACCTCCCCATTCAGCTTGAGTGTTGCTTCATCAGTCCACAGAATCCATCTTGGAAAATGGGGCTCTGCTCACATTTAAATCTGCAGTCAATAAACTCATGTGTTTAACGTAATTGTCAAGTTCTAGCCATTAAACAAACATGTGTTCATTCACAACCAATCGGTCTGAAATGCAAGGTTTAGGCGGGAGCATGGCGCAATCTTGAATATTTCAATCGTCTTCAAAAGCTTCACTAGCAGCAATGTTGGAACCTTTCAAATAGCCACTGCATTATTAGGATACCCTACATTTTTCGCAGCTGTAGTGTGCTTTCAAGTTTTAAAACTTTAAAAAAGCACAAATGAATCGATACGACCACTTTGTGGAGAGATTATGACAAGAATTCTAGAGAAACACAATCAGTCGAGTGTAAAATGCGAAATTTCAGACGACTGCATGGCGCATTCCATACCGCTCATATGTCAAAAAAAAACTCTATTTTCTTATGCTTTCATACATGTTTTTAACTTCTTCAGTACCTTTATCGCGAGCAAAGTTATCACCATTCAAACAGTGTATACTTTTTTGAGACACCCTGTAGATTGACCTATGACCTACATTTACCATACCGCCGTCATATCCGGTTACACCTATGGCAGTGAAAATCGTTCTCGACTACAAGCAAGTTCGACTGCTTCAGCCTTACGGGTTAAAAAACAAAGCAGTGCAAGAGTCGCGGTGCATGACATATGTGGGGTCATAGGTCCTATCATTGCCTCGGATACTTTTGCTTGGAGGAGCAACCACGCTCTGGAAGGCCATTTTCAGTGAATGAGGAGCGCCTTCTGAAGCTGGTTCAGGAGAATCCCCGGCGTTGCGCTGGTTAGCTGGCAGAGGAAGTCGAGTGCGGTTGCACCACCATAGCTCAACACCAGCATAGCCTTGGGAAGACATAGATATGGTACATGGATACCGCATGACCTTAGCGGCCACCACCTACAGGAGCGTCAGTTGTGTGCATGAACTTCTTGACTTTACGGCGGAATACTTTTTGGCTCGAGAACCTGCGAGAACGAAAAATGGGTAACCTACGTTGACCACACGCTAAAGCGTCAGTGGCTCAGTCGCGACGAAGCAGAAATTCCCACGCCAAGACCGGAAGTTCACCGAAAAAAAGGCGGTGCTCGGTTTCTGGTGGAATGGCAAAGGAGTCATTCACTGTTAGCTGCTACCTGCAAACGCTACTGTCACTAGCGATGTCTACTGCAGACACTTCGATCGCGTTGAAGCAGCTCTTCTTGGGAAACGGGACAAGAACTTCATCCTATCGATGTTCGATGCGCGTCCCCACGTAGCGAGGGAGACTCAGAAAAAATTCCAGTATTTCGGATGACATGTTTTGGCCCACCGGCGTATTCGCCGGACCTCACTACCATCTGTTTCATTCGTTGTCAAGGACTTGAATAAGCGAGGAAGAATTTAAGAACAGGGAGCAACTTGAAAAGTGCCTCGCTAACTTTTTTTATCAAAACCCCAGGAATTCAGTAGAGGCGGGATCTGAAAATTATCTGACCTGAATATACCTGATTATGAAGGTATTTCAATATGTCATATTTAGATAAATATGTAGATAATAATGGTGCATATGCTCGTTTGTATGTTTGGAACGAGAGAAATAAATTTCAAGAAATGCACTAAAAATTGGGATACTTTCCTTAGAACCTAATATTATGGGACTTCGCTCTATGAAACGAAGGCCTTTAGGAAAAAAATGAAAGCATTGAGAGTAGCGACAGTATCCTCTTCATCCGCCACCCTGTTTAGTTGCTTAGTTGCTTCTGGCTCACGATGTTCATGACCCAAAACAAGAATGGCTATGAGTCAGTCTAAGGTACCAGATTTTGTCAAAATCTTAGAAACATTGGTGTAGTCCTCAAGTCACTTTTTTCGAAATCGCAGCTCTAAGTCCTGCAGGCCTCTGAGTGCTGTATTATGCTATGACATAATATCTATTGTACACACATATTTATCTCCGTTTTTCGTATAGTTTACGCCATCAGTTTCCTTCAAGGTAACGTCTGGATTTTCAGAAGAACTATGTTATATCCAGCGGGCTGCCAACTGAGAATGTTAATCAGATGGTTTATTCGAAGGCGCATTCTTCCAGATGTGAGTTATCGTGTGGTGATTGAATTCCATGCTTGAGATGTGCGCCAGAGACAACTCGATGATTAATGTGTTTCAGTGGGAATGTTCCTCGAGAAGGTCAGCGATAAGCATAAACGGTTAATGGACCGCGAGAGCGACAGGGTGTTGGTATCGCCGTTGTATGATGTGAGCCTTTCCTCCTTAATGATTCCCAATTGATGATTCACACACTAGGAGGATGAAATATTCAGTTCGGATGGAATCTCTGATCAAAATCAGTTGTCTGACATCTGAAAATCCGGGGATTGTTGAAATCGTCCTTATCGGATTGATTCTAGCATCCGGGGTTTTCAAAAATATCATTGTTCGCATGGTGCATTCATCTGGGGTTCGAAAAAGCCAGGGATTCGAATTATTCGAATCGGCATCGGATACAATGTGCGGCGGCTATAGTGAGTCGCTATTTTTTCTGCTTCCAACGCGGCAGAGCCTGCTGCCGTGAGCGCCTATGGTCCCTGAAAGTATGGTCTACCGAGTCACAACTGCAGGTGTCTAAGAGAGAATAAGTATAGGGGTTTTGTTGAGCCTGTTCCGTTGAGGCGCATCTCTACACGGTGCGTAAAAAGTATTGACGCACCTACTTTTTGTTTCAGCTCCAGCTTTCTGTTTCTACCCCACTATGTTTTTATGTGTTATTTTTGTTGTCTGTATTGTGCTCAAAAAAACACTCAGGAAAAAACTGAAGAAACATGATCGTCACCTTTACGGTGGCCTTTTTTTTTGTCTGTTACCCAGACAGCTGAATACTTCCTTAACAAGAGAATTTGGCGCCGTTCGAAACGGTTGGTGAGGAGAGAGGTCAGCAACCCAAACGTCAGCCACGGCTCTGTCATAACAGATGATGATTACAAGATGTTCAAACACGATAACGTTCAAATCAAAAATTGTCAATCTCTGCCCCATAACGGCAAACAGATAACGCGCGCAGGTGTGAACAGCTTCTCAGGCGAGCACAGCTTAAACGTGAATCCGCTGGATTACTCTTTCTAGGTGATTTTGAAGATGAGGTCTGTGCTACTTTCAACAGAAGTGACCAGTCGCAGAAGGCTACCCTGTTCGAAGCACGGAACAAAATGCAAGCGAATACTTGCGGCGCGTGCTCATGAATTTTTCCGCCGTTTTCGCTCCTGTATTCACAGTAAAGGAGCCAATGTCGACTGCGAGTTATTCTACATATTTGTAAGATCATTTTCCATATTTCTCAAATGAATATTTCGAAATTTGCTGCGCATTACTATTTCCACAACCGCCATTTACTGCGTCAATACTTTTTACGCCCCTGTAATTGGTGTTTTTCAAATTCGATAATTGACTTGTTTTATTTGAAAACTATGTTTTATTGGGAGCGGGGGGGGGGGGAGTATTCTTAATGAAGCAGATAAAAGAATGAACTAATGGTCATTTACTGATTCAGGATGTGGATCGAAACGACATACGGTCTCCTGTAGGTCTGCCACTTCCTCGACAACAGCCGCAAAAGTTTGCTCCACAGAAGAGGCCACTGCCTGCTACCAGTCTAGAATCATATCTCGGCTCTCCACCTCAGGTAAGTATCTGCAGTCGTCTGGGTTATTTCCGTTTATTTGTTTTATTCAGCACCTACAATGATACGCACCAGCCGTATGGATTAACGATTGTCAGCATTTATTGCTAACTGCCAAGTAAATTGAAATTCGTTTCAGAGTTCGCCAGACATTCGTGATGGTGATTCTTCGTCGTCAAGGAACTTGGGCAAAAAATGCAAGCTGGACCTGTCGAAGATGCCTGACATCATGGACAAGCTCTACGGTGGCAAGTAGTGGGAGACTGACCATTGCTGCCGTATTGTTTCTTCCACTAAAAGGTTGTTCGTAGTGAGATTTCAGGGATAAGCCTCTTTTCCATCACCATATCCTGTGCTCCGAATCGCTTTGCGATGAGGAGTACTGTTTCTCCTTCACTTACCATGCTCATGTAGCTCTACAGAAGCACAAATGCCTGTAATTACGAGTTGCACTTTCTTACTCATCTTCGATTCATTTCACCATGTAAATCGTCTTTCATTGCGAAAGTCATCTCTGATACACAATTGTTTACCGGTTCGTTGTGTGTTGTTACTTTTTCTCACTTCTGCTGCAAGTCCGTCTAACTCGATAGATGATTCGGTGCAGAGTGGAAGCCTGGGCTTGCTTCCCTAGGGTACGGTACGACCGTCAGTGGTGTAGCTATGACATAAGGGGCAGCGTTAAAGTGAGTATTGCTAAACAGCGCTTTGACCTAATGGGATCGTGTTAACACTGCCGCAGATTTTATCACTGGGGCATGCTTTCTCACTCCAAGCATCCCTATTAACATATCCGTTCTTTTTTGTAGTAAGTTGTGGGAGATTGATAATTATAAGGTATGGAGATATAGCTCCCTCAGGGGTGTTCCTAGTTGAGCAGAAATAGTCTAAATGTGTGTAGCGGGGTCAAGGTTTCCATTGTTTTAGTTTTTCTCCATTTTTTGGTTACTTGTACATAATAATTATCGTAACTTAACCTGCATTGGATTTGTCGTTTTCCAGTTTAGGTGATGGCTATTTATGCGTTAGATTTATTGAAGTTATTGAATAATATGAATTTGTACAGTGCTCTGCAGAACTATTCACGTGACGTCTGCAATGTTTCGCGATATCGCACACATTCATCGTGATCCCGCCCAACTAGGAAGTCGTGATCTGTACCTGAATATCACAAAATCTCCACGGTTTACTTGTTGTGGCATTGCCTTGTTGACGTTTCTTTACGTTATATGGGATGCTTTGGCTGGGTTCCGTGCCATCATCTGCTAATGCAGCGGAGGTGCGTTCAATGGGCTACGTTGTAGAGTTCCTTGTAGGAACACGGATCATCATCCCAGCGAGAGCTGTGCTTTCTTTTTTTTCAAAAAAAAAAAAACCCACCAGATCAACCAGCGTTTGCGTTGTCGAAGCGCTAGTGGTCAACGCCTTCAACTGGCAAGAAAGCCTGCTCCAGTGAGGAAAGCTGCGCCGATCCTGATGCGATTCCACTCTGTCAAAATACCGCTTAGCGCCTGTTCGTAGTTCGTGACAGCGGCGACGGGTGCGACTGACTCACTCGCGCAAAGCATGGAAATCGATTTTGCGGAGCGATCGCTCGTCAGACATCGATTGCCATGCTTTGCGCGAGTGATTCAGCAACCTCTTCGCTGTTGTCGCGAACTACGAACGGGCATTTAGTAACATTCCGTTGAGATGCGTAGAGGTAGCAGGTCCGTATGATTGTATTCAGATTTCTTACAAACATTATTAATTTAATGAGATTTGCTGCGTAATTAAGAGATATGGTTGCAGTTCCAGATACTAAGAACTTATGTTCACTGTAAAGAAATTGTACTCGTATCGTCGCGTTTTTCTTGGTTAACACAATTCACATGCACATTGTATTTTCTGTGTTGTTGTGTGGTTGCTTGTAATAAAGTTTCTCTTTTTGTATAATTACCGTAGTCTACCGTAACTCATCGTTGAATATTTTTATGTACCAGCTCTTTTTTCTTCGGAAGCTATAGGTAGACATTTATAGCACGGTCATATTGAATGGGCTATGCATATGAGGGGGCGCAGCTATCAGTTCTATTCTGTTGCGGATGCGCCGCGCATTTTATTTGGTACACAAGACGCCCTTCACTACGCTTGTAGCCACCAGCAGGATTTCGAGGGTAAGAAGATGGCCGGAGCAGTGGAGAGATCCAGAAATATTTCAACAATCTGAGAGGAATGGAACGATGGACACGAGATTGGTGCTTGTTCTCTCCAATTCTTATGCGTCTCGAGGTGCTAACGCTAGCTAGACCTAGGTCATTGGGAGGTTCGGTCATGAAATTTTCAGTACTTCGTAGCTAGTCCTTAATTAAGAATTTTCAGCCATGCTTTCAAACATACCCATGTGGTGCAATACGGACGGTTCGAATTCAGGTCGAAAGGAAAATAGACGGCCTGACTCAATTCATTATGGAATGCGACACACATTCCACTTCTACCAGATGTCGTGGAGGCGATTTGAATGCGTATTTGGCCATACAATGACTTGCGGTGACCAGCCGATGAACAAGTCAGCATTTTATCCTTCCCAGACAAGTCTGGTAGCAATTCCCACACCCCTGAGGGGTGGAAGGCTTGGTTGGCCTGGGTGGGAAATCCGAACCAAAACCTGGTATAGGGTGTACACGACACCCGATACCTCGTCCGACTGCGCTACATGCGCCCAATTTTCGTTCTGGATCTTTTTTTTTGCAGATCTGATCTTCGCCCCTCTCCCATCTTTAACAAGGTACGTTCCACGTATATGCCAAGCGAACCTACCGTCTCCCCGATATCCAGAAGAAGGAACATTCCGATAGGGACTGGATGATTTTTATATCTTTTCCTCTAAACTAGGCTCGTGGTAGCGCATTAAGGCCTATGTTATACAGGGTGGCTGAAAAGCTCGGGCAATTTTTCAAAGTATTTCAGCAGTACGAAAAAACTACATAAACGCCAAAGATTTACAAACAAAAATAACAGAAACTTCATTAGATCAACAACAACATAATACAACAGGAAAATTCACAACAAGTGCTCAAAATTTCCTCCTTTGGCTTCAATACATTTTCGCATTCGTTTTGGGAAGTCGCTGATGATGGTCGCACACTGCTCCGCTGTAATCTCGTCCCAGGATCTCAACAACGCCGATTTCAGCTGCTCAACGGTGGCGTATCTTGTAGTGGAGATCTTCTGCTCCATGATCGACCACACAGAATAATCCATCGGGTTGAGATCAGGCGAGTTGGATGGCCAGATGTCCCTGCTCCAAAACTCTGGGAAGAGCTCCTCGCAAACGGCGATCGTGGATTTGGCGGAATGCGCTGGTGCCCAGTCCTGCTGAAGAGAAAATCCGGTTTCGCCAAAATGGCTCGTCGCCCACGGCTCCAGTACGTCGCGGAGGACATATTGCTGGTAGCTGGCAGCGTTAATTTTGACGTTCTGCTCCATGAAGACCAGCGGCGTCTTTCCGGTAGCGCATATTCCAGCCCACACCATCACCGAGGCTGGAAAATGGCGGCGGCTGATGGTCCTTGCGGCCGACGTCTTTTGCTGACCCTTCTTAAGCAGCTGCCGGCGATTCTGATGGTTGTGAACCGGCTGGACCGTGAAGATCTTCTCGTCGGTGAACAGCACCTTCGACAAGCGACCATCGCCGACCAGCTGACGCATTCGCCTGCATTTCCTCAACCTCTCAGCTTTCATCGCGTCGTTGAGGAAGTGAATACGAGCTACTTTGTAGCTGCGTAATCCCAGCTTCCTCCTGGCAATATGCTGGACTCGTTCCCTACTGATCCCGAGATCCGTAGCCATCTTGTTCATCGACACCTCAGGATTACGGCGAATGCGACAACGAACCTTGTTGATGTTCTCCGGTGTTGTCGCAGTGGTGGGACGGCCGCTGCGGGGACGGTCCGAGGTCCCGCCAGTCTCCTTGTAGCGTCTTACAATCTTGTAGACGGTCCTTTGTTTGAAGCCGGTTGTTCGAACTATGTCCGCGGTCCTCATTCCCGTCTTGTGCAGCTCGACGACGGTGATACGCTCACTTTCACGAGACATAACGCAAGCACAACTGAAAACGAGAAAACTGGAGCAACAGATTCTAGATCAAAATTGCGCGAGGAATACAACGGAAACAACAGAAATAACAAAAAACCTCAATTTCAAGGCCAAAAGTAGCGCCGCAAAAAATTGCCCGAACTTTTCAGCCACCCTGTACTTCGGCGACGCATCGGCGACAACAGCGTCGCCGAAGTATTACATAGGCCTAAGGGTAGGTGCCAACTGTCACGTGCACCGGATACCAGGTTCCTGCTTCCGATTTCCCGCATAGGCCTACCAAGTCTCGCATCCTTCGGAGTCGATGAATTGCTACCAGGCTTATCCGAGAAAGATAAAGCGCTGACTTATCGACTGGCCGCCGCAAGTGAATGTATGGCCAAATACGCATTAAAATAACATCCAAGGTTTCTCGCTCAATCAGAATGCATGACTCTTCCCAAAACGGATTCAATAACACGGCCGTTCGTCCTTTCACTCCTACCCTTCCAAGACTGACGTATATCTTATAAATCTCTGCTCCGCAAGCAGATAACCCCCTCCCCCTCAAAGCCCGATTTGAGAGAGGTGAAGCTAAACATGAGGCCTGGGTACGAGTCGAAGTATAAGTTTTTGTAAGAATGCCGTTTCGGCACCTGTACCCATACCTTAATTCGGTTTGGTGGTGTTTCCAGGCAGCCATGTTTCCAGCCTGGGTGCAGATCGTAAGGGAGAATCCATTCCCTTCCTCTTAACTCTCGGTTTTACCCTAGTCTCAACAAATTGAGGTGTCCCACAGTTATGATGTATTTGCGTCCATGCTCCAATTCCACACTTCTGGACAATTTCTCCGATGTCTTGGAAGCGAAAGAGGGTAGAGCTGGTTCACGAAACTTGTGCCTGAATTCCTTTCAGGAAAGGAATTGAAATATCCTGATAGATGTGATTGAAATCCGCGAGCAATCCATACATAGTTGTTGGCTACCCTTTGTGCTCTGAAAGGACTAGGTGCAGTCGTTTGCCCAATGCCCCCACTGGTACCGTAAGATTAGAGATGGTTTTCTCTATCTCACCGTTTGCTTCCCTATGATGTCGGTTTCCCTTAGCTTTCTCAATAAATCTTTGCGACAGCAATCTGCAGCTATCCCGGACTGTGCATGTCTTGAGTGCCTCACCTGTCGTACTTTTACTTGATTTCGTCGAGTAATTTTGACATTTCAGATTTTATCGTTTAGGTGTGTGGGACACGATGTTCCTACGGCGACTGTTTCTTCCTCAGTCGCAAGCGATTCGATGCTTTTATGCTCCTCCCAGTGCTTCAGTCGACGAGAAGTGAGTTTATTCCAACTTTTCTTTCTCGTTTTCTGCTTCAATTCGTAGTTTGCTTTCAAATGGTCCAATTCTGATTCTACAAAAGTTTTGATCTAGATTCGAGGCACTACTAGCGGAGAAGTTCCTGGCAGATGACACAATTCCAGATCACTGGTCTCAGCGTCCCTCGCGGTCTGTAAACAGCCACGAATTCATGGTCGTTCATCCGAAGGTGGGTGGCTTTTCCGTTGCTTTTCAAACTGTGCGTTGCGATTGTATGAAGTGTTATTCAAGGTACGTGGGGTTGTAGAAAAATCATCTTATGCGTTCGATTCTGTGTGCAATACGGCCGTTTTAACCATACCTCATCCCTCCAAATTTTGGCGGATTAGATCGGGGATCGTCTCAGGAGAGTGGAGCGCCGCTGTCTTGACAATTGGACGGAATTGCAATTTCTTGTAGGGGCCAAGTAGGTAATTAGAGAGTCTGCCTTAGCTAAAATTAGAGGTGCAACTCTTGAGAGGGGTCCACACTCGTTCTCTCCATAAAATTCTGGATTTTTTCAAAGGCTTTTAAAATAAAAGACTTAAGTACGGGTACATATCCTACAATATATAAGTGAGAACCGACGTTTGTCTCTGTATGTGTTTGTTTGTTTGCACAGGAGTGCGGTGGAGTGTGTTGGGGAAAGTGTGGGATGGGGCGGGGGTAGTAGTTGTACAACGTGCCTGGCGACTCAGTAGACGTGCCGAACACGTCGCCAAACGTGCCTGGAGAGGCGGTGCTGGAAGAGTGTTTCACTGAGCTGATTTCACTAGAGCTCTCCAGGCGTGTTTGATGCGCTCCGATGTTGTAGGAGTGAGGATAAGAGTCGGTGTTAGTCCACTCTTCTGCCCATTCCTCTTGTTCGGAATGATCTGGAGGGAATTTGAATGCGTATTTGGCCTGTACAGTGACTTGCAGTGGGCAGCCGATGGACAAATCAGTGCTTTATCTATCTCAGACAAGGTTAGAACCGATCCATCGACCATGAAGGGCTAAGAGACTTTGTTCGCCTGGGTGGGATCCGAACACAAAACATTAATTCGGCATGGTACCGGCTCCTCCCGCGATTACACTCCCACGCGCCTCCATTGCACATAGTCATCTCTATTGATCCAAATTAATTATTGATTTGTTCAGATTCGATGGGGATCATCTTCGGCTTCTAGCCTCAAAGATCCTCAGCGCCAGCTCGACGAAGCGGTCACCCTTGTGAACACCCTACCCGGTTTTCGGGTTGCAGAGTAAGTTCGCAAATCTCTATGGAGAAACCACGCCTTTCTCTTCATGCCTGTTCGTTTCGGGCTAGCTTTTTATCATAGGTTGCTCATCAGCAGGACTGTTACATACGGCTAGAAAAGTTGGAAAATTCCTCTTTCAATAAGCATCGCGCGCTGTTTCTTCAAAAGAGCAAATTTTCAAGATCAGATTCTTGCTCATGAACAACATCTTTGGGGGTGCAATTCAATTATTTGTTCCGTACTATGCTATATATAGACTGATCGCACCACTCTCATTTCTATCAGATTCTCCTTCTCTTGAGCGTTTAATCCCGCGCAGTCGCAGGGTCCACCGTTCTTGTGATCCGTCGCGACCTCATCCTACCGGAGGCGTGGTGTGCCGTGGCGCTGACTTCGGCGAGATCTCTCTTGATGTCGTCCTTCAATCTTTTCCCTGGGGCTCCTGTCAGACGCTTTCTGAGCACCTCGAAATCTGGGGCCAACCTTATGGGATGACTCTCTGGTCTTCTGAGGATGTGTCCGTACCACTCAGGCACTGCTCCCTCATCTTCAGCTGGATCGGTGCTGCCTTCATCACTGTCCTGACACCCTCATTTCGCGGCCTGTCCCGACCAGGCGTGCACATTTAATGGTTAACGATTTAACGAATTTAAGGAATTAACGACATTTTTCTTTAAAACCTGGTCTAACGACAACGGAAATTTTTAGAAATTTAGCGGAATTTTAACGGACTTTTTTCCTCGTAGGTTTATCATTTTTACTTTTAGTTTTCACCAATGTTGCAGGCCTTATCCTTCCGATAAGGGCTCTTCCTGAAAACTATTGAAATCGGAAAGAATATTTTAATGTTTTCATGTATTCTCATACATTTTATGGAGCTTTTGAATTTTTGGAAATAATGTAGTTTGGAGCTAGACCTTTCTTCGCCAAGCCCCCAAGCACGTCAAGGCATCCAAAAGATACTGATCTAAACTCCTCGTAAGATATGCCTATTCTCACTTGGCGCTGCCTATCCCGGAATACATTTGCTCGTCACCTGCAACAGACGAGACGGAGAGAATGGTTTCGGCCGCTGGACGTACTTTAAACGATTTTAGAAAAACGTTTATACCAAAAAATTTGGAAGGCAACTTTTCCTGAACATTAACACATTGACGAAGTGTCGCACCCATTCGGCAGTGTGGGCCGTGTGACCCGATGTCGTGTCACGCTCCCGACGTTGCAGGAAAGGATTGGTAGCACGCACCAAGCACGCGAAAATCGTACGCTCGACAACGTGTTAACATGATAGAATTTAAATTGTATTTTTATCAATTCTTTCTGTACTTAGTGGGCTGGTGGCCGCATCGAAATTGTGTATGCTCTTAGAACAGTCACTCAAAACGGTTTCTCAAAGAACCAGAAAAAGGGGGGGGGGGAAACTCCGGGGTCTGCCTGGTCGCACATTCTAAGATGCCTTGCCGGTGTGATGCGAGCAGCAGCCCACTAACTGTGTATAGTTATCTTGAATGATAATCCGTACATGTTCTTATTTCACACCCTGTAGATGAACTGTTGCTGAAAGGTTGTTTATTTTGCTGTCCACACTTTATTGATATTGAGTTGCAGCTAGTGGTATTTTTTTAACGAATTTTAACGATTTATCGGAAATTTAATGAAAATTTCCGTCAAAAAATTTCGTTTAAAAAATTTAACGCATAGCATTTTGTGTGCACCCCTGGTCACGACGGGTCCATCCACATGCCCATCTGAGCATCCTCATTTCCGCAACGTGCAACAGACGCTCATATGCCTTACTCAGGGCCTAGAACTCACTGCCGCATTGGAGAGCAGGCCCTACTATTGTTCTATATAGCTTCCCTTTGAGTGACCTGGAGCATGTAGGTCGCAGAGGATCCAGGAGAAGTCCGCCCACTTGAGTCAGGCTGCATTTATCCTTCCCTTGACCGCCTGGTTCACATTTCCTTCCTCGGATGGGACACTTCCGAGGTAGCGGAATTCTTCCACCTTTTCGATCAGCCCCCCCTGGCAGTCTACTATCGGTTCGGTGCACAGCTCAGAGCTAATGAACTTCGTCTTCACGTTCAGCCGCAGGCCGTTGTCTGTGAGGGCTACCTGTTACAACTGCAACTTCTGCTCCAGCTCCTCCCGGCTGTCAGCTACTAGAGCGATATCGTCCGCGTAGAGGATGGTCCTGGGAGGGCCTTCCTCAAGGTGATCACTATGCATTCAAGCGTCAGCACGAAAAGGAATGGACATAGAGCCGACCCTTTATGTACTTCCACTGTGATATCCATCTTTCTGGTCTCCCTTATGGACTGAATTTCGCCGCTTTCGAGCCTTCGCCTTGTTTTTATCAAGTAAAATGACGAAATGCAGTGGCACTTTAAGTTACTTGCCATTGGTAAAAGTGAAGGCTGCATTGGTTACGCCGACTTTGATTGGATTATCTATGCGATCAAAGTGTGGTCACTGTGCTAACCTAACCATGATATCTTCTTCAGGTCCGCTGTGATAGGAGTGGACTATAACACGAAACGCAGAAGTGTATGGGGTCCTGGTCAAATCGAGAAATTGGTGAGAATGAAGCAGCAGTCACGGGTCACTGCCCTCATGGTGAACGTGGACATGCTAACACCCCTACAACAGGCAGGTTTGCGTGTGCTCCCTCAACAAGGCTTCTATTTTCAAACTTTTTGGTATGCACCATTCACCGCACTTGTTCCATGTCTGGTTGCGGGTTTGAATTTGAGTGTTTGATCCTTAGCACCATTGATACTAGTCACTACCACTACCAGTCACTAGTCCATAGGCTAGTTTGTGCCTCGAACAGGGCTACATTGAAACCTAGGACCTCGACGAAAGACCTGCTTGGGTCTGGCCACACGTTCGGTAGACTACCTATGCTTTCATTGCGTCTATCATATCTTTAGAAATAAAGCATGGCACACTCTAATGTTGCTGATGAAGCCGATCTTCCGCCTACTCGTTCATTCTTCTCAGCACATGTCACTGGCCTGTTAGGTGTTCATTGTATCAAAAATATTTTAGAAGGTTCATCAAGTTACACATGGTTACTAGCCTCAAATAGTCTTGTTGCCTCATGCTCTGATATTCGGTTAAGAACGTACGTTTTAGCACGAACTGTTCAGCATTTTCCAAGTTCCGATCTATGACCGCTACAATATCGTGTTATCAATTTTCAAACACTACGCAAAAACACCGGAGGCACATCTTCAAATACAGCTGGCGGAGATACCCTATATTAGGTGAGCTTCTTCGAACTGTTGGTGTTTTTGATCTTAAGAGTTTATTTTTAGGAATCGCTTACATTATCTGAACAAGTATCGTTCCGATCCATCCGCCCTACATGTTGAACGACAGCCGGAACGCGCTAGGTTGGTCAAATATTTTGCTTATTCCAGTTTAATCGAGCTAGTGGTCTCTGTAATTATTTTACGTAGTGCTAGTAATCGTTCGAAAGATTATTTGAGAATGTGGAAGTGAACTTGATGTAGAACATAGAACACTTATTGGGCCAGAAGTGCTACTGAGTCAGTTATTGCAAAAGAGTTGTCTTAAAAATCAGCAAAAGTGACTTGTGCCATAATTTGCATAAGGTGGAAGTCCCGTTTTACTCAAGGAGATTTAGTAATTCATCCACTGAAAAAGCTATCATATCATCATCATCATCATCATTTTGATTAGCGTTTGTCCCGCTTGGTGGCGGGGTCCGCTCTTCTGGTGTAGTGATGCTAATTCTCCCGATCAAATGCTTGATCAGGGTGCACACCAGCCATCTTTAAATCCAAGTGCAACGTATCTAGCCAACGTTGCTTCGGGCGTTCGCTGCGCCGCTTTCCAGGGACCTCAAGGTTCAGGCCTATCTTCTGAACGGTGTCGTCATTAGCGCGAAGGACGTGGCCATACCATCGAAGACGAGCTTCGCGCAGCTTCTCGGCTATCGGGGCGAGACTGAACCTCTATCGTATGATGTCGTTGCGAACGCGGTCCACACGCGTAACACCAGCCGTCCACCGTAGCATCTTCGTCTCCATTACACTGAGGCGGCTTTCAATTTCCTTCGTCACGGGCCAGCACTCAGCACCGCACGTCGCTGCTTGGCGGACGACTGTTCTATAAACCTTCGATTTGAGGTGCTCAGGTATTGCCTGTCGCAAAGCACTCCAGTCAGCGAGCGCCATTTGGACCAGGCTGCACTCACGCGCGCGGTCACCTCCAACTTTGGGCTGCCATCGGACGTGATCGTTGGTCCGAGATACTTGAAAGATGTAACTCGTGAGAGCTCAGTACCATTGATCTTAATAGATCCGTGGTTATTCACATCAGTCGTCAAGTACTCTGTCTTTTTGACGTTAAGCTTGAGACCGAACAATGCCAAGCGATAGCACCACGCCTGTGCCTGTCGCTCGAGTTCGGTTTTGTCTTCACATGCAAGCATGACGTCGTCAGCATACAGCAGCGTCAAAGGTGCCGCCCTTTGGAGATCTCGTGAGACTGCATCCGTGACGACCACGAAGAGAAGTGGGGATAGCGCAGATCCCTGGTGCACCCCTACAGAGATGGGAAATTCCATCGAGGTGCCCGCTGGCGCTCGCACTCGACTCCTTGGGCAAGAGTACAGGTGGCGCACCCACTCAATAAGCTTTTCAGGGACGCCATGTTGCCGCAACGCGTACCATATAACTTCTCGCAGAACGCGGTCGAAGGCCTTCTCCAAACAGCTATCATATGTTAACACAAAATATCCTCTACTGGAGAATTGATAACAATTAATTATGTGCTGTAGATGTAGAGCTGAGTATATTTGTGCTATCTGGCGATCACCTTTACGGGTTAGACTAGACAGGATGTCGACCTTCTGGAAGGTGTATGTATGCAAGGGGTTTGGAATGTTGAACTATGCCTATAAGATGATGACTCGATCCTCTTTTAATAAACGTAATTTTAACGAACATGTGAAACTGCCGTATTTGAGCAACTACTTCACCTTCTTCTAGTGTGGACGAATTTGAAGTGTTGCGTTTACGAGAGCAGAGCCTTCGCAAGAAACTGCAGCAGGTGATGGAGAAGAGCACAGGAAGAGCTGTGGAAGATGCACGCGAAGCTGCGATGGTGGCAGTTGTGGGGTCGGTGACGTTTAGCGGTCTTTCGTCATTTTGTGGAGAAAAACGTTGAGTGGATAGAATAGTGAACGGTTGTCTAAACTAATTTCGTTGAGTTTTACGCGAATTTCGTTTCTAAGGATGTGGTATTAGCGACTTATCTGCTGTTTGATCTATAAAAGGAGTTCAGCCGATGGATAAATCAGTGCTGTACCAATCGGTGCCCTCAAATGTGTCTGCAGCCGGCTGTACCACACTTGTACCTCGTCTTTAAGTGGCAGCCTTGAAGAATAGAAAAGTATTCAGATGCAGGCATGGTTAACATTCAAATTGTTGGCCGTTGGTTACTTCTGAATGAACAATCACTATGAGTGGATGTCAATTAGTAATTCGGTGAAACTGAGTTGCTCAATTGGCTATTCGGGCTATTAAGAGCATACGAGGTATCGTCGGGAATTATCTCTCTTAGCCGTGTACAGATTTGAGGTCCTTTAAAGTTCACAGAATCTCTCCTCAGATCACAGGCTAGCGGTAAGGTGGTTTCTCGCAGACACTTCATTGATCACCAAGCCTTTTTTTTTCGTGCTAAAGTTTTTAATGAATGAATGGTAGACGGACTCGTAACAGGGTCTAGGAGAGATCTTGCTAGTTAGAGACGCTAAAACCAGTTTACCATTTTAAAGAGAGGGTGTTCTTTGTGTTAAAACGTTTGATGAATGAGTGGTAGACGAGATTGGAAATTCAAAGGGTCTGGGAAGAATGTTACCAGTTAGGGGCGCTAAACACCAGTTCACCATTTTAAGGAGGAGTGTTGCACGTAATGACGTGTTGCTTAAGCTACACCAACGCCGGCAAGACGAGTCTGGTGAAGTGTCTCACTGGTGCTTCAAGTCTAGAACCGAAGGATCGCCTCTTCGCCACTTTGGATACAACTAGACATCTTGCCAGGTGAGAACCCACTTAATAGGGTGTCGATGCTATAAGGAGTGCGCTTTTATCCTCTTCTCAATAAAGTGGCATTTTTCAATTATTTGCTTTTCTTCGGGTTATAAGCGTGATTAGGTATCGTTTTCTTATTACTTTGAACTTCAGGCTACCATCTGGGAGAAAGGTGGTCTTTACGGACACTATTGGATTCTTGAGTGACCTTCCGATGCACCTCTTGGCTGCGTTTCAGGCGACGCTGTCACATGTAAAGCTAGCTGTACGTTCCTTTTTCGACAACTAATGATAGCTGTGTTTAGGTAATTGTTATTGAACGTTTTGTTTCTCAGTTTTAAACGTTCAGAAGTAAAAGTGAAGGTGAATGGAATAGAGGAGAAATGAAGAACCGTTACATATTGATATAGACGCTGAAGTTGACAAATCTGGCAGCAATGTGCTGAACCTCTAAGGATGGAAGGAATGCCTTTCATTGTCTTGGATCGAGTCTCTTTAAAATTGGGTTGCGTTGAGTCGGGCGCATCCGGCTTGCTTCACATGTACTCCGCCACAATAAAGCAGTTTTCTGCATGAAGAACAGCGTTAATCGGCATCTGAAATGCGACATGGATTCTACTTTTCAGGTATGTCGTGAACGAAGATTTAGTGAGCATTTGGTATGAACTGTGTAGTGGCCAGTCAATGACCACATCAGTGATTTTTTATGGGGGAGTGGGAGGCTTGAACCAGGAAGTTGGATTCGGGGCGCAGCCAAGAGCGCGCGTCTCCTATGACTGTGCTCTTCGCGCCCTGTCAGCTGGATCGGCTCAGTGCTGCTTCGGGGTCCTCTTGGCCGCTCTCCAAACACTTTGAACATAATGCCTATGTTACGGACGCTGGTTCTTTTTCGTCGCTGAATGTAGCGGTACCATCGCGTGCGGGCCTCGCACATTTTGTCAGCTATCGGCGCGGCACCAACTTCTGGCGAATGGCCTCGTTTCGAATGCGATATTGTACGTGGCTCCAGCTGTCCAGCGCAGCATCTTAGTCTCGATGACGCTGAGGTTCGTTTCAACTTCCTTAGTTGCAGTCCAACACTCAGCGTCTTATATTGCTACAGGCTGGACGACTGTAGATTTTTTTGACTTCATCCGCTCTGGTATTTTCCTATCGTCACTTCAACCATCGCACTTCCATCAGATGCTGCTGATCTCCAGTACCTGAACACGGTCTTCTTGACGTTCAATTTGAGCCCGAATATCTCCAAGCAGTCGCATAATGCTTGCACCTACCGCTCGAGTTCAACCTTTTCTTACAGGTAGCATTACGGCATCAGCATAAAGAGTGTCCATTGATTGGACTGGTTTTGAATATCTCGTGTAATGACATTATTCGCGACAATAAGGAGGAGCGAGGAAGTGCAGAATACCCCGACAGAGAAAGGAAAATCATCGAATTGTCTGTTGCAGCTAGAACCCGATTCTTTGGGCGAGAGTACATGTAGCATTCCCACCCACTTTACAAGCCTTGAAGAATGCCGTTGTCATAGGGTATACCATATAAGCTCGCCTGGTATCAATGAAGTGAATGTCGCGGCGAGCTGTACTATCGCGTGCATGATTTTCCCCTCTTTTAAACTAGAAACTGCCTGCCTGGATGTTATTAAAGACCTTTGACTATTAGTTTTTTAAAATGGATTTTTTAAAATAAAATTTCAAACAATATGTTCACCTTTTGGAACAGGCGAATTAAAAACATTTAAAGGATGTAGTACAAAATTTCCCTCGACAAGAAACAATTATAATCTTCTTCGAAAGTGTCTCGTTCTACCTGCATATAACCTCACCTGGTATCAGTCAACTGAAATGCTGCAACGCGCTCCTTTTCAATTGAAAAATGTCCGGTTTGATTTTAATAACGTCAAGTTTACTTTGAAAGTTGAACAATTTAGGAAGATGTCTACTTTTTTGTTGAAAAGGTATGTATTATTTTATAGGATGTCATCATCCACATTCGCGACATCTCGAATCCAGACTGGCGAGCGCAGAGCGAAGATGTGGAGAAGACGTTAGAGGCGATTGGTTTACCGACAGACCGCTTGAAGGATGTGGTTGTAGCTGATAACAAGGCTAGTCTAATGACATTATGAGAAATAATTAATTATGAATATATAGTCACTATAAAAAAGTAATTCCACACTCAAACTGCTCTCTTTTTCGAAGGCTGAATTGCAGGTATATTGGATAACATTGTTTTGAAAAGGCAGGAGTTTCTTTTATTCTGGTATCACCCCTTTTTAGATAGATGTAGATGGAGCACCGCCTTCGTCTACACCGAATGCCATAAGAATATCGTGTAAAAGCTCCGAAGGCGTGGAGGGCCTAATAGAAGAAGTGGATAAGGTATGTCTCTGTTTTAAATACAGTTATTTTGTTACAGCGGCACTTCAGGACCCAGACAGGCGTGGGACTGAAAAATTAGTGTTGTGGATGATAATGATCTTAATTTTTGCACCAACTGTGAACCGATCGCGCACTTATACTCGATGCTAGGATATTCTGCATCTTACTGCCATTGTTTTTCGGATCCACGTAGCATAGCGATTGTTTAATTTTAAAATTGATCTTAGCGCTCAGCATATACAGTGTTTAAGAGTTTGTTCTGTGAGATCTGCAAGCTAACAGTTACTTTACTGTGAAATAGGTTTGGAGATCACGTTGAAGAATTAAGATCCAGATCATTTAGCACTTTCTTTAATTTAAACTCTGTACACCTGTTTGGAGAACGAGGGAAGTTTTACAATTTTGACCTCCCTAGCTTTTCAAGAGAGCTCTGCAATCATCTTGCTGATAATTTCGTTTTTGCAGAAGGTGTTGCAAGCTACTGGCTGTAAGCTTCGAAGGCTCGCATTGAAGTGCTCTTCTCCTGCGATTGCCTACTTATACAAGTGAGTCATTGTACTTGTATTTGTTCATTACACGCACCCAAAGCACGTGTGGCAGTAGAACCAAAACCTCATAGAGAACAACGCAAAAACAGAACAACATGAACGATAGCTATCTAGCAAGAAATAGTTGAAGAAATGGGTTTGTTGGACTCACAGAGACCGGTCAGCTGTAATGTGGTACAAAGATTTGGCCGATTTGTTCAACCTTTGGTGTTCAGAATTGTATTGTAGTAAAATAAATATAACAATTATATGTGATAATATAATAATATGGGATAATATACGCATTGTAATGGTTTAAAGTAATCTGCCACCTCAAAAGTAACACGGTGTTGTACGACTCAAGCTTTGGAATATCTTTCTCTGCAGATAGGGCGTATTATGAGGCACTTTATAGCAAGTACCACCGGAAATACTGAGGATGAGAATCCAGACTTGTCTTACAATCTTACCCGTTGTACGCGGATAGCACAGTCGGAGGTAGCGCCACACACCGAAACGAGGCTTCTCTTTGGGGCACTTTCCAGGGCAACCAGGGGTTCAATTCAGCCGGAGTAGATGAATTTGTACTAAAGGTAGAGCCCTGACCATTTAACAGTCCGTCTTCGGCAGAAATAGTTTTCGTCAATTATGCATGCAAATTACCTCCACGATATCCCATAGGTGTAGAATGCGTAGCGCGTCTCGCAGAGCAATTGTCTAGCGCCGAACTTTATCCTTTTTCTTCTAATTGTCAAGAATTAAAGGTCTAAAGGGTTAATCAATCCTTGCTTGTCTTGCGCCGCGCATTCTGCTTCAAGTGGGGTACGATAGAGGCTGTCTGAAGGCGTATTTACCTACAAGGTGACCTTCAGTGAACAACCGGTAAAAAGTCTGTGTTTTATTCTTCGCAGACAGGTTTCTTGCCTATTCACCTACGGGACGAAAGGCACGGTTGGCCTATGGGGACCAGATTTCGATTTGGGGTGCTCCTCCCACAATTGCGCTATCACGCGCCGTTTGATAATTACGGGGTGATCTAAAGATAGTATTGGCAAATTACTCGTTTTCGTCAATGCAGTGGAATTATAGTTGTCCTTCATTAGAATGCGACTTTTAGGGAGGGTTTCGTGGCACGTGAGCCGACCTCCACCGAGTCGCATCTGGTATTCGACGTGTTTATGAACGATGCGGAATTTGCAAGGTTCCAGAAATCGACGGGAGCTCTTAAGCGGAAGTCTTCGGGACCTACGTGACCTGGTGAATGATAGTGTTGGAATTTTTCAGTGGAATGTGGCTCAGGGACCATTTAGCCTTTCTTTGTGAGCAGATAGAGAACGTTTGACATATGTAGCTATCTAGCTCACTGGTTTTGTACAGATTGTCGTTGAATGTTGTTATATTCCCATATTGTTTACCTTGAAATAAAGACTTATACGGGTTGTTTTTCATCCAATGAAGTGTTTAAGGCCGACGGTTATGTTGGTTTGGTGATGCAGCCGGTACTGTAATTGGTGTAGTAAGAGCTCATAGAATCTCATCCATGGTGAAGTCTTGTTTTTCGTTGGTTTCAGGAGGTTCTTATCAGTTCTATCCTCAGTATGGTAAGTGTCAAGTGTTTTACTGCTTACGTAAGAAGCTGCTTCGATATTAATCGTTTCTTCAGCCGATCCTAGCACTGGAAATAAAATGCAATATGGTGGGAGTGACGGATTTCACGCCGAGTGATCCAGAGAACCATCGGTGGTTCCTGAAGGTGAGCTGTTTCTTGGAAACGGCATGTTCTGGAATGCCACAAGTTTATTCAGACCAAATGTCCCTGTAGAATCCAAAGGCATGAAGTATTCCATGCGGATGACCAACCAAGCCTTTCATCCCTTTGAGGTCGACTTGGTGGCGGGCCTATCTGGGAGGGGAAAACACTGAGTTGACTATTGGCTGGCCAACGTTGAGCTACTATCTAGACCAAATAAAGGATAAGAATAAACGACTGCTAATCAATCCTGTTTGGGATGCGCTACGATACTACTTTTAAGCGATGTCATGAAGGCAATTTGAATGCATATTTGACCTATATCTAGGGTAGCGCAGTCAGAGGAGGTGCCTGCTGTCGGTTGGTACCAGATTTGTCTGGGAAGGATGAACTGCTGACTTGCTCATCGGTTGGCCACCGCAAGTCATTATATGGCCAAATACGCATTGATATCGCCTCCACGACATACCGTAGAAGTTGAATGCGTGGCGCATCTCAAAACGGATTCAATAACGCCGTTCCTCATCCTTTTTGTCCTTTATTTGGCCTCTACCATGCCTTTTTCCTTCCCAGGCAAGCCTGGTGCCAAGTCCTCGACAGCAGAGAGATGGAAGGCATAGCTGGCCTGGTGAAAATCCTAACCAAGACCTGCAATGCACGCACTGCCTGCTACTACGCGATCGAAGGCGAAATACGCATTCAAATCGCCTCCATCGATACCCTGGACCTGGACCCTAGAAGTGGTTTGTGTAAGCACTCCATAGGCATGGGCTAACGTGAAGCCTTATTTCTCTCCCCTTTTTGTGTTCGTCAAATATCTGCTGTCTCCATATCCGTTTTTAGGCATCATTCGCACATTTGTATCCAAATGTCTGACTGTTGTTGTTTTCATGCAGTAATGTAACGTCATCAGCGCGCCACGTTGTAGCGTGCTCTCAGCTGGTCTGCAGAACACGTTTAGATTTTCTACAAACGGTGTTTTGTTCTTGCAGATGGACAGTTTCCATGCAGAATTCAGCCTCATTCAGAATACAGCAGTGTGCAGTGCGGCAACATTCGTGAAATCAGATTTTTGGGAAACCTCCTGTGAGCACCTGCGGAATTTCAATGCTGTCATTTGGACGATCTGTTTGCGCGGTAGCGCAGTCGGATGAGATGTCGGATGTGGCGTGCACCCGAATCGAGATTCTTGGTTCGGGTTTCCCTCCTAGGAGCATGAATCCTTGCATCCATACGGGCTACGTGAGTTACTACCATACTTGGCTGGGAAGGGTAAAACGCTGACGTGTTTATCGAATGGCCACCGAAAGTCATTGAATGACCAAATACGCATTCAATTCGCCTCCACGACATCCCGTAGAAGTAAAATGCGTGGCGCATCCCAAAGGGGGTTGAATAACGGTCCTTTATCTCTTATCCTTAATGGGGGGGGGGTTGTCGACGAAATCTTTGTGGGTGACAGGCAGGGGCACCGTTGTGTGGAGATAGAAAACAATTTGGCACACACGGTGTGGAACGCGATTTCCACACGTTGTAATTCCGTCGTAATGGCCGAAGATTTTTCTGCGTGAGGTCTTCCTTACCTTGTCCACCACTTGTTCGAAATTTGCTTTCTACACTTTTAAAAGTTTTATGAAGAAGAAAAACATATATGTTGAATGTTCAACGAGAAACTTCAGTGCTTTCAGTTCCGCTGCAATAACTGTGGAGAATCTCGGGACTACTGGCAGTATGTCGTTGTAAATGTGAGTTCTGAAGACTGTTCATTCAGAATTTTTGTGCAGCGGATGCTCTGTAACACGATGTGAAAATTAAGTTTAATTTGAAGGCCTGTTCAAAAACTGCGGTGGAGAAGATTGTCCTTGCCGAAAGCTTTTAATTTGTTGGCTCCAAAGCGTATCAACGATAGGAGTTCTCATTGCTAGGTAGCTTGTATGATGTCAGTTTTGGTAATAATGGGGAGCACCCGATTAATTTGTACTTCGTTGAGTTCAAATTCTTCATCAGAATGTACTTATTTGCCTACTTTGACGAAACTTAAATAAAATTGATGTAGATACCTACATGTGACTATGTCATGTTTAGGAGGTTCTGGAGGTCTCCGGCAGTCGAGGTGAAGCGAATTTGGTTGAGAAATGCAAACTGTGCAGCCGAGTGAACACTGTTGGTTAGTTGTTGCCTTCAAAAGTAGCCTGACTTACTGAAGGGTTTGTCCAAATACTTTCACTGTTGTAGCGGTTGATGTAACGTTTTTATTGAAGTAAATCCATCCCATCAATTAGTTTTTGTACGCATATCTAATCAGTAGTATTGAAATGCGAGGGTAATGCGAGATTTTTCTGGCACAAATTTGATTTCTAATTTCTATTTTTATTTCTAATAAAAATTAGAAATAAATGAAAGATAAGTACTAAAATTGATAAGAAATAAGCAAGCAAATCCAATAATATTTTTTTTAAATGTATATATGTTAGTATGTGTGTATGTATGTGTACATGTGCCTATGTATAAAAATAAAATTAGGTTTATAGTTCGTAACAATATGCTAAGGCCCTATAATGTAGTACAATTGTATTGAAAACATAAGTGCTATCTGTATTTTTCAATTGTAAAATTTAGTTGCTAGTACAAGTTAAAACACATTTTTAAAAAAATATTTCGCCCAATACTGTACTAGCAACTAAATTAATTACCTTCTTCACTGATGATCCTCGGGGTAACTAATTATAAACATGTTTTGTATGAAGATAGAGGCGAAACAGAACATGTTTAAGTTATTGTTAGCAGTCGTCGTTTTAGATGTCATTGTCCTTTGTTCAAAATTGTTATGTCATTGTATTCTATGTTCTTGAAGAGCTATGAAAATAATTTTAATTTTAATAAATATAAATATAATAATTATCTAAATACTTTTATCTAAAGATTTTTACCTAATTCTATTGAGACTATTGTTCAGCTATTGTGAGTGACTCTATTGGAAAATACAACGCCGCCGATCACAACGAAGAGTGGCAGCCACTGATTCAGCTCGACTGCCGAGGGCTGGAGCCGATCGATTTTGATCCGAGGGTAACCACGAACGCTATTACTCTTTCTCATCTCTTCTTTATGAAGTAAAGCTGAGCTCTGAGTTTTTTATCGACTGGTGCAATTCTAGAAAGTATTTATTGGCCTAACGTTTCGAACGTCTCGTTGACTTCAGAGGCCTAAAAACGTTTTGGTAAAAGATTGTCGAAGCATAAAGCCAATAAATTTTAAGGTGTAACATAGGTTCTGTCCGCCTTTGAAATTTTCGAATTTTTCATTTTTCTAAAAAAACAACCAATCAGTCAACAATATAACCGTCACTACTATTGATCACTTTCTGCTGTCCTCTTGGCAACTGTTCAATGCCGCGCGTATAGAACTCTGGAGGTTTCAACGAAAAGAAAGCATTCATGTCCTGCTCTATGTCACTTCTGTCATGGTATATTTTCCCATCCAAGAAATCCTGCAGGGGCGGACAAGGTGGAGGTCGGATGGTGCAAGATCAAATGAATAAGGTGGATGGGGAAGGACTTCCCATCCTAGTTCCTCCAATTTCCTGCGCGCCTTAAGAGCAGGCGAGCGTTGTCGCGTAGAAAGCAGATCTTCTTTGGTTGCTCGGATTTCCAATCCAGTGCAGCCTTGATACGTTACAGCTGGAGAGTGTAGATGTCAGCGATCACTGTGACACCATCTTGCAGAAGTTCCCGGTATTCAACTCCAGAGACCGACCGCATCGACAACATCACTTTCTGTTCGTTAACTTTTCCTTTGACGTCCGGTTCCGAGTCCTTTGCTGCGTCCACCCATTTCTTACGTCTACTATGGTTAACCAAGAACGCGACCGTTTCATCGCCTGTGATGATGTTTCCGACCCATTCGAAATGATACTTTCTGGAGATCAAGGAAGTAAGGCATCTACTCGCTGGAGTCTCTGGTCATCCGTCGATTTGTGAGGCACCCATTTGCCGTACCTTACAGCTTTCCCGAGTTCTCGAAAATGGCGGTCCACAGTCATGTGGCTGCAGCCCAACCTTCTCGCCACAGCCCTGGTGTTTGTTGTAAGATCGACTTCGACGAGTTCTCTGAGAGCCTCATCATTTAACCTCCACTGGAGATTCCACCTCGTGTCATCTTCCAAACCGCAGTCGCCTGACTCAAAGCGGGAGAACCATCTCTTGCAAGTTTTCGTAGAGGCCACCCTTTCGCCGTATCTGCTGCATATGTTTCGGCAGGCTTCTGTTGGGGAGGGACCTCCACCGAACTCGTACAACAAGCAGTGTCGAAGGTGGTTGCTGTCACAGGCCACAAATGTTGCCTTGTGCAAATCTCTGTCTTATATAGTAAACGAAGAACACTCCAGAACAATACATCTTGCTACGTGGCTCAGAAGAACCTGAAGAAAGTGGACAGAACTTATGTTACACCCTGATAGTTCCACTTAACAACCTTGTTGCAAAGAAGTATTCTAAATCATGGAGACTTTGCTGCTTGTGTTTGTACTGGTCTAGTTCTAACTCCCGTTTGCCTTTTTCGACGTATCACCTGTCACCTGTATCACCTGTCGTCCCGTTGATCATCGACTTGCTCGAGCGGGCGCCAGCAGCGTCTCCATTCGTCCCTGTCGCGTGCCAGAGTGGTCCAATGGATCCTCCTCGCTCGAGGAACACGAAGAGCGTCATATCGGTCGTTCAGGGCTTTCACGAAGAAGTCCGACCAACGCGTTGGTGGGCGTCCTGGTGTTCTTTTGACATCCCGCGGAATCCAGTCTGTGACGGCTCTCGTCCAGCGGGTGTCTGCGAATCGCATTACGTGGCCGGCCCACCTAATTTTCGACGACTTGGCCCATGCGACAGCGTCTCTGATCTTCGAACGTCGGCGAAGCTCGGAACTCCGGAGGCCTTCTCTCACTTGCGTGAGTCGTGTCACTCCGAGCATCGTCCTCTCGATTCCACGCTGCGCGACGCTGATCGCGTGTTCATCCTGCTTTCGTATAGCCCAGGTCTCTGAGGCGTATGTTAGGGCAGGAAGAACAGTGGAGTCGAATAGGTGGGCACGGAGTCGGACGTTCTTCGTTTTCTTCACGACTTCTTCGACGCTCTTGAAAGCTCCCCAAGCCGCTCGTTTCCTCCTGCTCAGCTCTGGTGCTAGGTCGTTGGCCATGTTGACTTCGCGACCCAGATACACATAGCTGGAGCATTCGGAGATGTTCGTTCCGTTGAGCGAGAATGGGGCATCAGAAACCCATCCGTTCCTCATGAACATCGTCTTCGTAAGATTCAGCTGCAGTCCAACGCTTCCACATACACGATCGAAGTCGGCCAGCATTCGCTCCGCCTGAGTGATGCTCGGTGTTATGAGCACGATGTCGTCAGCGAAGCGAAGATGGTGCAGTTGCCGGCCGTCGACCTTCACTCCCATGTCATCCCATTCTAGTTCGCGCATGACGTTTTCGAGGGTGGCGCTGAAGAGCTTCGGGGATATGGTATCCCCTTGTCGAACCCCTCTCTTCACGTCAATGACGACGTCGTTGTAGAATGGTGAGATCTTGGTCGTGAATCCACTGTACAGCTCTCGAAGGACTCTGATGTACTGAGTAGGAACGCCCTGGGTGAGCAGGGCTTCCATAACCGCTTCAGTCTCGACGGAGTCGAATGCCTTCTTCAGGTCAATGAACGTAAGGCAAAGCGGCAGCTTGTACTCTCGCGACACTTCGATGAGCTTCGTAATGGTGTGTATGTGGTCGATCGTGCTGAATCCTCTCCGAAATCCTGCTTGTTCGCATGGCTGTCCTTCGTCCAGCGTTCTACTAATCCTATTCAGGATGACTCGAGTGAACAGCTTGTAGACTACCGACAGCAGGCAGATCGGGCGATAGTTGCCAATGTCGTGCACGTCTCCCTTCTTGTACAGCAAGACGGTCTTGCTGGTCTTCCACTGAGATGGAACCTTGCATTCGGATAGGTAGCGTGTGAAGAGCCGCGCCAAGGTGTTGATGAGCGCTGGCGGGAGGTTCTTCAGGTGTTCAGCTCTGATCCTGTCAGGACCGGGTGCTGTACGTTTCTTCACCGACGAGATGGCGTGTCGGATCTCGGAAGGGAGAACAGAGGGGATGACGTATCCATCCTGCGGAAGATGGCGTAGGGGCAGGTGGACGTGGCTATCGAAGAGATCGGAGTAGAAGTCGTGGATGACTTTCTCCATGGTCCTTCTGGAAGAGGTGACGGTTCCGTCAGGACGTCGGAGAGCGGTCATCTTGGTCTTGAAGTTGGCGAAGTTCCGGCGGGCATTGCGGATGCTCAGCCCTGCCTCTGCTGCTTCAGCCAACACTTCCGCCCTTCTCTCCTTCAGATCTTCCTTTATCGCCGCTCTGCATAGCTTTGCAAGCTCGGACGTCAGTTGATAGTTGCCTGACGCTCGTGCTGCTCCACGTTGGCGTATCAGCTCGAGAGTTTCCGGAGACAGGCGTCTCTTGGTGGTCTTCAAGCTCTCGGCTCCCTTAGCACTATCGTGGAGATGGTGCACGAAGCGATCGTATTCCTCGTCGACGTTGTCCATGACGGCATCTTCCCAAAGGCCGACAAGAGAGGTGTAGAGATCCCAGTTGATGGTCGTTCTGGGACTCCTCTTCTTGAACTTCGCGGCCTTCTCTCCTTGACGCGAAAAGCGGAACCTCGCGCGAAGGAGGCGGTGGTCCGATCCCGTGTAGAACTTGGGGACAACGGAGACATCGGTCAGGCAATACTTGCGATTGAAGATGATGTGGTCGATCTCGTTGTGGAACTGGCCTCCGGGGGATTCCCAGGTCCATCGTAGGGAGGGAGGCTTCTGGAACTGCGAGTTTCCATGGATGGTCTTGGTCGACATGATAAACTCAGACAGCCTTTCACCTTGCTCGTTCCACTCCAAACCGTGGGTTCCGATGTGAAGTTCTTCCAGCGACCTTCGTGGCCCGATCTTGGCATTGAAGTCGCCGACGATCACCTTGTAGAAGGTGTGATCTTCCTTATAGAACTTCTCCAGCTCCACGTAGAAGGCCTCGACGTCTTCGTCGTCGTAGTCGGATGTTGGGGCATACGCGACGAACACAGTCAAGGCTGGCACGGAGCCACATCGCTTCAGTCGCAGACGTCCGATTCGGCTTGTCAGAGACTCGTACGAATCGATGTTCATGGCCAAGTGCGTGTTGACGAGGACACCAACGCCGCCTACTCCCCTGCTGTCGCATGTTCCGAGGAACAGTTCTTCTCCGGAGTCGTAGGCGGCGTGTAGGGGGTGGTGTCTTCTCGTCTCGGTCAGTCCGATGACGTCGTACTTGATCTTCCTGGCTTGCATCATCAGGTCCTCGACGGATGCTTCCGACGCAAGCGTGCGGGCGTTGTAAGTACAGATCGTCATCCTAGTCCTTCTCAGTTTGCGCAGCCTGGTTAGGCCCTGAGATTTTAGCAGCCTCTCCGTACTCGTCCTTCCCATCGCTGCAGAAATGGGGGCTCTTTCGGGGTCAGGGGAATGAGGCCCTTTAGTGCTGCTGTGTTTGACTGGAATACAACACGGGTAGCTAGTCAGGCTCTGTCGTGCGGGCGGGGTACTCCGGGCAGCCAGCCAGACTGCCCGAAGGGACGGGGCGAGACTTAAGGCGGCCTCGAATCGCCTTACATGTACTCCCAGTCTACCGAGTGCAAGCTTTTGGCCGAGCCGACACAGTTACAATCCGCACAGTCACGGACACATCCACGCACACTGTGCACGAACATGCCGCTCCCACGCACAAGGAACGCATCGACCCGACACAGCAGGAGCAAGGAGTCCATCCCCTGCATCCCACCTGCGTCTCTGGGCAGTACACGGTCGCATTTGGTTCGCGTTTAATTCCCCTATCCACCACCCGGGGACGCGCCACGTGGCCCTGCGACAAGCGGCCCGAGATCCCTCTTAACAAGAGAGCCCGAAGGCTCTCTATCGAGGGAGATCCTTTTTCGACGTAATAAACATAAACATGAACGTCCGTGTTTCAGATGGGCTGGACAGCGGTTGGTACAGAGTCCGGTACTGTGTTCGATGAAATCGATCTGTCCGAGAAGGTACGTCTTTCCGCTGTTTTTCGAGCTATTGAAGACCTGTGCGTTTCGAGTCTCTGAGCTTTCATAGTCAGAATGCGTGTGCCTTGTTCTAGCTTTCGCGTTACGCGCTTCGCTTTGCGACTTTTGCGAAACCACTCGTTTCGCTGTCCGCTACAGTGTTTTGGTGCACAGATGTAACGAGAGATCACCATTTGTAACGTCGGAACAGAGAATTTAGGTGTGGGCCGACTACGACGAAAAGGCCAGTGAGGCAACGGAGATTGCCGATTTCGAAGTGCGATTCGTTCACGCGAAGACGAAGTAGTAGGGCTACCACCCGATGGCTCTCATTTTGCTGAGGCTTCTGCCGTCTTCTGTGGCTTCGCTCTTGTATTGCGAGCACAGGCGATTTTACCCAGTGATTGACTACTCTGTGTTCTAATTTTTTTCGTTTTCTGTTGTTTTATCAGGCATTCCTTCGCGTTTTGTAGAAAGCTCGATGTTTTGTTGGCTAATGTGTCTACAAATAAAATCTATTCATAATTCTCTACAAAACAAGGTTGTTTTTGGCTACAGACGGCAGAAGGCGAGGTATCTTGCTGACTTCGTAGGGGTACTATGGGCGCAGTTGAAACTGGATTAGACGAACCAATATGAATCGGTATCGCGGTAGATCTAGAGGACTTCGTTGCATATCTGAACCAATCAAATTTGTCGTTATCCTATGGCATTTCATCACGTCACCTCTGACTGCCAGGATCAGGGATACCGTAATGTCGACAATTATCGGGGCTGACCATGTAATGCGTTTCGCTAACGCTCGCTAACCCACTGTAATCTTCGAGATGTCAGAAGAACACCACCACGCCCATCAACGCGTTGGTCGTGCTTATTCATGAAACTTCTCAACGGAAATTATGGCGCTGTTCGTGCCCTACGGACGACGAAAATCCACTGGATCACTCTGGCACAGGGCAGGTACGGATGGAGACGTTGTCGGCTTTCGAACGGTCAGTTTGATGATCAACGTGAGAACAGATGAGACGTTAGGTGACAGGTGATCATATCACTCACACACCTTGAACTGCATCACGCTGTATGCGTTACCTCCTTTAAGGCCTCTGTTATACTCCCGCGGGAGCATCCGCGGAAGGGCGGGAATCGCGCCGAGACTCCTCACCTGGCCAATCGCCGCGCCTCGCCACGCCCGCCTCCGTCGTGCGCCATTGGTCCGCGGACGTTCCGCGGATGCTCCCGCGGGAGTATAACAGAGGCCTAAGCGTGCTGGTTGGGAGAAGTGCCTCAGTTGTGGAAGAAGTTTACATATTGCTGGAAGGTTACAGAGGGTAAGAAGGCGTTAAACAATCTCTCTGTGGCCTGCGCCGCGCATACCTCCTTTTTGGGATATGTCGAGGGCATATTTGCTTTTTTTGGATGGAGGCGCAGCTGAGAAGGAACCGAGTGCAGAAGACAGACCGACCTGAGACTCTGGTTCAGGTCGCGCCTTAGCAACCATAGATTCCGTTCGTCGGGGTCTATTAGTTAGTACCAAACTGTGTGAAGGGACCTTCATCGGCTGAACATCGCAAGTATTAGGCTGTCACTAAATTAGTCGCCGAAACGGACCGCTTACTTGAAACTGGTATAACTCAGCACACAACTTTACACAATCAGAGTAAATGCCACCAGAATCAACGCGTTTTGCCAACGAACAGGTAATGAACGCAATCCTTTTCAATAAAAACGGGGATCACAGGATCTAATGAAATCAAGGAGGGCATATTCAACATTGGCCAAATTAGTGAATTGTTTCTGACGCAAATGAGAACCCCAGGAAAAGTGGTAGTCAGTGGGGGACAGGTCGGGAGAATATGGTGGGTGAGGGAGAACCTCGATACCTAAACTGGTCAATTTTCTTTGATTTGTGAGGTGTGTGGCCTTGCGTTGTCCTGCAACAGAAGCGGCCCTCCTCTATTCACCACTCTTCTTCTTCTTCTTCTCCTGAGCGTTTAGTCCCGCGCAGTCGCAGGGTCCGCTGTTCTTGTGATCTGTCGCCACCTCATCCTATCAAGGGCGTCATCTGCCGTGGCGCCGACTTCGGCGAGATCTCTTGATGACATCCTTCCACCTTTTCCTTGGGGCTCCTCTCGGACGCTTTCCGGGTGCCTCGAAATCTAGGGCCAACCTTACGGGGTGATTCTCTGGCCTTCTGAGGACGTGTCCGTACCACCTTAGGCGCTGCTCCCTCATCTTCAGCTGGATCGGGGCTGTCTTCATCACTGCCCCAACATCCTCGTTTCGCACCCTGTCCCGACGGGTCCATCCACATGCCCACCTTAGCATCCTCATTTCCGCAGCGTGCAGTTGCCGCTCCTGCTCCTTACCCTGGGCCCAGCATTCATTGCCATAGAGGAGGGCAGGCCTCACTACTGTTCTATACAGCTTGCCTTTGAGCGTCCTGGAGCATCTACGGTCGCAGAGGATCCCTGTAGACTCCCTCCACTTGAGCTAGGCTGCGTTTCCGTCCACTGACCGCCTGGTCCACACTTTCTTCCTCGGATAGGTCACTTCCGAGGTAGCGGAATTCTTCCACCTTCTCGATCGTTTCCCCTTGGCAGTCTAAGATCGATCCAGCGCACTGCTCAGAGCTGATGAACTTCGTCTTCTTCACGTTCAACCGTAGGCCGTTGTCTGCGAGGGCTCTCTGCCACAGCTGCACCTTCTCCTCCAGCTCCTCCTGGTTATCGGCTACTAGGGCATGTCGTCCGCGTAGAGGATCGTCCTGAGAAAGCCTTCCTCAAGGTGGTTCACTATAGAGTCAAGCGTCAGCAGGAAGAGGAACGGACTCAGAGCCGACCCTTGGTGTAGCCCCACTGTGATGTCCACCTTCCTTGTCACCCCGTATGGAGTTCGTATCGCCGCTTTCGACCCTTCGTACATGTCCTTTATGACCGTGATCAGACGTTCCGGGACACCACTCCCTCGAAGGGCTCTCCGGAGTACGGCCCGGGGTAACCTGTCGTAGGCTTTCTCCAGGTCCAGAAATGCTAGGTAGCAGGAACCACACCTCCTCTATTCACCACTGCCGGCCACAATTTTTGCAACTTCTCATACATTTGGTCTGAATCACAGCAGTAAGACACTGCTATGACTCCCTAACCAGGTTGCAAAAAACTGTAATGGATTACGCTCTTACAATTCCACCCCACAGAGTAAGCATAACTTTTTATGGTGAAGGTCTGGTTAAGGAAAGAATGTTGGAGGAGCATCCTTATCTGCCCAGACGAACCCCCGTTTTCTGTTATCGTAAAGAACCCATTTTTCATCTGTGGTTATAATACGGCTTACAAAAGGCTCATTTTCAAAGCGAACTAGCAGGTTGGAGCAAGTGTCGAAACGTGCCACACGCTCCTCACCTCTCACTCTTGAGGCACCCACTTCGACGTCTTCTTCACCCTGCCGATTCTCGCCAAATGCCTTGCTACCGTACTGTAATGTACGCCAAATGCCTTTCTACGTACTGTAATGCTAACATACGTGTAATCGTCTCACGACTTGCTTCGACGACTCTCTTCAAAACTTCGTCGTTACGCGACGACCTGCGCCTGCGTCCCGGTTTTTCTTCGAGATCAAAATCGCCAGAAGCGAATTTTTCGAAGCAGAACTTCACCATCCATTCGCAATGACAGTCCGTCTTAAAAGCGCTGCTAAGGTTACGCCGCAGAATGTCCCAATTTAAATTCGTAAAGCATGACGACTCGATAGTCGCGTCGGTTCATGATTTTAAGAGCCCTGGAAAAGGTCGGCTAGAGAAACTAGAGCGACATCCACATATGTCTTTTGAAAGAACAGGAAATTCCTACGGAACGGTATGTGTGGCTTTCCCTGAAACGGAATTATTTAGGGTAAAAAACTTGTTTATTTATACTTACCTCGAAACGGAGATTAATTTTGCGATAGCCTAATAATTGTGTAGGCAAAATACGCATTCAAAGATACCTCCATTATATTCCGTAAAAGTAAAACGCGTGGCACATCCCGAGCGGGAGTTTATCAATGCCATTATTTCCTCGTTATTTGGCTTATAATATGGGTCTATGGTGAAATTTACACCTTTGATCGAGAACACCGATGTAGTCTTGGGACAGACGAGCGCATGGCGCAATATTAACCGTTGGCTTCATGGCGCTGAAACATGCTTATTAAGTTTTTACAGCTATGTGGCTACTAGAACATGATTATAATTATTTAATCGTTGATCGCACTTCTTAGCACATAACTAAACCCTTCGCTGGTACATTAATTGTGTGTTCTCGCGCAATCGCAGTCATTGTTTAGTGGCAGTACCAGTACCAGAGCAGCAAAACAATATTGCTCTCACAACCAGTTATGTGAAGGGGCAGCTTTTTAGATGAGGTTATTAGTGCTCAGGGCAAAACCAGTGGAACGGTCATCTGTCACCTGTCTTCTGTCGTACCGTTAGTCATCGAGTTGCTCGAGTGAGCTCTAGCAGTGTCTCCATTCGTATCTGTCGCGTGCCAGAGTGCTCCAATGGATCCTTCTCGCTCGCGGGTCACGAAAAGCGTCATATCGTTCGTTCAGGGCTTTCAAGAAGGTCCGGCCAAAGTGTGGATGGGCATTCTGGTGTTTCCTTGACATACCGCGCAATCCAGTCGATGACAGCTCTGGTCCAGCAGGTGTCTGCAAAGCGCATTACATGGCCGGCCCACCCAGTGTTCGACGACCTGGCCCATGCGACTGCGTCTCTAATCTTCGACGAGGCTTGGAACTGTGAAGGTCTTCTCTCACTTGCGCGAGTCGTGTAAAAAAGTCCTAGTCGATCGATAGGGCCAAAATCTGCCAGAAACCCGGAAATTCACATCCCTGGTGGTAACTCTCCTGAACTTACCTCGTTCTGCATAACCGTTGCAGTTGCTGCGATTGTGTACGTATCTCATTTTGATTTTTTGATCAAGCCCCATCCATAGTCCTTTCACGATGTTAAGGTTGTTGAGGATGTTCGACACCTAATCAATCCTCCACGAAATTTAGGTCGGGCAGTTCATTTTTTCGGTCGCAATACGTTCTCCGGCTGATTATGTAATTATGCAGATGGCTCCCGCACGGAAGTGCCGTGACAGACCCGGCCAGCTGACCATACAACAATTAAACCGCTTCGCCAACACCTGCCGAGGTCAGCGCCGGTCTCGGCATTCACCCAGTTCGGCGGCGAGGGCTATCCGATTGCCGTTCGGCGTCTCCAGAAGTCAATTAAAGACGCGCCTAGTATTCATTTTTCTGGGCGCATACTAACGAACGCGTGAACATCTAGTGGAACAACAGCAACACACAGAACGAAAACATCTGGACGAATAAACGAAACGAGATTAGTGGAAGAGCGCCTAAAAGATCCTAGTTAACCAGGTAGAAGGCAGAACAAAACAATAACTAGGCGACGAGAAGGACAACGAAAGCGCAGTTAGCACAGAGGAGAAACGGTACTGCTATACAACGTCCAGGGAACCAGTGTTTTGAATGATTTTAATTAGAGATTCCGCCTTTGGCGCCTCAGGTAGAAAACGTATCGTATCTATGGGATTCTCGGACAATTTGAAAAAATCGAAAACTTCTCATTGATTCAGTCTGCCGGCAGAAAATCTTTATTTCTATAAAGATTTTCTGCCGGCAGACTGAATCAATGAGAAGAAGACCAGTATTTAAAGCGTTTCAATATTCGATTCCATATTCTATGCTTCAGAAAACAAAGCTGCGCGTGAGCAGCTCTGTTTTCTGAAGCATAGAATATGGAGTCGAACGTATTGTCGTAGCCGTACCTAGAATTCCGTATTGTCGTAGCCATACCTAGAATGAACAACTTATTAAGAGATGGAAAAAAAACAACTTACCAAGAAAGTACGATCCCCCCCCAAAACGGCATCACAGTATTTTATTTATTCAGTACAGTACGACATCCCCTTCGATTCTCGAACCTCAAGCTTGAGCCTGCCGGTGTTTAAAGGTTCGAGGTTCTATCTCCAGACGGTAGCCCTTGCTTCTCAAAACAACTGTCGTAGCCTCTCTTGAGGTGGTGATGCGTTTATTTTTCTACGTTCTCTGTACAACTGTAAAATACGAAATGGGATCGGGCTCACTTTAACATGGTGCGACCTATCTACATATCCCTGTAACGTAATCGTGAAATTTGAACAAAATCAGCAGCAAGCAACCTCAATGTAATACGAAGAACAAGAAGAATATTGAAGAATTGAGCGCCCTGTACGTACATTTCGAAAGAACGAACATCATAAGCTGTCAGTACCAGGGCTTTTATGGAGAAGTCCGACCAACACGTTGTCCTCTGGACATCCCATGTACTCCAGTCGCTTACAACTCGTTTTTCGTCTACGGATTTGAGGAACCGACACGTTTTGTTTTGATGGCGAGGCCAAAACAAAAGTATCGGTTTCTCAAGCGTAAGCGAACCTCGTACATCTTTAGTTATCTGTGTAACTGAGAAGATTTCTTCAAAATTATACATGCCAAACAATTTTATTTGTACAAAATTTAAGTTTCTTACAAACAAAAGAACTGATAAAGAGATTATCATTGCTGCAGCTTTCTTCCCATTGAATGGTGTCGAGATATGTGAAGAAGTGATTATCCGTATTCGGAAGTTGACTTCAATCAAGGGGACGAAGTAGAGTTCTAAATTCACTTTTCAGAGTCGTTCAGTTTCCGGACCTACATTCATACTTCAGTGACGGTCGTCCACCATAAAACTGCATCAAATCCTCATTTGTATATGTGTAGGCTTAACGCCCAGTCAGTAGCTGTATGTCCAACTGGGCCGGCCTTTTAGAGCACTATATAAGTTATCGTTGAAACCGAAGTCTGAAGTCTGGAACTTCGTAATCGTCAACATAATATCTCAACACATATAACAACAGTTGTTTCGGAAGAACCTATTCAGTGGGTGCGCATAATTTGTTCTTGTTCAAAGAGTAGGGTGCGAGCGCCAGCAGGCACATCGTCGCAGTTTCCTATCTCCGTCGGTGTTCACCAAATCTCTGCGCTTTCCCCGCTCCTTTTCATCGTCGTAGTGATGCCATTTTGAAAGACCTTAAGAAGCCTATCCCTGGTGGTCAGTGCTGTATGCTTATGACGTCATGCTTAGGAGAAAGAAGCAAAGAGAATACCGAACTCGAGTGACAAGTACAAGCTTGGACTGACCGCTCGGCTGCGTTCGGGCTCGAGCTAAACGTCAAAAAATCTGAGTACTTGACGACAGACGTAATCGAGGCCGGGCCCATAGAGATCAATGGCACTGCGCTTGTACGTACCGCAAGCTGCAAGTACATTGGTTCTGCAATCGCGTCTGACGGTAGAGTAACGTTCGAAGTTAACTCACGCATGAGTGCAGCGTAGTCCAAATGGCGCCCTATGATGGGCACCTTATGCCACAGGAAGGCACCAGAACGCCATAAGAGAAGATCTACAGAGCCCTCGTCCGACCAGTAACGATGTACGGTGCTGAGTGCTGGCCTGTAACCAAGGAGGTTGAGACTCACCGCAGCGTAATGGAGACAAGAATGCTACACTGGACGGGTGCTCTTACGCGCCCGAACCGTATTCGCAACGACGTCGGAGATTTGTGTCTCTCCCATTGCTGATAAGCTATGAGAAGCCCGCCTTTGGTGGTATAGCCACGTTCTTCTCGCGGGACTATTCGCAAGATTGGCCTCAACATAGATGTACCCTCAAAACGGCCTAAAGGGCTGGCGAAGGAGCGTTGGCTTAATACGCGTTGTATGTGTGCCTGGAGGTCGCTGGTATCCACTCCGATCAAGCAATCGATCGAGAAAAGTGGGGTCACCATACCAAAAGGGTGACCCAGCCTCGAACGCTGAAGAAAAAGAAGAAGAAGAGTACCTTAAGTCTAAAAATCATATTTCTAAAGCTAAGAATTCAGTGGTTGTTACTTAAAGTCTGCATCAATAAGGTGCGTGTTAGCGCGATCGGAGGAGATGCCGGTTGTCGCATGCACTCAACACCCGGTTCCTGGTTCGGATTTCCTGTACCAGATCTGTGTGGAAAGGATCAAACACTGACCTGTATATCAGATCGTTTGGCCACTGCAAGTCCTTGTGTATGCCAAATACTAATTTAAACTAAATGCTCGATATCCCGTAGAAGCAGAATGCGTGGCGCATCGCAAAGGGATTGATTAACTCCGTCTTTTATTCTTTTTATTTTCTATTTAAAATTAATATAAATAGCCATTAGGTGCACAGACGTCATAAGAGACAGGCTTGTCCATTTTCGTTATTTCTGCAATACCAACAAGGTTGATAGGTGGAACCCATAGGCTTGCTAACCCAAGTAGTAGCGACATTGCTACACTGTCTGTGTAAAGCCGCTCCTCTGAAGATGAAGAAACGGTCGAAACGTCAAGCTTAAAATAAACATTCTCACGAGTCACTGTCTAGAGTAAATAGAAAAAGTCCGTGGCCCATACCAAAAGGGATTGATTAACTCTTTTATCCTTATACTATATTATACTATACTTTTATCCTTATGCTTTATATATCATCGTTATTTTTAGCAATGTATAAACACGGATAAAGGACCTCGTTATTCAATCCTTTTCGGATGCGCAACCCACTCTATGTACTTCAAAGGATTCCGTGGAGGTGATCTGCATGCGTATTTGGCCATACAATGACTTCCGATGGCCAGCCGATGAGCAAGTCAGCGTTTTATCCTTCCCAGACAAGTCCGGTACCAATTCATATACCTCGAAGCGATGAAAGGCTTGATTGGCCTGGGTTGGAAATCCGAACCATGAACTGGTATCGGGTGCACGCGACAGTCTGCACTTCTTCTGACTGCGTTACCCACATCCAGTAATATATAGAAGCGCTTAAAATTTAAAACAGACCATTTTTATTCTTATTATAAATAAACGGTCTACTTTACCTAATTTATAAAATTTTGTGATAATTAGAAACATTTTATGACTCATAGTAGAGCAGTCTAAGACGGTCCCCCATTCAAGATTTTTGGTTCGAGTCCCGCCCAGATTCATCAGGCCTTCCATCCCTCCGGGGTCGGTGAATTGGTACCAGACTAGTCTGGGAAGGATCAAACACTGGCTTGTCTACCAGTTGGCCACCAAATTCGCCATCAGATTTGCTCCACGACACCCCGAGGAAGTAGAATGTGTGGCGCATCCCAAATGGAATTCATTACCTTCTTTCCCCCCTTATTCTTAACGGAATTGTGTCCTCCTTTTTTCTAAAGAGGCATTAAAGGAGCTTATGAAATGAGAGACGAAACGAACATCTTTCGGCTACTCTCTGTTCAGTTAATTTCAATAATTTCAAACTTAATTTCATACTAGACTTTTCTGAACATGTCAAAAACCGTTGT
Organism: Heligmosomoides polygyrus bakeri; assembly: GCA_947359475.1. Taxonomy (NCBI): domain Eukaryota; kingdom Metazoa; phylum Nematoda; class Chromadorea; order Rhabditida; family Heligmosomidae; genus Heligmosomoides; species Heligmosomoides polygyrus. The sequence goes on along the minus strand of OX375868.1, from coordinate 83,727,037 downwards.
AGGAGAGCGCTTCTGCGAACATTCCACATATTTAAAGCCCTTTCTACAAAGAACAGAGCTCTTTTAATAAGGGCTCACAAGACTTTAATTTTGACGGGCTCTAGTCGTAGAGCTCGACCACACCCAACTCTTGTTTGATTGCGCATTTTTCTGAAGTTTGTTGTTTATTTTTCGTACTGTCTTCCTTCTAAATACCTCGCGTCTACCTTTCGCGACGTAATAAAAATAAATAAATAAATAAATAAATAAATAAATAAATAAATAAATAATAAACCTATATAAATTTTTCCTCTACCTCTTATTTTTGGCTTTTCGATCTTGTTCTTTCTCTACGTTTTTCTTTTATTTTGAAGGCTAGGTAGATTAAGCTGAGGTTCAGTTGAGTTCAGCTGTTTCTAATCGCACTGTTTGTGCAATGAAACCGCTGAAGCCAACCAGTCATTTTTGAGGCCGAGTCCCGCCGTCACAGTCTGACGAACGAACCTCTTCGGCTGGCCGTGTCAACGGCAACAAGCCGGCTGCGAGATGCGTGGCAGCAGCGGCAGCAGCAGCTAATGGTCGGCGCTGCTCCGAGGGGCAGGTGGCGCGCGACGAAAATGCAAATCGGAACGCGTCGCACCGTAAATGAGATGGTATGGTATATTCGTTACACGGCCTTCACATCTGCGATTGATAGCCAGCCTGTCAGATGGTGGCGGCTATGACGGAGAAGACGAAAAAACTCGTTGGCATGCACGACTCAACACACTCGTGCCCTTTGAGCCGGAGTCTGTAAGAGAGAGGACTTTAGTCTCCTTGTGTTCTCCGGGAGAAGCAGCTGGCTGCTACATACAGCACGGCGAAAACTTCCTCACACGAAATGTACAGTGATTGCAAAGTATTTACGGACACCTACCTCGGCGAGATTATTTGATCGTAACTTTGGAAACAAGAACTACAGAGGAAGCTTGAGTAGGTTTTCAGAGTCCTCTGAAAATTCCCGACAAAACGAGTCCGAATGTTGTCTTGGCTTGGCTTAATTCAAAAAGAAATTCGAGTGGAAGGAAGATGACCATAAGGTTATCGAGAGCATCGAGAGCACCTCTTCAAAATTACAATGGCGTCTCAAAAAAAATGTGAACACTGTTTGAAAGCTGATAACTTTGCTCACAGTAAAAGTACTGAAGAAGTTAAGAGGTCATATGAAAGCTTAAAAAACAGAAATTTTCTGACATACTCCTGACATGGACCATGAACTCTGAATTCTTGCCTTTTACACTCGATTGATTGTGGTTCGCATGAATACTTGTTATAAATTTTTCACAAACTGACCGCATCGACTGGTTTGTGCTTTATTTAAGGCTTAAAACTTAAAAACGCACAACGGTCTGCGAAAAGTGCAAGGTATCCAAAAAATGCAGGAATGTTTGGAAGGCACTAACATTGCTGCTAGCGCAAAAGCACATAGTAATGAGATTTTTCTGGCGTGCAAATAGCTAAGATTGCGCCATACTTTCCGCCTGAAGCGTCGCATTTCACGCTGAATCGATTGCGCGTCACGTGTCTTTCACATGACTTTCAAGTTCTAAACGTTAAAAGAAGCACACCGCAGGTTAGTCTGGCCGAGTAGTAACAAGATTATAACAGGCATTCATCCCATGCACAATCAATCGAGCCTGAAATGCAAGGTTTCTGGCGGAGCGTGGCGCATTCTTAACTGTTAACACGCCACGGAAATCTCGTTACCTTGTTCTTTTATGTTGTTCCCAAACATCTTCAAGCGCTTCGTTAACAGCAATGTTAGAACCTTCCAAACAGTACCTGCATTTTTTGCAAGCCATAGTGTGTTTTTTAAGTTTAAAACCATAAAAGTACACAAATCAATTAAAAGCGCGATTTTGTGAAGAAATGATAACAAGCAGTCAAGTGGAACACAATCAATAGAGTGTAAAATGCAAAATTTCAGACGAGTGCACGGTGCATTCCATACCGCTCATATGTCATAAAATTTCAATTTTCTTAATCTTTCATATGAGCTCAGTACTTCTTCATTACGTTTATTGTGAGCAAAGTCATCACCTTTCAAAGAGAGTATACATTTTTTGAGACGCCCTGTATTACAGTAGATCATAATTATTTACTGAATTTCTCTATAAATTTAGCGTTGCCAAGACAACATTTGGTTATGTGTTGTAGAGAATTTTCAGAGAATTCTAAAAACCTATTCACTTTTCTCTGGACTGCTTGGTTCCATAGTTACGATCGAAAAACGTCGCAGAGGTAGGTCCGTAAATATTTTGTCACCACTGTATGTATATTTATTATATAAGTGACACTTATGCACGAAAAGAAAAACACTAAAAGTAGAACCAACAACACGTCTCGACAACATCGTAAGGCAGGATAATGGATAAAGGGCAGCGTTACGTAATCCCTTTTGAGATGCGACACACATTATACTTCTACGGGATGTCGTGGAGACGGTTTGAATGCGTATTTGATCGTAAACTGATTTGCAGTGGCTAGGCGATGAGCAAGTCAGAGCCACCAGACAAGTCTAATACCAGTTCACCTATCCGGGAGGGATGGAAAACTTGATATTGATAACAAAAAGAAGAAACTAAGGATAAACCAAAGAACTGAAAAGGAGTGGAAAAGATGTATGAATGTATGTCCTCACGGAAAAAAGTTCGCTGTAAACCAGTTTCTTAAAGATAGTGTAGTGTAACGTAACCCAAGCAAATTCCATCAAAGGTGAGTTGATGAATGTAGTATAGGGATGAATTTCGGCATCGCTTCTCTGAAGTCCAACATACGTTGAGACTCACCCTAACAAAGAACCATTTTCTTACAATGTCGAAGGTTATCCACCGAATCGAAAGAGCACATCTATGCATTGTCCTCGACTCTATAAGAAGCGGTCATCGAAACTCTTGTCACCACAGGACGTTCGTCCTCATTACATCAGAGTATTTCGGAGCTCCACAACGAATTCACAACCAAGATCTCTCCTTTCCGCAACGACGTCGTCATCAACGTGGAGGGAGATTAAAAAAGAGAGACAGCGCCATGCACCCGACATGGCCGCGGCAACTTCCGTTTGATTAATAGTGTTAATGTTGTTATTTGGAACAGCATTGTAGGGATATGTGTTTCCATTTATTATAATTTATCTTATCGTACCGTTTACATCTGAGTTGCCTCACATAAACAAAGTTTTTGATACTAAATTTTTAGTATGATATTTTGATAGTGTTCAATATTACAGGGTGCGTAAAAAGTATTGACGCACCTACTTTTTGTTTCACCTCTAGCTCTCTCTTTCTACCCCTCTAGGTTTTTGTGTGTTATTTTTGTTGTCTGTGTTGTGCTCAAAAACACTCACGAAAAAACTGAAGAAACATGATCGTCACCGTTACGGTGGCCCTTTTTTTGTCTGTTACCCAAAGAGCTGAATACTTCCTTAACAAGAGAATTAGGCGCTGTTCGAAACGGTTGGTGAGGAAAGAGGCCAGCAACCCAAACGTCAGCCACGGCTCTGTCATAACAGATGATGATTACAATATGTTCAAGCACGATAACGTTCAAATCAAAAATTGTCAACCTCTCTCCCATAACGGCAAACAGATAACGCGCGCAGGTGTGGACAGTTTCTCAGACGAGCACAGCTTAAACGTGAATATGCTGGATTACTCTTTTTAGGCGATTTTGGAGAATAAGGTCTGGGCTACTTTCAACAGAAGTGACCAGTCGCAGAAGGCTACCCTGTTAAAAGCACGGAACGAAATCCAAGCGAGTACTTGCGGCGCGTGCTCATGAATTTTTCCGTCGTTTTCGTTCCTGTATTCTCAGTAAAGGAGCCAATGTCGATTACAAGTTATTCTATCGTGTTTACAAGATCATTTTCTATATTTCCCAAGTGAATATTTTAAAACTTACTGCGCAATACTATTTCCACAACCGTCATTTACTGCGTCAATACTTTTTACGCACCCTGTATATTTTAATTTTAATAATTCTAATGCTAAATTTTCTATTAACTGAGGTTTAATAAGGGGATGCCGTATCCCCCGAAGCTCTTCAGATAACTCCATGAGAACAAGATCGACGGTTGACAACTGCAGCGTCTAGGCTCTGATGATGATGTAGCGCTGATAATATGAAAAACGCTTGACTCCGTGCCATCCATTCAATTCCACCTGTTTTCTAGCGTCAGCGTACGTCTCAGAGATCTGTGCTTTGCCAGATTAAATGAATATGTAGGTTCATAATGATCGAAAGAATGATGTTCGCAGTGACAATGTTCAATTGAGAGAGGCTCTCTCGAAGCTCCGACGTAATTCAAAAATCGCAGACAGTTTTACTTGAGGTCCGTCTAAAACACGAATAAAATAAATAAAATAATATACTCTAAATAATCTTAATAATGAACTCTGGATATACGCTTGTACGGCCGCCATTCTTGTTGGACTTCTACGAGTTCTTCGAGTGAGTAGAAATCCCCACCGGGCTTCTTTGGCACGCAACAGGAACGAGCAAAGGCGCTGTTGCTCAATCGTTGAATTAAAAAATCAGTATAACGACAAATGATGCAGGAGAATAGTGCTAATAGTGACTGGAGTCATGAGGTTCCGTTCTGCAGTTCAAGTAAAGAAGTTTCATTTTCCTGTAGGTCCTCATTTGTAGATTATATCTGCTGCCAGATTCGTCTAAATAGTGGAATAAACCGACCCTCAGAACGGGATTTACCCACGAATGCTTATTTACCACCACCAATTTTGCGCAAAAACCTAATAAATTGCCCATATCGGAAAATGTTAATAAGTCAGTGGATTGACTTCGTTGAGGCAAGGGTATGCGAATTTTTTAAAAGGTTGAAAACCTAGAAGATTATTCCAAAAACGCAGGACGGATGTGATAATTAGTTAATGCATAACTTTTGTCCACATTTGGGTTTATTCGTAATTTTTCGAAGACTATTTGAGGAATTCTTGGGATGTCTGCGACATCGCCTAAGCAGATTCTGTTTAGAAGCTTCCAGGAGACTGGTCCAAATCGCGCGACCGGTGGGCAAATTTTGAATGAAATGAATCAGCTTCTCTTACGAGCCATTTACCTTTACGAGCAAAAATTTGCCACCAGTTCAAAGGACGCGGCCGATGGGATCAACGCCTCATTTGGGGCTGGCACGACTTCAGAACGCACCGTCAACGAATCGAAAGCAATTTGAATAAAAATGAAAAAGGAACTGAAGATTCTCTTCTCCGTTTTTTTGGGATTCACAAGACATGATCTACTAGGAGCCACTGGACTACACTCGCACCGTCAATGTTGACGTCTACACAAAACAACTTGAGAACTGGCTGACGCTTCAAGTGAAAAACGACAGAAACGACTCGAAGTCGTCCTCCTCTACGACGACGCGAGACCGCACACGACGACACGACGAAGTTATCTCGCGATGTCCTAGAGAAGATTGGCTGGACGACTGTGTCTCATCCAGCGTACATTCCTGGCATGGCACCGTCAGACCACTGCCTCCTCAGACACTCAGGCAGCATCTAGGCGGAAAAAGTTCGAGAATTACGACCACGCAAAAATGAGATCTTCTACTTTTTTGAGAAAAGTTTTCTGGAGCAAGGGTACTAAAACATTGCCTAAGAAATGGCTTGCTATTGTCGAAACTGCGGTGGTTATAGTCTTAATGGATGAATTGTTTTGTTTAAAAAGTAAAACTTTATAATCATGTTCTTTAGTGGGCAAGCCTAATGCACGAGTCTTTTGTGCACCAGTCTAATACATATTGCGCGTTCCGTGGCATTTTTCAATTCCTATGGTCGGTATTCTACAGCTTTGTGTCTGCTTTGGGAGACATTTTGCTCCATTCCGTAGATTCATAATTCTGTAGGTTTACATTGTCTCAGAGATACGATGATTATCCGTTTAATCAAAGTCAGTTTTCCTTTTTTTTCGCATTCAGTTTTTCTACTCTTTTAGGATTTTTCCTGGAGAGACTGCATTCATTCACTTTATTAAACTTATTTTTATTGCAACATTGATTTGATTCCAGCATATATGTACATAGATTTTTGGTGTTTCTAGCTCCGTTCAGATGAAGGGCGAAATTATAGCGTTGAAACTTTTATACAAAGAAGAATCCGTATTGAATAGAATAGATGCGACTACAAGAGCAACCAACAAACAGGAAAGACTGTACATCATGACTAGAAGGATCAGCTCGGCGTGGAAGAAGACAGCGCAAAATGTGAAGGGGAGAAACCGTATTCAAAATCGGAGCGCTGAAACGGTGTGGAGCTTGTCCAGTGGACGAGCGGAGCACCTGTGTGAACGGTCTATACACGTGACTAGAGAGACTCAACTGAAGAAGAAGAAGAAGACGAGGAAGGAGCAGCAGGAGCCGACGAGCTGCTGCTGCCGCTTCCGAACATGGAATGCAAACGAAGTATTTTCGTGGCCGAAATGCAGAGCTGCGGATGAAAGCGCGACGGAGTGAACTGACTGTACACGAATACTGGCTATGGTAAAGGATGATTTGGCCTCTTCGGCCAGAATTAAAGCTCGCCAAAGCGACGGACAACCTTCGAGATCGCGGCTCGAGATCGGAACGGACTAGAAAGACTCAGCGACATGTGGATTGGATTCGTGTCTATTCGAATGAGGACGTTTAGCGGTGCTCCAGACAGTCGAATGGCCACGAATCTCAGCCTTTAATAACACAAATGAGATCGGAAGGAAGAAAAGGACTAGCGTATATTCCTTCAAAAATAAAAAATACCGGCATTCAAGCAATATGAGACCGCCGCCAAGCGTGAGATCAGCGCGATGGTCGAAGTGCGTGATTATAATGAAACCTGAGAAGCGAACGAGATAGCAAGGCTATCCCAAAGGTCGAGAATAGAAGGTGGTACAGTGCGTCAGTGCATTTCAAGCTTGAGAGGCGTTAAAGGAGCGGATAGAAGGCTGGTCAGAAGCCCTCCGAACGGCATGCAGGGTCGGGACGTGGTGTCGGGGCATGAGTGGGCCTTGTAGTCCTTTCTGGTGGCAAATGTGGACGAGCACGACATGCATCGGAACGTCTCCGTCTGGTCTCTGGGCCGATGCCAGCGGCGGTGGGAGGCGAGATTTGCTGGACACGAGAAGATCTGAAAGACGAGATTTGTGTCAAGGATAGCAGTGGTCTTGATTGATTAATTATTTGAGGATGCGCCATGCTTTCTACAATTAAGAAATGTCGTGTGCGAAGACTGAATGCCTGTTCAGCATATTACGTTTTTCGTGCTTGCGCGGAATTGTCGCCTGCTGTTGACTACCCGAGTAAATGAACTGAGCTGTATTGAGCGCACGGGACGCTCCAATGGGTCAAGAAACGGGTGAAATATAGTGGATGGAGTTCAGTTCATTGTACTGCATCATTGGTGCTGCTGTTTAAGCCTCTGGGGTTAGGTAATCCGGTCTTAATTCACTGGCATAGAGGATACAAGGGGGATGGCTACTTAGGCCATTTCAGAGTCAACGTCGAACGCGTAACGTAAACCAAACAGCTCTCCATGAGACAGGCTTAATATTCATTTCGTGATAGTATTCTGTTCATGGTAGCGTAGTCGAAGGAGGTGCAGACTGTTCCAGGCTCCTAGTTCCGGCTTACCTCCGAGAGCAGCCAGTCACTCCAGGAAACTGATACGAGAGCCACCTGGGAAGGATATAACACAGACTTTCTCATCTGCTGGCCACTGTAGGTCATTGAATAAGCCAATTACGCATTCAACTCGCCTCCATGGAATCCCATACATATGTATAAGCGTGTCCAATGCATGTGGGATGCGCCACCCATTCTACTTCCAGGGGTTACCGCCGAGACAACTTAAATGTTTATTCGACCTTCAAATGCAGTGTTGATCTATTGACATGTCTGTGCTTTATTCTTCCCAGATACATACGTCTGCTAAAATCTATTCACCAACCTCGAAGGGATGATTGGTCTAGGTGGGAGCTGAACCCTGAACCAATTCGGAGTCCACACGACAATCGCCGCCGCATTTGGATCCTACTCACTCCCATAATACCATATAGGGCCCTACTCACTCCCATAATACCATATAGGACCTCCTTAACCTAACTGTGGTAAAGGAGCTAAACGACAAGAAGGTGTAAGAAGTATCGTCGTCATCTAAAGATGAAGGATAAAGAGTGGAGCTATTCAATCCCTTTATGGGATGCGCCACTCTATGAAATATCGTGGAGGCTATTTTAATGCGTATGTAGTTATCCTATGCAATAACTTGCAGTGGCCAGCATACGCAAAGCTCTGTGCTTTATCCTTCCCAGACGAGTCTTGCAGCAATTCACAAATTCCGAGGGATGAAAGTTTGGTGAACCTAGGTGGTAAATCCGAACCAGCAACTTAGAATGGGGTACTGGAGGCAGCCGGCTGCGCTATGACGCACTTGTCGTCGTATGCATTATGCAAACACCTCCTTCAAGGCACCGAGAGCTGTATCTGTTCCATCGCATTCATTGAACGACTGAATACAGAGCTGAGCTTGCTCAGGGTTATGACGGTCTTGCTAAAGAGACAGTCTGATGGTGAAGCTCCCTCAAGAATCAGTGCCGTGACTCATTTCCGCGGTGAATCTACTAGTGCGATAGTATGGCGGCTGTCAAAGGTATGACGCGGTCCTGAACAGGCGAACAATGTCGAAGTTCACACTAGAATACCATGAGGGACTCGTCGAAGGTGTTCGCCCGACGAAGTCACGCCGCCAAGACGTGGCGACGGCGCGGTAGCGGAAGGCTCAAAGGCCCAGGTGGCTCGTGTCGGCTGGATTAGGGCGGTTGTCAAGTGAGCGCCAACTACCCTGTTGGGTAAACAGACAGCACCGCACAAAGGTCGCCGCTACAGGTGGCAGCACTCTCGGCACCGCATAAGGCGCCACTACACGCCGCGGGTCTGTCTGGTCCACGAAAAGCGTTCCGACCAACCTTCTCGCATTCAGGACAGCGGTACTCCTCGTGAGCGATTCGAGGACAGCGATGTTGCGCCAGCTTGAAGACGTCATCGTAGCGCACCTGAAGATTGAGGCGTTTTTTTTTTTTAGGAAATTTTGGCGTTTTATCGGGAATAATTTGTTTAGGTCCGGAAAGAGAAAGAGGCATTTCATTACCACCGCCACCAGCTTCTACCGTTTTTTATCCCCACCCCAAGTGTATACGATTTTCAGTTCAAAAAACGTTTCAAACCAAACTGGATACTTTTCCTATCAAATTGGACACTCTTCTATGTAAGTTTGACCCATTTGAAATCAAACTGAATGCCTTTCAAGTTGAAGCCAGGTTCTTCCACGATGCCCTAGAAACTCGGTTAGGATACATTTTAAAACAAAAACTGAAAAATGAGCTTTGCACAGAGAACTGATTGCAGCTGACTCAATGTAAGTCTTTTTGTTTGTCTTTATCTCTCTTACCTCCGGTAATTTTTTAAAATTACTTCTCTATTTTATATAAAAAATGTAAAATAGATGTAGTTATTTTCTTAAACACGTCTTCTATGTTTCATCGGGTTTAATTATATTGCCAGTCTTCACTTGTTGCGACTAAAAACTCAACATAGGATGTACAAACGAACTGAACTGAACTGTATTCATTGACGAAGACTATCTACGACTTTCTTTCATTTTTTTCTTAAGTTCGATACGACTTTCCTTGAATTTTTTTAAACAGAAATGCCAAAATAAGTGAACAAATTGTTTAAAATTTCATGACATTTGCGGTTAAGGCGCATTCTAGAGCACTGAGAGGCAACAATTTTATGGATTGTTAAAGAGCGAGATCGCGCCATACTATCGTTTATTTCCTTGAGATTTTAATTTGATTGATTGTGGAAATGCTGCTTACGTGAAACAGTAAAGTAAGGACATTTGAAAATTTTCTAATGTACCATTGATAACTGCGTAATTCCGGTCAGACAGAATTTTTGTTTTCTATCAAATAAAAATTTCGACATTCTCGACGGCATGATCTCTTCTTTTGATACATTAAAAAATTGCCAATTTAAAATAAATTTAAAAACATTGTTTTCTTCGAAAAATACATAAAAATTTAATAGAATTTCACACAGCGAATTCACCTGCTGGGACAGATGAATTAAAAAAAAACGCGAAGGAAGTCGTGGTAAGTGTTCTCTGCACAAAATTATTCTGACCTTTTCAGACTCAGAACACACTCATTTAGATTTGAAAATGCCGCTTTTGGTTTCAAAAGAGTCAGGCTTGCTCAGATGAGTGTCCAATTTGACGTGAACATTGCATATACTTGAATTTCTAGTGCACAGAAGTGCTGCTACTAACCTTGCACAAGCAGCAGACGCAGTCTCCGATGACGTTTTCGATGGCCTCGATTTTCTTGCGGCTCTCCTCAGAGACTTCGACATATGCCGCCGTCTCGTCCAAAGAGTCAGCGTCCTTCTGAAGTTCTTCCGCAGGTGGCACGGCTGACTCGTCCTGGAAGGCATCGTTATTGAGGTTTTGAAACGAATCATTTCGAGAGCGCAGGAGGTGGAGGTTGAAGTTTGTCGAGCTGAACTTGTTTTGGGTAAACCTTCTTAATGATTTTTGGCTTTTGCGACTGACCGCATTGTGGTAAAGAAACCCCTCCCTTACGTTTATCTTTAACTGCCAAGTTTTTTTAAAATTATCTAATCTTGTATGATAGAATAGCAATGCATTCAAAGTGCGCCTATAGAAAAAAGATTTAAAGCAAATAAACGTTTGAGGAAGACAAAGGGATGAGCGGGAGCCTCGTAGCATTGTTTTTTCGCTTTTTCTACTCCTTTCCGACATTCGCTGCCAGAAATTGCCGAAATTTGTGGCGACTGCTCGGCGCAGAGAATCAGGGTGAGATGGCCGAGCGGTCTAAGGCGCTGGTTTAAGGCACCAGTCCCTTCGGGGGCGTGGGTTCGAATCCCACTCTCATCAACTCTTTTGCATTTACTCACAGGAACGTAGAAAATGGTTGTTGAGACCTAATGGAAGTCGGGATGAGCAGTTTACATGGGACCCAAATGGGGTTGCGTGCACGGATGGCCGAGTGGTCTAACGATAAGGTGTCAGATTCAAGTGTGTTCTTACCGCGATGGAGCGACTGGGTGTTCCGGCAGTATTAAGGGTGCGTGGGTTCAAATCACACTCCGTGCAGAGTTCTTGCCATATTTCAACTTAAGCTTTCCGTAGTGTAAGGGCAATCCATTGGTGGGTTCCGCGTAGAAGTAGAACCAACAGTCTGTAAGTTGTCAACCCCACGAGAACTATGTACAGGGATCTTTTTCCGTCCGTTTCTCTATTCCTCCATACGCCGCCATTCGCTTTCAATCGTTATTCTCGAGCAGCTGATCGCCGACCGCTGAAGCAGCGATCCATAATCACGACAGCTCGCCGGATTCGATGCTAATCGCGGCGCCGGCGCTTTCGGCTTCGGCTTCAGCGGCGGCGGCCAGTTGACGGGACGCGTTAAGGTCAAAAGCTCAGCGGGTGACAATTAAGGCTCGATCGGGAGCTTTGGACTGGCCGACGACGCCTGAGACGAATAATGAGCTCTAAGTGCCTCGCGAGATGATCTTATGCGCTGCTTTACGGGCTCCTTGACTCTGCGTCAAACCGGCCGCTTCCGGTGCTTGCGGTGTGCTTGCGAAGAATGCTCAAGACTAGGAGAAACCTGAGGCATTGATGAGATCGTGGCTCTTTGAAAACTATTTGGTCGTTCTCCAGGACGAAGGGTTAAGGTGTTAGGGCATGCGACTGCCGGTGAAAGCAACGGCTGTCGCGTGCATCCGGTTTCAGGCTCTTGGTTCGGATTCGTCAAGCCTCCCATCCTCCGGGGTCGGTGAACTGCTACCAGACTTGTCGGGGAAGAATAAAGCGCTGACTTGTTCACCGGTTGGCCATCGCAAGTCATGATATGACCAAATACGCATTCAAATCACCTCCACAACATCCCATAGAAGTAGAATGCGTGGCGCATCTCAAAAGAGATTGAGTACCGCCTGACACAACGAAACGCGACGTGTTTGCTATCTCATTCGTTGAAAAAACACTTAATTTTATTCGACAGGCAAGAAATAGTTCTCTGAAGATCATGTGTGTACATAGGTACCAGACTGCCAATTTCTTTCGCATACTCGTCAGAAAAATTCCCGTTTCAGCTTCTCTTTAAATAGAGAGCGGATCCTGTACTTCACAATTAGTTGTCTTCAAGGAATCGATGCTTGGCTCGTGCCGGATGTTGTCCTTTTCTATCCTTTTGTGGCCGTTGTTAGAAGACCAATGGCTGTTACTGGTTTCCAACAACGGAAGAGCAACCAGCCTTCGGGCCGCGCCATGCATGTAACCTTTTCCCAGTTGCTCCTTACGCTTACCCTGTCGCATTTAACCACTACATCCACGAGTTCTATTAAGTAGCATAGCAGTGAGGTCAGTAGAGAGCACATACGAATTGGGGTCAGTAGAGAGCACATACGCGCCAGTCCACGCTTTCCGAATAAAAAAAGCACATTGGGCACATTGGGTCGACAGGATGTATTGAAAGCAAGCAACATGCAAGGCTAAAAAATAAAGGGTAAAGGACGGCGTTACTCAATCCCTTCTTGGATGCGCCACGCATTCTACTTCTATGGGATGTTGTGGAGGTGATTTGAATACGTATTTGGTCATACAATGACTTGCACAGGCCAGCCAATGGGCAAGTCAGCGTTTTACCCTTCCCAGAAGGGATTCACCAATTCGTCCACTTTGGAGGAACGGAAGGCTTAGTTGGCTGGGTGGGAAATCAGAACTAGGAACCTGGTTTGGGTGCACGCGGCAGCCGACTCCCCATCCGACTGCGCATCAGGCGCGTACATAAGGTTACCCCAATTTTTTCCATTGTCTCACAAATTTCGATGACCTGACTCTCTTAGATACTCCATCATTTAACAAACAAGTTCAGATGACACTACAGACCTAAGTATGTTGGACGATTCAGCTGCTAGGATAGGTAAGAAAGCTAAAAAAGATAAGGAATAGAGAACGGTTTATCAATCTGTTTTAGGATGCGCCACGCATTCTACTTCTACGGACATCGGGCAGGCATTCTGAATGCACATTTGGTCTATACAATTACTTGCGAGGACCAGACGAAGAAGTCTATGCTTTATCGTTTCCAAAGAAGCTTGGCACCAATCGCCGACCCCGGAGGAATGGAAAGCTTGAATAGCCAAGGCGGTTACACGAACTAGAAACCTGTAGATGAGCGGGAGTACCCGACAGCCGGCGCCTCGCCGACTGCGCTATCAGGCGCGTCTTGACTTTTTGTAATAAATGTGAAAACACTCTGCTTCTTCGGGCAATCTCATCTTTTTGGATCAACGACTCCACAATAATCGGTGCTCAAAGCGGAGAAATTTGACAATTACCAGTGCTCAGAAACCAATTTTAAGCTAGCTGAAAAAATACGTGTTTTTGACCCTAAAGTGCTGTGTTTTTGACCCCAAAGCCCTAGAGTTTCTATTATTTGTTGTAACATTAGGAAAATTGTGTGTTAGAGTGTAATACACAGTGCTGCAGTGCTGCAAAAAAACATTTTTAATTGTAAAAGAAATCATTCGTCATCAAACCATGATACATCTTCCACTTCTGAAAAGCGCAGGATTTTAGGTTTGTTTCTAAAATCTTTCAATCTGCCAATAACGGCACATGCTGTTGATGGTAAATTAGAGCGCCGTGCTTTTCATTTTTACATTTTGCCAGCACATTAGCAATGTTTTTGAAATATTAATTTGAAAAGAAAAATTTGTTTTTTCAACCATTTCAACAAAGAATATGAACCGCGATCGAACCTTGATGAACATGCCGCTGACGGGTGAGGCGTTGACCTTATCGTCGCCGAGCTTTCGCTGCTTCGTTTTTCGTGCTTCAATGACCGCAGATGGTGGCCTTTTCCTGGGATTCACTATGGTCTCGCTTGAAATCTCCTGGAACGACAAGTTATTCTCCATCAACAACTCATTGCTTCTAGATGACACTCACCTTGAATCGCTGCTGCTGTTCGCGTTGACGCTGCTCCTGCTCGAGATGGATCATCGCCAAGAAGTTCTGCATCAGCTGCGGCTGCCACATCAGTTGCATTTGTAGCATTTGGAAGGCGTTATAGTCGGTGGGCTTGAGTGCCTCCGGCTTCAGAAGGGGAGGATGGTCGGAGGACGAGACTTTGGAGATGTCATCCGATGAAGCGCTCGAGCATGACGGCACCGGCGACGGTGTGGTGGTGGAGATGAGTCGATGGACCCAGAAGTCCGAGAGCGACATCTGGAATGGCTGCAGTAGGGATAGGGGATGCGAGTGATGAGGAGGTGGGCTGAGTGAGAGCAGCTCACGACAGCGGCATACGGTAGCCGGTGACCGTGTCTGACCGGCGCTGACCGACTGAGATGATCGCCGAAGCAGCTGCTTCTGTGCGGTCCGCCCCGCCGCACCCCAACCAATCAGGGCGGAGCAGCTTGCGTCCCCTTCGCCAATGAAAGGCCTCGGGTAGGGCCTGAAAGAAGGTGAGGGTTCAAGGGCCGGATTCATCAACAATTAAACCGGTGGGCATGCGGGGTATAAGGGGTAGAGATAAGATAAGATTCAGGTAGAGATAAGGTAAGAGTCAGAGGAGCAGGCTTTATCGTGGGGATCTCTACCTCCTATACCCGCGGGTTAGTCGTTGATGAATCCGGCCCAGCTCACCGTGAAGTTTTACTAGGACATGGTTCCTTCCATTACATGGAGAGTATAAGGAGTGCTGAGCCATTCCAAACAGCCGGTATGGTAACAGACGGAGCTGCGAAAGAGAGTCGACGGTTTCTTCAAAAACGCCGTTTGACAAGAAATTCCTTCCCGTCAAGACTGCCGCTCCATTTCTTCCAAAAAAAAAATTGCGGCGACTCGCTAAGCCATCTGTCGTCAGTCCGAAAAGCGGCCGAAATATGTCGAAATTAGCATATATCCATGGTGATTTGCAGGCTCGCCGCCTCATTCCCTAGAAGGGATTTCGCAGCATATGTCGCTGTCCGCAGTCATCAAAGGCACTGCAGGATCTAAGGACAGCAGAAGCAAGAGAATCACACTCGATTGTTTTTGGTTAGAATACCTAACCTTATGTAGATGCCTTAAGTTTTGTTAAAATGCTCACACTTCAAGTAGGCACCAATTGACTGCGATCCGACATTTCATCCTTTTCAAAACCTCAGTGTTCGTGGCTGGTGGTATTTAGCTTAGGAGTAGCAGTAGCACTAGTTGTGTGTTAATAGCAACTTTAGTACGCAAATTCTCAAAAAAGGCGTTTAAAACTAGAGTGGTGATTTTGAGGCTCTACTCGCCCTGATTTTTGGCTGTTTCGGTGCTTTTTAGTTAGTTGGAGTTGTACACAGTTGTTATAGGTTTTTAAAGCATCATTCAGTTGTTATAGGTTGAAAAAGGATTTTTAGAGCGCTGTGGATGGTGCAGTGGAAGAATTTCACCTGTATCACCACCTGTCGTCATGCTCGAGTGGGCGCCAGCAGCGTCTCCATTCGTCCCAATCGCGTGCCAGAGTGGTCCAATGGATCCTCCTCGCTCCTGGGACACGAACAGTGTCATACCGGTCGTTCAGGGCTTTCACAAAGAAGTCCGACCAACGCGCTGGTGGGCGTCCCGGTGTTCTCTTGACATCCCGCTGAATCCAGTCGGTGAGTGCTCTCGTCCAGCGGGTGTCTGCGAATCGCATTACGTGGCCGGCCCACCTAGTTTTTGACGACTTGGCCCATGCGACAGCGTCTCTGATCTTTGGAAGTCGGCGAAGCTCGGAACTTCGGAGGCCTTCTCTCACTTGCGTGAGTCGTGTCACTTCGAGCATCGTCCTCTCGATTCCACGCTGCGATTCCTCGCGTGTTCATCCTGCTTTCGTATAGCCCAGGTCTCTGAGGCGTATGTTAGGGCAGGAAGAACGGTAGAGTCGAATAGGTGGGCACGGAGTCGGACGTCCTTCGTCTTCTTCACGACTTCGACGCTCTTGAAAGCTCCCCAAGCCGCTCGTTTTCTTCTGCTCAGCTCCGGCGCTAGGTCGTTGGCCATATTGACTTCGCGACCAAGATAGACGTAGCTGGAGCATTCGGAGATGTTCGTTCTGTTGAGCGAGAATGGGGCATCAGAAACGTGTCCGTTCCTCATGAACAACGGAAGAATTTAAGAAAAGGAAATCTTTGAAATTCTAAAGACTAAAAGTGCGAGTTTCAAAATTCCACATTTTGCCCTCCTAACCCTCCAGGTACTGCCCTTTAACACTTCCTTGTAACAAAGTTGGAGAGTGAGGGAGTTAGAGGTACCAATGTGCTTATGTGCACATAAAAAGAGCAAGGTGCTGCGGGAAGAAACCACTTCCGCTTCACTGCCTTCCTCGCAAGGATCGCAGCTTTACTCTACTGAAATTTGTACCTTTCCGCGTTTTCACCAAGATATTTTATGGTGCCTATATCTGGGAGACTTCTTTAATGCGTCCAGCGCACTAATAGATTGTTCTTTGACACATTTTTGCTTTGTTCTGTGAATGTAAAGTTGTGTCTATTTATTTGCTTTATTTATTCAAGGCATAGACAGAAACAGACAATTGTCTAGCATGTAAAGTGTAAAAAGAACATCGAACAAAACATCACAAATTGACCACTCAAACACAAGTCAAGTAAACAACAAACTACAGGGATCATTTCTTGACTGTTTGGCATTCAATCTTTGACAAACATTCTACAGGCTTGAGCAGAGAGCCTCTCTAAATCTTCATACTTGCCCGGTAGCACGCTGAATTCTGTGAGAATGTGATAGGTTAAGAAATCTGACCTGATTCACGATTTAGCAACTGAGACTCGAAGTTCCAACTTCCCTCTCACGGATCTTGTGAACATCCCCTCAAGGAATTTAGTTGTGTCAATGGAAACCTTATTTGCAACAATTTGTATAACATGACAAAACCAGCGAATTTTCTCCTGTTCTTCAGCGAAGAAAGACAAAATAGCGAAGCTCGTTCAGTACCGTTTAGAATAGAGCTATAATCTACTGAGAAGCACGTCATCATAAGCTTCTACTGAAACTATTTTGAATGCTTTCTAGAAGGTCTACATCTCTCTTTTTCGTTAGATTGAAGACTGATGTCCCACTTTCCATTATAGGTCTTACGTAGGTTTTGAAACCACGTATGTAAACCTCAGGAAGCTCGGTTCTTTGTAGTTTTAGTATATAGATGGGCTCGTAGAATCACCGTCAGAGGAAGCACCCACTGTCGTGTGTATCCTGATCATGTTTCTTACATAGTTCGGATCCCGCACAGGCCAGTCATGATTTTCGTCCTGTTCAGGGCTGGTGAATTACTGTCAGAGTTACCTGGGAAGTACACAACACTAACAGGGCTATCTGGTTGCTACCGGAAGTTATTGTGTAGACTATATGCGTGTTTAAATTACCTTCGCGATCTTCTGGGAAAGTAGAATGCATTGCGCATTTCAAACAGAGATTGAACAGCGCCACTGCTATCCTTTCATTCTCATATATTTCAGTTAACAGAATCTTGCTGCTTTTTTAAAGTTCTGTGAAGAAATACGTAAGTCGTCCAAGTTCGACTTTTGATGAATCTTGGCATATTGACTATTGATATTCCAGTTCTCCGAGAACATACCCAACATGATGAGTTGGCATTTGGGGGAATTGCGGATCTATCCTAGTCCGGGGGGAGGGCACATAACTAAAAGGTTTTGTATGTGACAAATCCACTTTGAGACTTACCGAGCGGCTCCTACAGAACAACATGAGACCTAAACAAGAGAAGTCATGAAGAAAAAAAACGAAAAAAATACATTTGTTGCGGTTGTAAGCCGGCAAAGTTGTGTGCCCCCCTCACCTTGTTAGATCCTGGTTATAACATGTCAGGCGGGGGTCAGCACGCGGCATGCGGCTTTATGTGCTTTTCTCACCATGTTGGATCCTGGTCATAACATGTCAGGTGCTGGTCAGCAAGCGGCATGCCTCCATTGCGTCGCTCTTTGTCCGCCGAGGCGGTTGTAAACTGCTGCGATTTTTTATTTTTTTCGCTTATTCGGTCGTTTTCGGTTTCTTTTAGGTTCCAGCTTTCCTCTAGGAGCTGCTCGGTAAGTTTCAATTCATCTTGTTTCCTACTTTTTAGTTATGTGGCCCCCCCCCCCCGGACTAGGATAGATCCGGAATTGCTTCTGGGGTTTTGACTATTTTTAAGGCTCTAAAGAAGGCGAAGATGCCGAAACGTCAGGACAGATAAAGCTCCTAACAATCTTGGCCTAGAGCTCATAAAAATGCGCTGGAATTACATAAGTCATTCTTCACATTTAGAGATTTCGATTAGAATGAATGGTTTTGAGCTGTGAATTTTTATTCACTACGCTACTGCTTTTGATATACTACTTGTATTATACTTGTTATACGTTTGTTATTCTATACCACTTATACTTGTTACTTTAATACCTAAGAGCTTTTCCTAGTGAGAAAACCAAAAAACCTTAGTAAGAATCATATGCCGCGCCTTGACTTCCCTGGTAAAGAAGCCCGCTTTCCTCCTTCGTTAGGCGCTAAAAATATTTTCCAAACAAAAAGGATATTATATAAGTGGGAAGAGCAAAGAATTACGTATGCATGTCAAGATACCTTTTCTGGGATAATCCACTTAAATCTTTGCTTTTGTTTCGTCAGATTTTTGCCACTAGCAGAGCACCAAAAACCTTTGATACGTTATACAAATTATTCTCGGTCTCTATGCGCACTTTCAGAGTTCAAAAAAATGACAAAGATCTTTTCTTTAATTGCGACTCCGCCTAATCCGAGAGCTGATAGTGTTCGATGAAATTGTCTCCCTTCATTACATTTTGTGACGGTTTCGAAGGCTAAGGATCAGGGAGCGCCTAGCTAATTCCGCCCGGCCATGAGCAAAGGTATGCATTGCTCGCTGGGATCATTTTCGACGCTGTGCGGAAGCGTTTTCGACGTCGTAAACGAGAGGCGCTGAGTGCCCGCTGCTGTTCGGTTGCCGAGTGACAAAAACGACCGAACGGCGGCGGTTTTTTCGTGGAATTCCTGAATCGACGTGACACGATGGGATTCGGCTCGTCGAGCTCCTGACGGATCGACGGAATTCATCGGCGGCGAGCGACGAGCGTCGGCCCAAACAACATACGTCGCCGTTCCCATCCTTAACTAATTAAGTGCTGCTGCTGCTCCCCTCGATGGGCCAGCGAGTGGCAGCGCGAATTGTCGACGAACAGTTGAGACCTGCGAATGGTGTGCTCGGTAATTGCCAGTGTGTGTACAATGGCGAAGTGGCGACAATTAGCATGTGGGGGATCGCTTGCAGATGGCTCGCCAGCCCGGTCAGCCGTTCGTTACGGAACATGATACGCGCCTGTCAGCGACGTCATCCTTCATCCAGGGCCCCGTACCCCGTGAGCCCTGTTCGGTGAGCTGCGGGGACATTATGAAGCCATGTGGGAAGGACCGCTGGATCTCTCGAACTAAACCTTATTGCGTGAGTATAAACGCTTCTATTTGATTCAGGAAAATTTCTTATTCGCTCTCGTTCACTATGCAAATAACAGGAGGCCATATGAGTTCCAGTTGATAACGAAATGTGGTATAAAGTACTCAAAACGCTCCCTAGAGGACGTCTTCGCCTTGTTCAAAGGATAAGGATGCACTGTGCCCCACTAAACATGTACCTACCAGTTCTGTTGTGGTAGAGAAACTGCCAGTAAAATCACTTTTAAGGAAGGACAAATCGACGTTTGATCCGCCGAATGAGTGATTACACAACTTTAGCTACTGCATCAACTTGGTTGCTGAATTTTTTATCATTCACATGACGATCTAAATGCTTGAAAAACGATAACCGGTAGGGGGACAGATTTATTTATTTATTATATTGACATGAGCAAAATGCACATGCGATTCATCAAAACGAATAACACTAGAAGATCAGATATAACTAGCGATAAGGTAGAACACAGTGGGGCAAATTACAAACTCAACACTACTGCTCAAAACTCAAATGGCTTGTTTAAACTGATGATTCATTTAGGAGCCCTGCCACCAACGTCTTAGAGAGAGACTTTCAACGGGGCGGATGTTGCTTTGAATTAAAAACTGCTGAAATTGCTTATTGATCGGTAGCCAAAGAAATCTCTGTGGATTTTAGTTCGAAACGTTGGCAGAACCAGTTTTGTAGACCCACCTCGAGTGACTGAGTCTCGAAAAGACAGCATGCGGTCAACTTGGATTAGATTAAAAATAATTAAAGCATCACTAGGTCATTGCTTTTACGTCGGAGCTCTATTCGGAGCGAGAATATTGTGGTTGCATGTCCAAGAATAGGGCGAACGTATATTTTGTAGGCATGAACAAGAATTGATGGATCTTTGGACTTAATTGCTCGGAAAAGTTTAACACCTTCGCATTAGCCTTATATATTTTTTTAGCAATTTTTATAACATGTTCTTTAAAATTGAGTTCTCTGGAGATTACAACACCTAGATCGCAAACCTTGTCCATAACTTACAATGGAATCTCTTGTAGATCTGTTGAATATGCTGGGTGTTGCACAGGCTCGCATCCCAATTCATGCAGTTTCTGGACAACAATTTTTGAAACGAGCGGACGCGCGTTGTCATGCAGTAGGATTGGGCCTCTTCTATTGACCAAAGTCGGCTGATCTTCAACCCACTTCTGGTGCATCACTTCGATTTCGTACAATACTTCTCCGCCGTAATAGACTTCCAGTCTTCAAGAACTAGTAATGGACTATGCCAGCCGTTGTCCACCGTACGCTCACCATGGCCTTTTTTTCGACTTGGCTTCGGCATCTCCTTGAGACCCTCGTTCTTGTCCATCCACTGCGCCGAGCGACTACGATTGCCATAAAGAATCCATTTTTTGCATGTCACGATCCTGCCCCAAAAGGACTTTCTTGGATGGAGCAGCCTCAACGAAGAACGGGTGTCGTCGCTTCAGCATCTGCCTGGCAGTCAGTTCGTGCTGGATCCATTTATCCAATTTCTCTACTTTTCCGATCGCATCTAAGTGGCGAATGATAGTGCGGCCGTCAACGCCGAAATGCTGTGCTAACCCTTTCAAAGTTTGACGCAGATCTGCTTCCACCATGGCCTTGGTCGTCGTTAAGGAGTGATGGCACTTACCTCGGTGATCACCTTTGAGGTTTTCACCTCCACATCGAGACCTTTCAAACCAGTGCGAATTGTCCGTTCCTCAGCAAAATCCTCCACAAATGCAGCGTTGATGGTACGAGCTGCCACCGCGGCGTTGTGTACACTTTTCCGTTCGTATAAGTAGAGCACCCGAATATTGATACGTTACTAATACGTCGATTCGTGCCGTCAAAACGACGTCAAAAACTCGGCAAGAGGCATTTATGTCAAAAAGACATAAATGATAAGAAATCAGAGATTCTGCGCTTTCAGAGACTATATACAGTGCCTGAAACGGGAACATTGGCAGCCACGAAATATCGACCAGAAACTGAGGTAGCAAAATCGGCCATTTAATATGCAGCGTCCTAGTACCGATCTCACCCTCACCTCACCCCTTCACTACCTCAACTTTTTCCGGTACTTTTCGTCTCCTTGTGACTATGTCGCCTACTTATAAAGGAATTACCTACGCTGTCTCGTTCCCCTAGATTTGTAGATAATCCGAAACGGGAAATTTTCTGATGAGAAGGAAATTGGCCGCCCAAAATCTGCAAAGTCCAAACACCTTTTCCTTAATTTACTCCAAGGTTTGGAGTATCGAAAGTATTCAGTTCAGCCTCCCTCTTGCATAGGAAAACGAAGGATGCTCACTAAGTGTATTTTGCGATTAGGAGCCTATGAGTGCGTTTGCCAACGGCATTGACAGATTTCTTTTTTCGTCGAAAAAGAACGAAGTTCTTCGAAAAAGTAAGTAGGAATTATAAAAAGTAAACAACGAGTAATTAATCAAAATGGTTTGCAAAACGTTTATTGAGAAATTAGCCTTGCGGAGCTATCGCAAGTCTTCTAGCTCATTCCAAAAAGGCCTTTTTCCTACTTGATGGTGAATGTTTATTGCTGGAATAGTTTAAAAAGAAATGGAATAGAGAAGCTGGCCAATTGAAACAGAACATGCTAGTGAGAAACTAAAAGCAAAGTTTAAAAACTTGTTGAAAATATAACAGTTGGAGCCCATTCAAGCGGCTACTCCGAATAACATACCCTTCGATTTATCTATATTTATTTTTTTTCTACAAAAACAGTATCATTTGTAGGAATCGAAATCTAAACTTCATTTTACTAAATCTATAGACATTTCGCTTTTTCAGCACTTTTTTACCGACTTCCACCGATGGAATTCATAGAAGAAATATCAGCGTGTACAAGGCGATATCAAAAATGAACAACAGTTCACAGGAACTAACTGCTAAATTGTTCGCAATAGTAAAATCCTAGCAGTGAGTTTTATTGAGCACGATTAGCCAGATTCACTACTTTTGCCATGGTTGAAATGACTAATTCTGATTGAAGTTAGGATTTAGAAATTGGCAGCAACTTTCGGCCGGAATCAATCCTAAGTGCTTGACATGAAGTGCGACGGGCTATAGAAAACTTAAATCTTTCGAGCAGAAGATGAGTCAATCCAGAACGTTGACTGGACCACCATAATTGGACACTTGTACACTGCTCTGAGAAGTCACCGAAACGGATTGAGACCAAGCCTCCACGTGTAGATATTAGGAGTTGTCGATCCATCGGGGACATCTCCTGGACTTAACTACGAGGAAAGGGTGCTACTTTGCCCATTGTTGTAACCTTGCGCTTTGTAACGCTACCGTATGGATAAAACTACGCATTCATACGTACATGGCACCATTGTATACGTTTTAATCCAGAGAGATTGTTGACCTAATAGTAGATTCTGTATAGATAGGGAATGAGCAGCGAACACTGGCGAGTTTCCGTAACAAAGAAGAATATTTATTGGCCGAAACGAGATACAATGTATAATTTGACGAATCATTTTGACATAAAAAGGCCTGTCACCTGTATCACCTGCTCATCATCGAGTTGCTCGAGCGAGCGCCAGTAGCGTCTCTATTCGTCCCTTTCGCGTGCCAAAGTGCTCCAATGGATACTCCTCGCTCGAAGGACACGAAAAGACGTCATATTATTCGTTCAAGCTTTCGAAAAGCCATTCAAAGAAAATCATCTAATGAGAAGTTTTCTTTTTTGGTTTACTTTTCTGGAGTATTTAGAACTTGTGTCCAAATGAATAGCTTGAAATCGAGAGCTCCATTTTTTACTGATTCACTATTCACAGAAAAAATCTGTCAACATAAGATTAAGACGTTTTCACCATAGCAGTTTCGACGCTGTTTCGACATATTTCAGAGGATCGAAGCCCATATAGTTTGATTTTGAATGAATTAGCATACTTCTGAAGCGAAACAGTAGAACTGGGTAAGATGGTACTTCACTCCTGGGGTCGGATTCATCAACGCTTATATCAGCGGGTATGAGGGGTAGAGGCACTCACGATGGGGAATTCATGATAAACATTACTGCCATATCGTCGGTATATCAATGGGCAGAAAATACTCGATGATCGTCGTGGGTACATCCGCATACCCGCGAGGAATCCGTGCCCCATTGGCAAAATGGCGCTCCAGTGAGACCAGCTTTCCTCGTGAGAGGCTTAGTTCTATCTTACCTTGATTCCTTTCATGAAATCGAATCGTACCCGCTACCTACTGCAGATAGTGGCTGCGATCACCTCATGGTATCTTTACCTATACCCACTGCTTGATGAATCCCTTGAAGCTGAATTCCCCTAAAGTTGAGGTTCAACTGTTTTCTTTTCTGATCATGGGTTCGTCGGTAGGGCTTCCCCTAGCTCACTGCTCATGTGCGGCAGCTGATCGCTCGCCGGAGCGCACCACTTCAGCGCGCCGTACTCTCCAGCTGCACAGCTTCTGGAGTGACTGACTGAGAGTGTGTACGCGAGCCGGTGGCCGCTGGCCGTGCGTGTGCAGGCATGACCTCAGCTGACCCCGTGAACGACCACCTGTCTTACCATCTGCCGCCTCTGTCGCCTCCCGATCCCTCCGCCGCCGACGACGACGACCAGCAGCAGAATGCGTGAATCCTCGGCTGCTCTCGCCTAATCGCTTTCACCAGCTGTTCGTTCGCCTCGCTCTTCTCGTCTCGCGTGCGCGTGTCAGAAAAGCGAAAACGGGAATGTCATGCTAATTGCGCCGTCGTCCACGGGTCGTCACGCTGACCGCTGAGGACAAAAAAGCGCTCCGAGGGTTGGCGGTGAAGCAGCCGGTGGCATAAGTGGACTTGAGGCAGTCATTCAGTGCAAGTGTTCAGTTTGGTCTGTGAACGGTCAACGAAAATCATTTGTTTCGGTACAGGACCATAGAAGGAGGAGAAGGAAGACGCTGAAGAAGTCAACCCAATGCAACCACTTTCTACTCAGACGAAGCCAGACGACAAGAAGCAACAGAAAGATGGGAGAGAGACAATGATAGACGCAGCCATTGGCAATACGAACTCAGAATGAAGAAGAAGAGCCGAAGAAGACGCAGAAATCGGGTGATGAGGAAGATAAAGGCGGTGATAAGAATAAAGACAAGGAAAAGTCCAGTAGATGCAATCAGCACTGCTGAAAGTTAGGAGAGGAAAGAGCTTTAGCAGTTCAATTAAGATAAAATATGACTGCAACAAAAACAAATCGACAGTATGAAACATCTAATGAGGGTTGGCTTATGATTGTGGGAAGGGGATGAGAATTTGAGAACGGCGCTGGCTCTTCTGGTCCTACAAGTACGAGCTGGTCACCTGCAGAAGCACAATGCCTATGAAATGCCTCATACATGCCCGATTTTGATGGCTGGTGAAGAACAGGGTCCGTAAACGTTTAGTTTAAAGACCGTCGACCCAGCCTGAAAACAAGTGAACATCGATCGTTATCGGGATATAAAGACAGCCTGGTTGAATTAATAGGTTTTCGGATTATAAATGCCTCCTGCTTTCGTTTTGTAATTTCTCTGCTATTGTTATTTCTTGGATCATGTAACTCTGCGTGTCTACAAGCGTTTCCAAGGCATCTTTTGCCAAAGTTTCGTTCCGATTCGTTGAGCCTTTCAAGAGAATTTTTCAAATTACCGATGATCGAACAAAAGTACCGAGTGCGGGTTTGCTTGCTGTACGACTTCAAGCAAAGAAGAACCGCTGCAGAATCCCTCTGCATTCTGTCCGAAGTGTTTGGTAACGAAATTCCATCACTACGTCCATGCCAGCGATGGTTTCAACGTTTCCGAGACTGTGATGAGGGCTTTGAAGCCGAAGAACAACGGCGTCCTAAAGTTGTGGATAGCCTGAAATTAAAGGAAGTCGGATGTCACCATTTTGCGGTTCGGTTGTCACCATTCTGCCATCGTCGATCGTTTGCATGCAATCGAAAATCTAATCGGTGAGGAAAATGGGTGCCACATCAGCTCAGCGACACAAACAGGGCAGCTCGAGTCGCCATCGCTGGGATTCTCATCCGCAAAACCAAGAACAGCGGTTTCTCTGACTCCATCGTGACGTCGGATGAGAAGTTGATCCATTGCGACAATACCACACGAGAGCGACAATGGTTGAACCCCGGTGAGATTCCGAAGACAAGGACGAAGCCTGATATTCACGGAAAAAAGTCATGCTCTGTGCTTGGTGGAGTTGTAGAGGTCTGATGCATTTTGAGGTGCTGGATCCAGGCGAAACAATTGCAGCAGACCTTTACAAAGAACAACTGAACCAAGCCGACCAAGCACCGCGTCAACAAGGAGTGAAGGCAGCAACTGTGAAATTCTTCCGTGAACACGCTCGACGGCACGCCACAAATCTTTAAAAAAAAGCAAAAAATTGAGGAATTGGGGTGGGAACTTCTGCCTCACCCGCCGTATAGCACAGACCTTGTGCCATCAGACTACCATCTTTTCCGGTCGATGCAGCACCGCTTGGCGAAGAAAAATTGCAAGAACTGTGACGACGTCGAAATTTGGGTGTCTAACTTCTTTGAGTCGCAGCCACCGGGAGTTCTTCAAGAAAGGCATCCATTCTCTGCGAGGGCGTTGGAGACATGTCATTGATAATAATGAACATTACCTCTTGTATTAAGGTGTGGTCATTCTTTTCTTGTAGCGAAATTTCTTTTTGAGCAAAAACGATCCAACAATCTAATGCCTTTGATAGCTAAGCAATATACATATGCATACTATCTTCCATGGGCACTATTCGTTTTAAACTGGACACTCTTTTTTAAACTGGATACGTTCTAAGTTGAAACGGACACTTAAAGAATTAACTCTAGAGCATCCTGTTCGGTAAGCAGGTTGTGAGGTTCGAGTTCCGCCTAACGCAAGAGATTAGATCGCGACAAAACGTCGTCATTATAGCTTACAACCTCAGTAACAGCCATTTGAGGCTTAATGAAAATGGCTCGAGTAAAAAGAACATTTCGGAATATAATTAGATCTATCTAAAGATAAATAGATATGCTATGGAGAAGTCGAAATTATCTTTTTAAAGGAACATTTTACTAAAAATTCGGTTTTGCAGAGTACCATAAGAAAAAAATAACTGGACTGTTTGAATAGATAATTTTTTAATGATTTGACCTTAAACACTATTCATAGGGTTATCTAAAATGATATTAATAAAGCATGTACATATTGTATGTATGTAATACAAAGGAGAATTTAGTGATGTGTCATTTGTTATTGGCAGCGTAGATGCCGTTCACATGTCATATGTTTGCAAACAGCAAAATTACGTTTCTGGACCAGTGCACGTCAGAATTATTTGTAGCGGAGCACAATTATTTGTATCAGAGCGATCCTAAAAATAACGCTTTGCTCAAGAGACAGAAAGTTTTTGCTCATTTAAAAGGCATTTTTCTTAGGAATCCCTGTACAGATGAGTTTTTGACACCAATTTTTCTTAGACAAAAGAGCTTGCTGTTGAACAGTGTCAAGCTTGAAGTGAAAATTGTGTATTTTTTCGCCACCTTTTTGAACGAATTCGACTTCAAGAGGCAAGAAGGCTCCGGTGTACGTACACTTTTTTCCCTTCTTACTTTTTTCTACAAATACATTTTATGACGACTGGTATCTGTTGCAGGTTGACGATATCATGATTCAGCTGTTGGATCGGGTGAAAGGTGGTTACACATGTGCTACAGTACTTAGAATACTCATCATTTGAACAAATGCTACCTTTCTGCTTGTTGCCTTTGATAAAACTGGTCTTATCTGACAATGTTTAATGATAATTAATGATGATTTGAGAGTTATTAGGTTCCTCTTTAATATGTGAAAAGCTCACTTATCGGTAGTCCGCTGAAGTGGCAAAAAGGATGAAGGGCGGCGTACTCAACTCTTT
This sequence comes from Heligmosomoides polygyrus bakeri, assembly GCA_947359475.1. Classification (NCBI taxonomy): domain Eukaryota; kingdom Metazoa; phylum Nematoda; class Chromadorea; order Rhabditida; family Heligmosomidae; genus Heligmosomoides; species Heligmosomoides polygyrus. Next base: position 83,699,529 of record OX375868.1, on the reverse strand, counting down.
CGAGATACACCACGCATTCCACTTCTACGGGATGTCATGGAGACGAGTTGAATGCGTTTTTGGCCCATACAACGTTTTAGTGGGCACGGCATTTTTATCACTTGACCTCGAACAATATTTATGGGTTTATCCTAGAACTGTAGCACATGTGCAATCACCTATCATTCTGTCCAATGGTGAATCATGGTATCGCCAACCTGCAACAAACCGTCAAAAAATCAAAAAATGTCTTTGGGTCGGCGAATTCAGTGCTTTATCCCTCCCTGACACATCTGGTACCAACTCATCTCCCCCGAAGGGATGGAAGGCTTCGTTGGCCAGGCAGAAAATTCGAACGGAGCACCTTGTATCGCTTGCCGCGACAGCCGCTACCTAGTCTATGCTACACGCGGTCCAAACAGGTTCTAGCCTACTTATTGTTAGAGGGAAAGATGATGGCCCATGGGCGCCTAACAGAGCTGTCGGAGTTATGTTGACCGTTGCCAGCACCCTATTCCAATTCCATAGTTCCGATTTCTCGCCCAATCAACCAAACTTTCTATCCCTTCGAGTTGGTACGTTGGTTTCGATCTCGTTTGTGAAAAATGAAACACTGTTTTATTCACCGGTTGGTCACTGCAAGATATTCTGTGGCTCATATACGAATTCAATAGCTTTCATGTTTCTTGCAGAAGTATTCAGAATGAGTGACGTATCCTAAGAAGAGACTGATTAACACATTCTTCTATTCTCTACCCTCATGGCTTAAAAAAAAACTACGAGGACAGCTCCGGAAGTTTGCAGACGAGGGGTGGACTCATATATGAGTACATAGATGAGAGTGGGAAGGAGAAATGTGTTAGCGTAGCCGGAGGAACTGGACGAACTGTGTACCTAACTACTGCTTTCTTTGATAAAGGATTTCTTGTAACTGACGACGTGAGGAACTCTGAAAAGGTCAGCATTGCTGAATGGCTAGTCTACTTCAAAGACAGTAGCTATTCTTCTCGCACGAATTTCTAGTTATCATATTCCCCCCACGAAAAGGATGAAAAATCAGTAAAAACGGTCCTCCAAAAAGAGCACCAATTAAATAGCATTTTTCTAGTTTTAGTCTCGCTAGCTTGAAACAAAATCTGCATTCCGGTAAAGCGGTAGCGTAAGCGTGCGTAACATCAACGCAGCCGGGAATATGGTAACTAGAAAGTAAAAGGAAAAAGGAGGGAAGAAGAACCTAAAGGCAAGGCAGCACCGTACGTGACGAGTAAACCTGCACCACCTGGAGCGCCTGCTGCGGACGCAAAGAAGGACGAATAAGTACGAGAAGGAGGAGGCGAAGAGCAACCAGGGTGAGCCAGACAAGAAGCCCTCTAAACCGGACAAGAAGGAGGAAAAGAAGAAGGGTGAGGAGAAGAAGGAAGAGAAGAAGGAGGAGAAGGGTGGCACTCGAAGCAGTCGACTGATACTCCGGCTGAAAAAAGAAGGCTCGAATGGCTCAAAGGAAGAAAAGAAGGACGAGGAGAAGAAGGATGAGGAATCTGAGGGCAAGGATAAGGATAAGGACGAGGGTAAGGAGAAGAAGGATGAAGAAAATAAGGATTAATTGGATTAATCCGCCAAGTCACATTCGATTGCAGGCGACAGGCCCTTGTGACAGGCCGGCCTACGAACACCCATGTCACATCACATGGTGTATGACAGCTCAAGTGTTTCGAGATAGTGCTACGGCGTCCGCGGGAGCCGACGCGCACTTGCAGAGCCCGGCGAGTGTGAGAAGTATGCGAGGGTCCCTGATGCGAGGACGGCATCGGGGGGGGGGGGGGGCAACTGAGCTAGTCCGAAAGTCCCGTAACGTAAGCAGGACCCGCGTGGCAACGCTGAATGTGGGTACGTTGACGGGCCGCTCGTGCGAGTTGGTTGAAGCACTGGAGCGTAGAAGAGTTGATTTCTGTGCGGTGCAGGAGACGAGGTGGTCCTGCCGCAAGTCAAGGGACATAGGACGTGGCTTCAAGGCCGTTCTATGTGGAAGTCCCAGGACCAACAGTGGTGTCGGAATAATCGTCTCCGAACGATTTCGTGACTCGATTGTAAGCGTTGAACGCTTTGACGATCGATTGATGAAGATCGTTGTCGCCGCTAAGGAGCGACTCTATCACTTCTTCTCTGCGTATGCTCCGCAGACTGGCTGCTCCGATCAAGCCAAGGATGAGTTTTGGAACCTGCTGGATGAGAAGACAGCAGAGGTACCGTCGAAAGATGTCATCATAGTCGCTGGTGACCTTAATGGGCACGTAGGTGCTACGAAAGACGAGTACAGCTGTCATGGTGGTTTCGGATACGGATCACGTAACGTCGATGGTGAGCGCATTCTTGAGTATGCGGAATCGCATAGCCTCACCATTGTGAACACCGTCTTCCGAAAACGCGACTCGCACCTTATCTCATACTACAGTGGGAGCTCCAAGTCTCAGATAGACTTTGTCCTTGTGAGAGATCGCGACCGGAGTCTTGTCACAGACGCGAAGATCGTGCCGTATGAGACGGTCGCCCCACAGCACCGACCGCTGATCTGCACTCTGAAGATTGTCCCTCCGAGGCTGAAGCAGGTCGAGCGATGCGGTGCTGCAAGAATCAAGTGGTGGCGAATGAGAGAGAAGGAAGCAGCTGTGATTTCTCACGTGCGGTTACCGACAGTCACGACTGTCGACGAAACTTGGAAGAAGGCGACCGGCGCGATTCGTCAAGCTGCACAGTCAGAACTCGGCATTACGAAGCCTGGGCGACGGAAGGTCGACAAGCAGACATGGCTGTGGACAGACGACGTGAAAGCGAAGTTTCGAGAGAAGAAGTCGCTCTATCACGTGTTTCTCGGCGAAAAGACGGCCGATAACTGGCGGAAGTACCAAGAAGCGGGGAAAGCTGCAAAGAAGGCCGTGGCTGTTGCAAAAGCCATTCATTATGGAGATGTCAACGAGAAGCTCGAGTCACGCGATGGCGAGCGGTATCTGTACCGGCTTGCTAAGAATCGCCATCGGCAGACCGAGGACATCGAAAAGTTCTTCGGCATCAATGATGAGAACGGCCATCTTCTTACGGACCGCAAGAAGTCATTGAAGCGATGGCGCGACTACTTTGAGGAAATCTCTTCAGTAGAATTTCCTCATCCAGCCATCCCTTCCGTGGCTCCAACCCACGGCCCCGTTCAGAAGATCACCGTGGAGGAGATTGAAGCGGCTTTGAAGAAGATGAGGCCAGGCAAAGCGACTGGGCCCGATGACGTGGCAGCTGATTTGTGGAAGTCCAAGTACTGGTACCCTGCTGAGTGGTTGGCGAAGTTCTTTACTCAGGTTGTGGAGGAGAAGAAAGTGCCTGAGTGTTGGCGTCAAAGTACGACGATTCCGAGTTGGAAGAAGAAGGGCAGTCCTGCAGACTGCTCCAATTACCGTCCGATTCGCTTGCTTTCGCACAGCATGAAGATCTTTGAGCGAGTTGTCGATGGACGAATTCGGGACATCGTCCAGCTTTCCAGCAATCAGTGCAGCTTCGTGGCTGGCTGTGGCACCGTTGATGCCATACATGCCGTCCGCCTCCTGATAGAGAAGCATCGCGAGAAACAGAAGCCAGTGCATATCGCCTTTCTCGACTTAGAAAAGGCCTTCGATCGCGTACCGCGTGAAGTGATATGGTACGCCCTGCGACGACATGGAGTTCCTGAAGAGCTCATAGAGTGGGTGCGAATCCTCTACTCTTCCCCAAAGAGTAGAGTTCAAGCTGCAGCCGAAACCTCGATGGAGTTTCCCATCTCTGTCGGAGTACACCAGGGTTCTGCGCTTTCCCCACTTCTCTTTGTTGTCGTTATGGATGCCATCACACGAGATCTTCAGAAGCCCGTCCCTTGGACGTTGCTTTATGCCGATGACGTGATGCTCGCTAGCGAAGATAAAGGAGAACTCGAGCGAGAGTTGCAAGCTTGGTGTGATCGCTTGGAGCGGTTTGGACTCAGATTGAACGTGAAGAAGACCGAGTATTTAACGACGGACGTTACCGAGTCCAGCTCCATCAAGGTTAACGGCATCGAGCTTCCACGCACTGCGGTCTTTAAGTACCTGGGATCAGTAGTCGCGTCTGACGGCAAACTGATGGTCGAAGTGAATTCACGCGTGAGTGCAGCTTGGTCCAAGTGGCGCTCGTTGACTGGCGTGCTCTGCGACAAGAAGATACCAGAGCGCTTTAAGTCGAAGATCTACAGAGCAGTCGTCCGGCCGGTAGCAATGTACGGCGCTGAGTGTTGGCCAGCGACCAAGGAAGTTGAAACGCGCCTCAGCGTCATGGAGACGAAGATGCCGCGCTGGACGGCAGGAGTCACGCGCATGGACCGCATCCGAAACGATGCTATTCGGCAGAAGTTCGGTGTCGCGCCGATAACTGACAAGATGCGCGAAGCTCGCTTACGATGGTACGGCCACGTTCTGCGTGGAGAAGAAGACAGCGTCCGCAAGATAGGCCTTAACTTCGAGGTAATAGGAAAGCGGCCTAGAGGGCGCCCGAAGCAGCGCTGGGCTGATACGTTACATACGGACTTGAAAGTAGCTGGTGTCCACCCCGATCTAGCGCTGGATCGGGAAAGGTGGCGTCATGACACCAGAATAGCGGACCCCGCCACGAAGCGGGACAAACGCTGAAGAAGAAGAAGAAGAATCCGCCAAGTTTGTACGGAACGATGATAAATGGACGAGTGTTACAATTTACTGAGTCATCAATCCGAATACATTAAGGTTACGGGTGAACTCCAAATCATGGATGGCTACCGTACTTGAACACGCAAATTAAGGTATATGGCGGTACCGTCAAGGTGTACCGTGAAGAAAGCCCTGGAGAAATATTGGTCCACGCGGCTTCTCTACAACTCAGAGCTGTCGAACGCGCAGTTATAGGCAACGTGTTCAGAACTGCGTACAATGTGTGCTCTGGCCCTGAAGTCAATGAGGTTAGTTTCGAATCTGCACTCAAAAATGGCATAGGTGTACCACACCATCACGGAAGAGAAAGCTCTCTGAGGCATTATCTACCACAATAGGATTGGGTGCCCTTTTGTCTTCCCTTTATTTCCGATAGCGTCGCCTTAGCCACACAACAGAGCATAGGTCGGGCTCAGCCAGATGATGTTGTGCTTGTGAACATCACGAATTACAACATCATGCAGCAGCTAGTTCGAAATTGATTACATCATATGAGGTGTATGTATGTCAGAGAGCTGTGTTGTATGGCTCTACAATAAGTTAGGAACTGTGCCAAAGTTGGTGTAGTCTATCAACTTGAATGTGGGCACGCATCCAATTATATTAGGTTGTTGCGGAAGTTCTCGCCATTTCATCAAGAGGAGCAGACACTGGGTTGACAAGGGTTAGCAGCCTGAGCCACAGCCAAAGCAGGGCGCTCACCCGTCGAAGATCATGCTTTCTGTTTGGTGGGATTACAAAGATGTCATCCACTACGAGCTGCTGGCCCGTAACCAAAATCTAGCAGCTGACATGTACTATCAGAAGCTGGACAGACTGGCCGCCAAGCTCACAGGAAGGCGTCCGAATCATGGCACAATCCGATTCCTGCACAAGAATGACTCGTCAAAAGCTTCTCGACATTGGATGAGAAGTGCTGCCTCACCGGCGGTACAGCCCAGATATTGCACCAACAGACTACCACCATTTCCTGTCTCTCCAATGCTATGCAAGGAAAAAGTTCAATAACGAGGACGACATGGAACGCTGGCTGGCTGGTTTTTCGAATCAAAGCCAGAAACGTTCTACGCTGACGGGATCGGGAGTCCGCCTGAAAGGTGGAGAAATGTGATTGAACATTATAGTGGCCACTTCTTTTCTTGACGTGTTTCGCTTTTTTTGTAAAACTAAAAAAATGTGGTGTCCTGAAAATTACGAGAACTTCTGCAACAATCTAGCAAATTGGGAAAACTGGAAGTGCACTGGCAGTTCGCTTCAAAGAACGCTTGACTGTTAAAAAGCGCGGTATTTTAGCTACCTCGTTGGACAAACACAGGATGGAAGGGCATTGTGGAGCCGACTTACCAGGATACTATCTCAATGGTAGGTCGGAACGGCGCAAATGTTGTATATGGGCAGAACCGCCTCTCTCTGGGTAGTAACAAACTGCAGGTATCTCGACCCCAATACAACTCTGCGCAGAATTAGGGGCGACGGAAGTCGCTGGTTGGCGCCCTGTTGATTCACGTGCTCCACAGCTGACGGGCGCGCGCGGGATGAAGGCTCGTATCGCGGCTAAGCACAGTGCACAGGTGGCGTAGTAGGGAAGAGCTCGGACTCGTAAACGCGGGGTCGGGGGTTTGGATCCAGCAGACTGCGTTCGTTTTGCACTTTTGCAAAATCCATGTTTATCATATAGGTAATCCACCTAGGGGTATTATAGTGTGTTATAGAGCATGTTTAGATATAACATATGCTTCAAACTACAGATCAGCTAAAATGTTCACTTCTGTGTGTCACTTATTTTAAGCCCATTTTGTGTGAAGCTATAGTAATGTAACGATAGATATTTTGTTGCACTAGTTAAAGTTCCAACTCCACCGACAAGACTTCGGTCAAAAAATTTTTTTTTTCGCTGAAACTTTGTCTAGGGGGGTTATTTGAGGTGCTGATCACGAATCTGACATCATCGGAGGCCACCCATACTGTTAACAAGTGGTCCAGGCAGGGTCACCGATTTCGCTGAAACTTCGTCTAGGGGGGTTATCTGGGGTGCTGACCACGAATCTGACATTCGTTTTTCACGATTCTGCCTCTACCTGCTGTCATCGGCAGAAACTTTAAGAATGTAATCCTGTGCCTTCCTGTATCTATATTATTCAGCTGAATCGTGGAAAACGGATGTCAGATTCGTGATCAGCACCCCAAATAACCCCCCTAGACAAAGTTTCAGCGAAATTTTTTTTTTTGACCGAAGTCTTGTCGGTGGAGTCGGAATTTTTACTAGTGCCACAAAATATCTATCGTTACATAACTATACCTTCACACAAAATAGGCTTAAAATAAGTGACACACAAAAGTGAACATTTTAGCTAATCTGTAGTTTGAAGTAAACATGCTCTATAACACACTATAATACCCCTAGGTGGATTACCTATATGATAAACATGGATTTTGCAAAAGTGCAAAACGAACGCAGTCTGCGGGATCCAAACCCCCGACCCCGCGTTTACGAGCCCGAGCTCTTCCCTACTACGCCACCTGTGCACTGCGCTTAGCCGCGATACGAGCCTTCATCCCGCGCGCGCCCGTCAGCTGTGGAGCACGTGAATCAACAGAGCGCCAACCAGCGACTTCCGTCGCCCCTAACTCTGCGCAGAGTTGTATTGGGGTCGACATACCTGCAGTTTGTTACTACCCAGAGAGAAGCGGTTCTGCCCATATACAGCACTTGCGCCGTTCCGACCTACCGTTGAGATAGTATCCTGGTTAGACACGACGTGCACGATTCTGACATGGGAGACTGACATCTCATCTAGAAAAGCGGTGGGAACCTGGAATTTTGCAAAAACCCTGGGCCACACAGCAAAAAAAAAAAAACTGATCCTTCGATCACTAGTGACCTCTTACCATCCATTTCGCATAGCGAGCTATAGAACGACCAGTAGTGACATGCGTGTCCTTCTGGATGACACTGGTGTGCTCAGTACAGTCAGTTCGGAGTGGCACAGTATGTCTAATTTGGCTGCTGACAACCGCGGTAGCGACGTCGCTCCGCGTAAACGGTAGGGTGGTCAGCAGGTGAGTTTATTGCTCATACGAAACGCGGTTTCTTGTTTTGTACCTAGAACGCCGTTTGAGAGATGAGGTAGGTATTTAGTCGGCTAGATAACAAATCTGAAGTTTTGAACCACTTTTAGGCCTCTGAAAACGACGGACAGGTCGATGCGCTCAATAGACTTGATCAACCTCCAACCTTGTTCGGCACAGAAGCGCTGATACAGTAAATACAGTAAACATAAATTTTGTTTGAAGGCACTCGTTAAAAACTTCATTTCGAGGGTGACATGATTGAACAATGTTTCTGTTAATGTGACGCAGATCCGTGTTGTGGTGCAGTCGGATCAGGACCGGTTGTCGTCAATGTCCCGAATTGAAGTTCTTGGATCAAGCCATGCTCTCCATCCCTCCGGGATAGGTGAATTAGCACCAAACTTACCTGGAAAGCAGAATATTGATGGTGAGTTGTTAAACCGCAGATCATGGGCCAAACACCCATTCAAATTGCCTCCACGATATTCAGTAGATGTTGAATGCGTAGCATACGCATAAAAGGGCTGTTTAACGTTGACCTTAATCTTTTTTATCCTCTGGTGTAACGCACCCATGTACTCGAAAATGTAGTGCAGAAATTGATGTAGTTTTTACCTTCTCAGCGGTTGGAACGTTCATCGTCCTAGAGGACCATTCCGATTGAGATGTTAATGATGTCCGCTCGAGAACAAATAGATGAGCGACGGATGAACAGGTGATATTGGTAACTCTGCCCTATGTCAACACCAGGACATACATGAAGCGCATGAAGACTTTGGCTTACGACGAGGTAAGTCTTCTGATACGGAAAGGCATCTTAAGATCGAATGTCCTGACGAAGCCTTCTGTCTCAATTTAGTGCCTTCAAGGTGAGCAAGTCCGAATACCAGCTGGTGGCGCGATCGCTCGCGCATAATGACCCATTAGAATGTAATCAGCTGGAGCATCATACCCTGATGCTACCGTCTACCGTAGTCGCTCAATTCGCTGGCTGACCAGAGAAACAAATACAGTCCCCTCTCGTTATAACGCATTTAAAGGGACGGGAGAAAATCCGGGTTATAACGGGAGTCGCGTCCTAAAGGAGCTGACCTCTCTACACCGTTTTACGCACAGTAACATCTAAAATCGCATACAACGGCTAAATATGGCTGTATCAATAGAACAGGTGACCGTAAAAGTGTGCCAAAGCAAACAACAACTTTAGATTGTTAATGAAGCCCTGTTTTTAGAGATACTTACTTGCTTTGATATAATACTTTGATGGTCCTTTTGTCGGCTGGAGGCCTTCTCAGCGGGGACCACAACTCTTCCAGGTCTCTGGCAGCTTGCATCCAGTGAGGCACCGCTCTCTGAAAGATCTTGCGAATGAGTCTGTCCATCGCATTGGCGGTCGTCCCAGTGGTCTCTTATGGTCTCTTGGGATCCATTCTGTGACACGGAGGCTCCATCTACCGTCCTTTCCTCGAAACAGGTGTCTGGCCCCGCGATACTTGGACTTCTTTATGTACTGCAGCGGGTCTGCTAATTGCGATTTCTCCCATAGCTCCGAGCTTCGCAGGCCTTCTTGCCATTGGTGACGAAGGGTTGTACTCAGAAGACATCTCTCCAGTGCACGATGCGTAGTTTGCATTGCTCTGGCGATTGTCTTGTTGTCGGGCCAGGTTTCCGTCGCGTAACACATCGCAGGCAATACAGAGGCGGTGAATATCGAAGCCCTGAAGCAGGCATCCTTGACCTGATCGGTGGCTTCGCGAATCGAACTGAAGGCTGCCCATGCTGCGCGTCTCCTGCTGGCGATTTCAGGAGCGAGGTCGTTACCCATGTTCAGTTCTCTTCCTAGATAGACGTAGGAGTGGACCTGTTATAGAGCGACTCCATTTAACCTTACGAGTCCTTGTCACACCACTGGTTGACCATAAATTGTGTTTTGGACATATTCATGTCCAATCCAATCTTCGTACCTGCCACATTGAGCTCGTTCAGCATTTCCTCGACTTCTGCCGTGCTGGTAGAGATGAGAACAATATCGTCGGCAAAGTGAAGGTTGCTGATCGGTTTACCGTCGACAAGGCAGCCTTTGTAGTCTTATTTCAAGTCTTTCATGGCATCCTGGAGTGCCGCTCTGAATAGCTTGGGAGAAATCGTGTCTCCCTGCCGTACTCCTTTCCAAGGAGAAGTGGGATGTGGTATTCGCGGCTGCTTTCGATGAGATGTGAGACAGTCTGAATATGGTCAATGCAGGAGAAAGAGACTCTATAATATGCATAAGTATCCAAGATATGTTAGGAAAAGCGGAGTACCATAGGTAGTCAGACGAGATAAACAACACAACTGTGTCTTGCCAGCTCTTTTATTGCAATCAAATCCAAAATTCATCAGGCGGGACTACATCCCGCACTCCCTGCCGTCGGGCAGAATTTTAGTCCGCTATGCACACTATCAGCGCTACGAAATCGAGCACTGCATCCGGAATATCGTCGTTGTAAATGGCTTAGCAGCAGTCTTCCATGATATGGGGATGTCGCGTGTGATGTAGCAACATTGTTGCTGTTATCCTGTCAGCAAAGCAAAGGATGTAGGTCTGGCATGGTGCGAGAGTGTCGCAACAGAACATCCTCTAGCAGTATATAGCATCTGCACCAGCTGCTCTAGGTTAGAAACATTTGTGCAGGACATTGTTTTGGACAATCTGAGTTTGTCTCCACATCTTCTCTCGTTCCCGATAGAGGAAACCTCCCAGTATACGAAAGCTTTTCCACTTTAGCAATTTCCACTCTATGCAAGCCAAGGAAGGAGTCACTTTAGCTAGTCTTTTAAAAACCAGCGTTTGGTGCAACCTTTTGTGCTGATTCTGTATCACTTTTTGACTACATAGCTTTTGTGTTTTGCTTTTGCCAATCTTAAAAAGCCAACTTTTGCTGCACCCTTTGTGAATTCATTCAATTCAATTCAATTCATCAATCAATCAATCAATCAATCAATCAATCAATCAATCAATCAATTCATTTTGTGTCCTTTTGGCTTAATAAATGTTCGGTTCTGTTCTGTTCTTCTAACGACTACCGAGAGTGTTCCACTGTGCTCGACATATTCGTATCTATTATATAAACACTTTTGGTGGCAGCATATGCGGGAAAATCGATATGCACCCAATACATTGTCCCACGGGTGCTGGTCGTGACTGTGAACAAGGCAATATGTAGAAGGGTAGGTATGATGACAGACGCAGTCAGCATCTTGCTGCGGCTAAATTTTCTGTGCGGGACCGGAACCTAGCCCTGGTGGCATTATAACGGGATCATTTTGGATGCAGAGTTCCTCCCAAGACGACCGTGCTATAACGGGAGTAGCGTTGTATCCGACTCGTCTTAAGCGAAGTCGATTCGTACTGGCGTAAAGGTAAGTTGGCCGGGGCCAGAGAAAATCTACGTTATGCCGAGAGTCGCGTCTTATCCGGAGGCGTTATAACGGGAGGGGACTGTAGGTGACGTGGTAGGTATGGCTGAACGGTTTGCTTAGGCTCGACTAATTAATTAATTATTTATTTATTTATCAAATAGACTGCACAAAACGCTAGAAAAAAGATCGGGACAAGCCATGCAATAAATAAATGAATATAAATATAAATAAAAAACACCAAATAACTTATAAATAACATATACATATAAACAGCACCAAAACAACGAGAACAACAAATCACCCGGCGGTGGCAACCTTTTGGCAACCAATTTTGAACTAGGGGAACAAGTCGCACAACTTGCAACTGAGCCGGAAGAAAAGAACATAAAGAATAAAGGACGGCGTTATTCAATTTCTTTTAGGATGCGCCACGCATTCTACTTCTACGGGATATCGTGGAGGCGATTTGAATGCGTATTTGGCCATACAATGACTTGCGGCGGCCAGCCGATGAACAAGTCAGCGCTCTATCCTTCCCAGACAGGTCTGGTACCAACCAGGTATCCGTCCCGTCCCCTCCCCGAGGGAATAACGAGAATCTGAATTCTCAATCTCCATGCATAAAGAGCCACCGACCCCGGAGGGATGGAAGACTCGGTTGGCCTGGGCGGAAAATCCGAACCAGGAACCTGGTATCGGGTGCACGCCACAGTCGACGCCTCCTCCGACTGCGCTACACGCGCCCTAAGAAAAGAACATGCCCATCTAAATGTGTGAATTAATGTGTGAATTACTCTTGTTCAGGTTCACACCACGGCTTCTTGTCCACTCCACATCAGCCAGCTATTTATTTGTTTAATTAATTAAATTTAAGTCTATTTATTTATTTAAGTTTGTAGACTTCTGGTTTAAATTAGGCACTAAATTTTTCATTAGACACCTTCGGTGGGCTAATTGCTATTATTGGATGGACTCTACTAATCTAACAATGAGTATAAAGAAAAAAGCTCGGCGCATTCAATCCTGCTTGCGGGATGCGCCACGCATTCTACGTCACGAGATGTTGAGGAGGCAACTTGAATACGTTTTTGGCTCATACATATAATGACCTTCGGTGGACATTCAATGGATAAGTCAGTGTTCCCAGACGAGGCTAGTAGACAAACAGAACAGTCACCACTCTCAGGTTTGGGGCTCCTGGCCGGCTAAGGAACGAACCACTCTCGTACAAGAGCCTACAAGCCGCATAGACATACCAAGTTCTTAGCAGTTTCTCATTTCTAGTTCTCCGGTACTTATTTAAAGAGAAGCTGAAACGGGAATTTTTCTGACGTGTACGCGAAAGATATTGGCCGCCCGAAACCTGCATACATGATCTCCGGAGGACTATGCAGAAGCAAAGTCCAAATGATTTTTCCATAATTTAACGCGCAACATCAAAAAAGTACGTACCACGTCGTATGCTATGTACATCGCGCCAATATTTGAAACGGGGAGTAATGTGTTTAACCCTTATAAAAAGAAAGACGCTGTTGTTCTAGAGAAAGCGCAATACAATTTTACCCGTAGGCTGTTTATTAGAATGGTTTTCGCTTTTCCCTTCTTTTTCTTTCACTTTTCACCAAGAACCAGGAATTGGGTGCATGCGGCAGCGGGCACCTCCTGCGACTGCGCTATCACGCGTCCTAAGTCTTACAACGAGCGTCGTAAATCAGATATGAGGCCACGCCTTCGTTGTATGTACTGTATTCTACACTTGTGCTTCGCTATACGATCATTCCAGGTGGAAGGCGAAGGTTCTCCAATTCGAGTTGCTCTGTAGAAGCTCCTGAATATGCATTCGCTAGCAGATCATCACTTCAGTGTTTTGCGCATCGTACCAAGCCTTCAACTGTGAATTCGCTGGATATAGTTTCGAACGAAACTATTGCTGTTTCGAGTTTCATATATTTGTTTCGGGAAAAAACTCGTTTTAGTTTAGTTGAGGTTAGTTGAACTGCTGCGGCTGCCCTATAAACCAGAAGTAGATAAACTCTGTTGGCCAATGAGTTGCAGACTGTGCGATAGTTATTATTGTATTTATTTAATTGCACGACCTTTAAAATGCCACACAAAAGTCAACAACACAAAACAAACGGATCCAGAACACAGTGAACACAACAATTACAACCACACGCACAACTTCAAGTCACATCCACCTCCCTGGCTCATTAAGCTGTAAAAATTCTGGTCTCGCGCTGTTTTACAGCACTCATACATTGGCATTACGATGCAAAATAAGTCTTCGTTTTTTAAGTTAGTAAAGGTTAGAATTTACGATTGCATTTTGTGATTATATGCAATAGCAAATTCTTGTAAATCCTTTAATGTGTCCTAAATCTTCGTCTTGTTTGAAAATCATGAAATTGCACCATATTTAGCTATGAGAAAGTTTGTAGTTGTATCTTAATGGCGCAGGAGACAGACTCATGTTGAGTGTTGGTGTTGAGTGAAAGGTTCCCAACTCATAGTGAGCTCTTGCGATTCTACTTTGACAGGATGTAGAGCGGAATTCAGAACCACGGTTGGTTCTTGCTGAACGCGTTTTTAAAGACCTGAGAGAGGTGTGAAAACGCGTGCGCAACACTCATTAACTCCTATGACACCCCACGGGATGCGTCTTGTTGCCTCAGTCGGTAGGAGTGCCGCCTCATAGAAACACATCAGCGACTTTTGCGTTCGAGTCCGCGTACCGCCGATACTTTTGCACATATCAGTTTGTTCTTATTGCGCTTTCTCATGTTTACAGGACCCTGTTTTAGATCATCAATGCTTACAACAAACCAAGGCTGTCTATTTGCGCCTTCATATGTGCTAGTTTTCTAACTATTCACATCTGCACCGTATCATTTGTCTAGGAATATGCTCTTATTGCTCTTCCTTTTTAGTTTTTATGGTATAAAACTATGGAACAAGTAAACACAAGCGTTTATCACACCAGGAGCATCTTAGAAAAGCCAGTCAAGATCAATCTTCTCCAAGGTCGAATTTTTATTACACTACCTTTGAAATCCGGAGCGAAGGTGGAAATTAGTCGGCCTACGGCAGGTTCAAGTGAGAACGACATTTTTAGTACACGTACATAATGCTATGGCCCGGGTTTATAACATTCAACCGTAAAGTAAATTTGTGTGCAGTTACGGTATCATTGGTGATATGGTATGATATTGTAGTGGTGTACATATATACGCATCGTTGAAAAACTAGCACATACGAATAGACAGCCTTCGTTTGCTGTAAGCTTTGATGGGCTAAAATTGACTACTGTGATCATGAGAAAGCGTAATAACAATAAACTAAGACGTGCAAAAATATTGGCAGTACGCGGACTCGAACTAAAAAGCCCGCCGGTGTGCTCCTATGAGGTGGGTGCGTCACCGAGGGGTGTCTTGCGGTTGATGATTGTTGCGCACACTTTTTAACCCCTTTTTCAGGTCTTTAAAAAAGCGTTCAGCAAAAACCAACTGTTGTTCTGGACTCCGCTAACAGGGCCCTGCATCTTATCAAACCGTGATGTTTTTAATTTTTTAAATTTTAAGGTCTTCCAGATCGGGCAACTAACCTTCGTAGCGAACAGCTCTCCACTCAAGCAAATGCGATTGGATTCACTTCTCAGTGGACGGGATTAATCGACGTGGTCTCGCAGCGAATTCGAACAATCGTCACCGTATGTCGAGCTCGTTACTTATTCATTGTTGTGCTCGTTTGGCCACTGTTCGCCTGGTGATTGGCAACACCCGCGACAGGTATCCGTCCCGTCCCCTTCCCGAGGGAATAACGAGAATCCGAATTCCCAATCTCCATGCATAAAGAGCTGAGTGGAGCTGAAGCGAGACAACGCAGCCTTGACCGAGCAGGTGTGGTTACTGTAGGGATGCAAATTTTCATTTGCGAAAGTTTTTGTGAAGCGTCAGGATTAACACCTCACACCCGGTGAGAAATGACTACTGAAATCACTAATATACTATGCAGGTGATTGAAGATTAATCTACTAAGGCTGAAAAACTGCACCAGGAAACTTTACAAGTGAAGGCCATAGGAATACCAACACCAATGTGCAGGCAGGCCATCAGGCATATATTCATTGGTGTTGATATTAGGTAGTAAATATTCGAAGGAGTTTTGACGATATGAACAATATCAGAAAATACGAGAATAGTGCTGTGAAGAGGGAAAAAACTTGATTCAGTTAGACAGTCCGTTGAGAATGCGCCACGCATTCCACTTCTACATGGGAAAAACGAGGTTCTTGAAACATTCTTCACCAACAAAAGTTTCGATGGAAAAGACGATTGCCTTTAGAAGATAGCCACTTCGGTCAGTCTATTTACAACGAGCCTTATTCCGGTTTAATTGAAATCGCTGAGTCATTCCAGTGCCCCCTTGGAGAGCATCCTTAGATGGCAAGATCAAGTGGAACTTGATCCTAGGGAGAGAACCGTCACGGTCGATTCTTCGCAATTATTCTACGATAAAAAGCCGTGGCCCAGCATGAAATACGAGATCGCGACATATTGTCGCACATTTTCGATTTACGATACCATCTGGTCTAAGCACGAACACCCGACAAATCGCGCTGTATGGCGGCCATCGGCCGCCGGACCATCAGGACAGCGCTTGTCAGGGGTGGAAAAAACGATGGGGCAAATACAAACGAAAGTTACTTTAGGTTGGACTTAGGATTTTGCTTTGTCGCCACCTTCTGATCTCTGAAAATCAACTCAAATTTGGGGATATTTCCTCCTTAACTGCCCTCGTTTTTTCTAGGACAAATTAAGGCCAAGCGACAAATTCCTAAGGGCGATTTCTTAGAAATTCGGTCTTCGTTCGAATGACTGATCATCAAAGCTATCTAAGAATTGCTTAAGTTTACCTTAGCAATCTGAAAAGGCTCAATGTTCTTGGTTCAGATTTACAGGTCCGTCTAATCCGTCTCTCCCGGTCGGTGAATTGGGACAGGTGCTGTCTAGGACGGGGAAAACACTGATCTGCCCATTGGCTGACCACTGCAGGTCATTGAATAAGTCAAATACGCACCCAGGAGAGTGGAGCTAGTAGAATAGGTGGTGCATCTGAAACAATGACTGATTATTTTGCTTTTGATTATGCCGCCATTTGCACTTAATCCTTTATTCTCCTAAGGATCACGGTCCTGAAATTCCTCTCCATTTTCCTGCATGCAGCAGTAGATTATGGTGGAGCTGAATACTCTGCTATAAATCTTAGGCACCCTTGATGATTCCTTCGATTTTGAGGAAGCCCACATGAAATGACTTGGAGTTCCGAGGAAGGATTGCTTTTCTTCAGGATATGAAGGCGGCGGAAACGTTGCTGAAAATACAGCCTTTTCTATCTGGATTAGCCAGAATTAAGCATCTCTACTCATTTGAAAAGAATGATTGCAAGAGTTTTCATAGGACCGTGAACTAGAATTTCGGTCACTTTGTGACCAGTTCAATTTCAATTTTTTTTCTCAGCAAATATCTCCACACCCGTTTACGGACTTGGTGAAATTTTAATATTTTGCGCAGTATTTACAAGGCTTTTAGGTTAGAAATATTCCAGATGCTCGATGAGATCACTAACGCAACCTAAACCTTCTCCTCACCAGGTGAACCTCTGAAGGGCCCACAAATCCTTACAGGAGCACATTTTTTCATTGTTCAAACAGAATTTTTGACTACTGCTCCTTCTTGATAACGACAGGATTTCACACGGGAACAGAAATGTAGATTTTGCTTTTATTCGCTCATGAGCGGAGCTAGCATCTGGGAAAGTCACCTAATACAGGGTGAACCAAAATAACGTAGGCAAGATTTTTTCTCATAATCATAAAACAACCAACAATTCAGGAAAACGACGACTAAATTACAACAATACCAACATTAGGGTACGTCATGTTCAAGTGTTTCGAAGTGCCCTCCCTTGGAGCGGATGCAGCGGATTAAACGTTTCGCGAAATTTTCGGCGATGGGCCGCAGGTCATCAGGAGACGTCAGGTCGTTCCCACTCCTGAAAGATTCCTTCGGGGAATCGAGACTGCGGTGGCGTTTGACGCCGACCCTAGTCTCTAAAATCCCCCACACACTGCAGTCCATCAGATTTAAATCTGGAGAATACGGCGGCCATTCCGAAGGCGTGATGCAGTCGGGGAAATTGACCTTGCACCACGCCTACGCACTCCTCGCAAAGTGCTGCTGTGCCCAAGGAAAAACTACGGACACGAGAATGTCTCGCTGATATACATCTTTGATGATTTTCACTCCTCATCCACGAAAACCAGGGGTCTTGCCGCTGGCGCAGATTCCGCCCCAAATCATAACAGAATGTGGGTTTTGGACGATAGCAGAGGTGCTTGGAGCCTCTGTAGACCACATCCTATCATTTTAGCGATTGTGCGGCTGCTCCACGGTGGACATTTTCTCATCCGTGAACAGAATCTGTTCCGAGGTACGACCTGCGGCCCATCGTCGAAAAATTCGCGAAACGTTTGACCCTCTGCATCCGCTTCAAGGGAGGCCACTACGAAACCAGTTGAACATGACGTACCCCAATGTTTGTATTGTTGTGATCTAGTTGACGTTTTCTCGAATTGTTGGTTGTTTTATAATTGTCCGCGCGCTTAAATGTCTTTTGGGCGAAATTAGTGGAGACGTCCCTCGCTAATGAGTTTCCCCTGGTGCTTTCGAAAAAGTAGTGGCCGAAAATGGAGTAGCTAAAAATATTTTTGTGGTTCTGGGTTGATCTCGTCGAGGAGATCACGAAGGCGTGCGCATTTTTGAAAAAATATGAGGATCAGGACGGCTACAGCAAAAGAACAGAAAGAACGCGGATAACGCGCCTACCGCGCCCTTTTTCCAATCCTTATGGTGGGTGTTGTACAACGAAGGAGAGGAGAATAACCCAACGTGAACCACATTCTTCAGCACAGAATTACAGTATGACGCCTAGAAACGATTTGCTATGTGTAAGGTCCGGAAGAGTGGGGCCATACATATTTATTGGTCGAAGCAACTTCAGAAAAATCAATTCGCTCCGGGATGCTGGTTCATTAGCCGTATGGGATACAGGATTTCCTTGAGTCCGAACTCATCCCTTTGCTGTAATTCAATCCGATACTTGACGTTCGTTTGCAGAGCTCGGGAGCTGACGAGCTCATCGCATTGAGCTGACGACCTTGATAATTGTTTACTGGTTAGTTGATGTCATCTTCCATCACTTGTTGATGGCTATAATTGGCCACTAATCCCGCAATCCTCTTTGTCGCGCCTTTCTTCCGACTTAATAAGGCAGCTGCCCTCAGCGAATCAGCAGAGGTGCTGGTATACATTGTGCTCTTCGAGGTCGTGGCGAGAACGTCCCGACGGAGATGTCAGGGGAGGATTTAAGTTCGAAGGCAGGCCAACTTCCTCGCTATGAGTGCCAGCGCCAGTTCGCTCTGAAGCATCTTCCCAAGGACGATTTGTTCAAATTGGTGTCAACTCTCTACGAGGTCACTCCAGACATTCTGGTCGCCCAAGGCAAAGCGAAGAACCCGTGGCCAAATGTGGACGCTCACTCAGGAGTGCTGCTGCAGTACATCGGCATGAACGAGATGTCGTTCTACACAGTGTTGTTCGGAGTGTCCCGTGCTCTCGGCTGCCTTTCGCAACTGATTTGGTCTCGAGGTATGGGTTTGCCTCTAGAAAGACCGAAGTCTCACTCAACAGAAGGACTGATGAAACTTGCTGCAGCAGCGGCTAAGAAGTAGTTGAATTTATGTAATGTCTTTCTAGTTCTAGCAGTTAGTGTAGTTTTGGACATTGTTGATTTTGTATGGGTTAGGACTTCGATCTAAGTATCGATACGGATCGAGAGAAATGGTGTCCTACAGTAATTGTTCTACAGATGTGGTATAATTGGGATTTGACGAGTCGCTTTTTATGTTGTTAATAAACTGTTGTAACGTAAAAAAAAACAAAAAATAAACTTTGGGTGTGTAGTGTGAGTAGAGATGAATCTTCCGAAGAATAAAAAATTCTTTCTTAGGGGAAGGGAATTAAAGTCTGATATGTAGTTGGATTGCTAAATGCGCTGATGAAACGATTTGCGTTGAGTGTTTTCAGGTGTGCGCCATGCATTCGACTTGTTCGTGATCTTCTGGATGCAGATGAATTCATTCGTCACGGCCTTCAGTATAAACATGACCGTTGTTTCTTTGTTCTGGTAAAATCAGAGTATTAATCCATAAATAGAGATTGGAGAAGTGACACTCAACGAATCGTACAAGGTGGATTTTAGCACACGTTTACATACATGCACAGTTGTTTAACGGGCGCGTGTAGCGCAGTTCGAAGAGGCGCCGGCTGTCGTGCGGTTCAGATTCCGGAATCCCAGTTCAACTTTTTGGTCAGGGCTTTCATCTCTCCGGGGTTGTTGAATCGGCACAGACTTGTCTGGAAAGGATGAAGTGCTGACTTTTTCGCCGGCTGGCCACCGCAAGTCATTGTACGGCCAAGAGCGCATTCAAATCGCCTCCACGACATCCCGTAGAAGTGCAAAGAATGCGTGGCGCATCCCATAAGGGATTGAGTAACGCCGTCCTTTATCCTTGATCCTTATTTTTAAACATGAATATATATATATACATAATTTTTTAGAAAACTTTATTTTTAGTTTCAATTTTGTTGTTATTTTATACACTGCTACATTTTACACTGTGTGCCCCATAATCAAGAAAAAAAAAATAAAACGGTGAAATGGGGAAAGGGTGAAGAGTGGCGAAAGTCAATCTTTTTTGGGTTGCGCCGCGCGCCATTCTTGTACCAAATGTCGTGGACTCAGTTTGAATGCGTATTTGGCCACACAATGAATTGGGATAGCCAGCCGATGAACAAGTCAACGCTTTATCCTCCCCAGACAAGTCTGGTACAATTCACCGACCCTGGAGGGATGGAAGGCTTGGTTGGCCTGAGTACGATATTGAATCGATGATCTTGAATCGAGTGCACGCGACAGCCGGCACCTCCTCCGATTGCGCTACCACGTTCCCAAGACAATGAAATGCCAGCAATAATATTGGAAACCTAACGAAGAGAAAATAGTTTACCGCGTTGTAAAGCGTGTCTCGATCCACCATTGCATGAGCAGTCGGCTCTCAGAATTCGCAACAAAAATTCCACCAATCGATTCGGAGCTCATCTTTTTCTTATATTTCGCTTGTCTATAAAACCTCAGAGCGTAACAAATCAAATCGCAGCGTTGGTCTATCTATTCATCCTGGCTACTCCTCTTCGTCTGTCTATGATCTATTTGATGAAACACTGTTTCAGATGAAAGCAACCGCACGGAAGAACTGAATGATCTGAAGCATCATCAATTCATCCCATCGACTTCATCAATCCTTATGAAAAATTCTCTCTTTCATAAGTTGCATGCTGTATTCGTTGGCAGTAGTTATTTTTACTACGAATTTACTATTTAGTAAATTTCGCGTCAGAGAGAGGCATCCGATCGAGAGAATTTCAATCTACAATATTACTATTTATCTACTTTCTTCGTGTTGTTTGTTTGCAAGAGCAATGAATGATGAACATAATGATAGTGATTGAAATGATAATGAAAAGATCAGGAAATCGTATATGTAAACGGAAGAGAGCAGAAGACAGAGTAAGAAGGGAATCTCTCATAGGAAAGCTCCAATACTCACATCCTTATGAATAGAAAGTGGGGTGCTGACGCTAACGTTGAATTTTCTTTTATTCAAGAAACCCATCCGTGAAATGATGGGTGCATGGATACGTACAGTCATCCAATGTATCAGGTTGACATTCGATCAATATTTGTATTGTAAATTGTATCAGATTCGATCGACATTTATCAGTCGAATTTCTTGAAATCAAGCTGAATATGTTCTCTTCCTGCTTACACTTTCTTTCTTGTCTTCCTTTCGCATTTTCCGGCAAAAATCGTTTGCCTACAGTTCAGTTCATTCCGTTGCGTCTTTTTTCGCTCCTGAACCACAGCTCCTTATTCACACTCCCTGTTTAAATAGATCGATGCTTGGTTGTCTTCGCGTGCTGAGAGGATCTTCGGTTTTTTCTCGGCCATGCAGTTTTTGCCACGGTCGGGTCAGAGAATGGAAATTCGGCCATAATTGGCGTCGAACGCAGATGTTCTGGCATGTAATCGCCACGAAATGCAGCTGGATGGATGAGCATGAGAGGCGTGAAGGAGAGCTGCGCGGCCCATTCCACGGGATAGAGACGGCGACGAGATAAGGAGCGAGGGGTCGGCTTCGGACTTCTCAGAGGTTGTGCTTCAGTAATCCTTTGACCGGTGGCTGTTGAATTTTTCAAAAGCGAAGCAGAATGGTTCATCCTAAATCGACTGATCGAAAAGCTGTGCTTTAAGTGCTAGGTGCGTCGCAATTATGTAAGGGATAAAGGATAAAGGACGGCGTTATTCAATCTTTTTTAGAAAGCGCCACGCTTTCTACTGGAATGTCGTAGAGGCCACATGAGTGCACATTCTCCCTATACAATAGTGATGGCCAGTCAATTGACAAGTCAGGGTTGTTTCCTTCCCAGGTGAATGTGGTACTAGCCAAACGACCTCAGAATGATGGAAGGATTGGGTGGCGTGGGCAGTGAATCCGAACGAAGAACCTAGAATCAGGTGCACGCCACAGTCGGCGCCTACCTCGACTGCTCTACCACTTGCCTGACCATAATCGATAACTTAAAATTGTCAGCTGCATTAAACCATGTAGTGACTGTTAGCATATACTCCACTTAGTTCCCATGCTTGTAGCTTCTTTAGTTTCTTCTTTTAGAGAATAGTGGGGTCTCATTTAGAACACACTCGATCCGAGGAAGACAACTTTTTGAAGTTTAATAGTTGAACATTCGGTTTCGTGGCAGGGTGTAGTACCCTCCAAGGAGTTTTTCAAAAAAAAGCATCGCATTTGTTCAGCTACGCTGCGTTTCAAGAACGCAGTTTCGATCATATGCAATGTAACAACGTACTAGGACAAATTCGCTAATCAGTTAATGGTTTTGAAAAGCGCGTGATAGCGATAGCGCAGTCAGAGGAGGCGCCGTCTGTCGCCTGTACTCGAGTCCAGGTCCGCTTCTGGTTTTCCGCCCATGCAAACCACGCTTTCTATCCCTTCGAGTATGATAAATTGGTATCGAACTCGTCTGAAACACTGATTTATAATACACCTCGTACCTCGTAGCAGTAGATTGCACGGCGTGTCCTAAGAAGGAACTGATTAACGCCGTCTCGTATCTCTACCCTCATGGTTAAAAAAACTATGAGGACAGTTCCGAGATACTGTAGATGAGGCAAGGACGCATCTATGAGTATATGAGAGTGGAAAGGAAAAATGTGTTAGCGTAGCCGGAGTGTACGAGCTGGGTACCCAACTTCCGCTTCCTTTAATAAAGAAATTCTTGAAACTGAGCCGCTCTGAAAAGGTTAACGTAGCTGGATGGCTAGTCTACTGAACATATGCCAACATTACCGCGACTCCAGGCATTTCTAGTCGATTCTGGTTATTTCTAGTCGATAATACCGGAAGTTAGCCTTACCAGGGATGACAGTTCTGTTTTCCAACGAGGCCAGTTGCGACAGCACCCAGACAGGATCAGCTATTGGTTCCTACCTGAAACCTTTGAATCATCTTTCAATAACCTTACTTAATGTATCTGTAAAAATACTCTATACTAGAGAAGTGTGCATTAATTGAAGTGTGTGTGTGAGCTCATAAAGGTATTGTATGTAGCAGTCTATTCCGTACCAACTGTTTTCTAATGTTGTCGCAAGGAATGTTGCCTAGATCAACAGCATCCTGCAGACGTGCCCGGAAAATACATCTTCGAATTGCAGCAGCGAATTCCTCAGAGATAAAGGGGAGATATAAGGGAGCCATGTTTTGGCGGTGCGAAACATATCGGTGCTTCGCTCGTCTTTCGGTGCGTTGAAGTGGTAGTGAGCAGCCGTGGTCAATTGCAATTTTTGAATCTAATTGCAAGGACTCCTGTCGTACTATTTCTGAAGAAGACGAGACGGTCGAAACTTTAGGCTAATAAAGTTTCACCTATCAACCTCGTGGCACAGCAGTACTATCATATAAAAAGAAGTAGACACGGTAGCATTTTCCTGCTCATCTGTCCATCTTGCTGCTACCAGCAAAAGCCTATCCATAAACTCCTCAATCTTAAGATTTTGATCTTCCATTACCTAGCTTTTGGACAGAAAGACAGTGCAGCTAATTCCGAAATAGTCTTCGAAACAAAAAAGCAACAAGATTGTGTAAGAGGAGCTGCGACGCAGCCTGAGAGCGCTTAGAGGCTCTACTAATGGTTCTCTTTAAGCCAGCAATGATTCCTTATGAGTAATAATACTCCAATCCACAAAATTCATTTTAATCACGATGGAGTGTCACTGTTCTCTAACAGTGCAAAATCTATTGTAAATTAAATATATCAAATTCGGTGCCAGTTGTCACTAATTGTATACGACCAAGCTATTGTTGTGCAGTATGCAGAGTGGCTACGAAGTATGGCCCGCAAATTTTGAGGCTGGTTCCTGAGATCAGATTGCCGTTTCAAGTGATTGTTTCATACGTTTAATAGGGATTCCTATTAAACGAGTAGGAGTCCCTATTAAACGATCAACGATCAACAAGTTATGAGTTCATCATCTCGTCGAGCTACCAACGCGCACCTCGTGGACGACGAGCATAAGCAACGCTTCCGGAAACAGGTCGACCTCAAACCATCACTGACCTGGCATCCGTAAGGTAATCGAGAAGAGTCCACAGAGGAGCGGCCCTCTGAGCAAGAACCAAGCTTCCCACTTGCATATCTCACGACGAAGGGTTCAGAACATTGTCAGACAAGAGCCAGAGCTCGAAGTTATTGACTGTTTCGTAAAATGCATGTAACACCCTCACTGAAACTGAAAAGAAGAATAGACATGAAAATACAAAAAAAAACTCGACTTCATTCGTACTTCGGGCCGTTTCTCGCATGTCTTCTCGACTGACTAGAAAGCTTTTGCCTCCGTTCGAGAAAAAGTCTAGAAAACGCTGTTTACGCTCAAGAACCCTGTTTTTCGCACTCTGTGGTGTTATGAGCTTTAATAACGCTAAAATCAACTCCGATATCCACCAAAATGTTGCTCTAAAAGGCAATCCAGTTTCGTGGGCTAAAACACGATCTAGGAGGACGGTATGTTCTTCAGCAGAGCTGAGAGCAGAGCACATGGAGAAACGTTGACAATCTTCTTCAGTAAGCAGAATTGTCTTGCAGAAATATGCAATTGCAGAAAGCTCTGAGGCAAGGGTGGTCTTCAAACTCGCCGGATCTAACTCCAATGGACTACATACTCGGTCATTTACATCAACAGTCTCGTCGAACTCTCACCAAAGTTTAGACACTTTGAAAGCAGTCCTACTTGGTGGATGGCAGAAACATTGAAGTCGACTACATGCGGCCCGCTATAGAAGTGGTCACCAACGAATCGAATCCTGTGCTGAAGGAGATCATTTTGAACAAAATCTTGATTGAGTAAACCATTGTAATTTGCATCTTCTTCTTCTTCTTCTTTTGCGTCTGCCCCGCATCGTAGCGGGTTCCGCTATCCTTGTGTCATGACGCCGCCTTTTCCGATCCAGCGCTAGATTAGGGTGGACACCAGTAATCTTCAAGTCCATATGTGACGTATCAGACCAGCGCTGCTTCGGGCGCCCTCTAGGCCGCTTTCCAGATACTTCCAACTCAAGGCCTATCTTGTGGACGCTGTCTTCTTCTCCATACAGAACGTGGCCGTATGCACGCGTAAGTTTTGTGGTAGTAATTCTTCCTCCAGACACAATTTCTTTGTGGAGACAGACAGACAGACAGACCAATAGACAGACGAACAGACGGACAGATAGACGGACGCGACAGACGCCTTAGCCACTGACACACAGGGATTCGCTCAGGAATAACAATAAAAATGGCGCTGCAAGTCCATATGGAGAGGTTTGGCCTGCATGTCCTCTATGTATTTCCGACAGCTTTAAAACATCTCTTGCAAAACTGGAAGTCATAATTGGGCTACAGTGGATATGTAAGCCTGTTCAGAGCTTTTATTCTATAGTTTTGGGCAATTTCTTTGGATGTGATGAAGAAACATGGAGAATGAGCCCGCTCTAGACTTGTGCGAAGACGGTAACCACCGTGGATATTTGTGAAACGACTAATATTAGTGTTCCTGGGAAACGCCTGTCAACCGTTCTTTTGCTATCTTTTTCTTCATCATCTTCTTCTTCTTTTTCTTCTTCTTCCTCTTCTTCAGCATTTGCCGAGCTCCGCTCTTCTGGTGTCGTGACGCCATCATTCCCGATCCTGCGCTTGTTCAGGATGGGCGCCAGTTACTTTCATGTCCATGTGTAGCGTATCCGATCAACGCTGCTTCGGACGTCCTCTACGCAGCTTTTATGACACTTCCAACTCAAGGCCAATCTTGCGGACGCTGTCTTCTTTCCCACGCAGAACGTGGCCGTACCATCGTAAGCGAGCTTCGCGCATCTTCTCCGCTATCGACGCGACACCGAACTTCTGCCGAATAGCATTGTTTCGAAAGCGGTCCGTGACTCCAGTCGTCCAACGCAGCATTTTCGTCTCCAATTCAAAGCGCGTTTCAATTTCCTTGATCGTAGGCCAATACTCAACGATGTACATTGTTACTAGCCGGACGACTGCTCTGTAAATCTTCGACTTCAAGCGCTCTGTGGTATCTTCCTATCGCGGAGAACGCCAGACACCGAACGCCACCTGGACTAAGCTGCACTCACACGTGAGTTTATTTCAGTCGTCAGATTGCCATCAGACGCGACTGCTGATCCCAGGTGCTTGAAGACCGAAGTGTGTGGAAGCTCGATGTCGTTAACCTTGATGGAGCCGGACTCGGTAACGTCCGTCGCTAGGTACTCGGCCTTGTTCACGTTCATTCTGAGTCCAAACCGTTCCGAGCGATTACGTCAGGCTTGCACCTCTCGCTCGAGTTCATCTTTATCTTCGCTAGCGAGCACTACGTCAAAACAACGTCCAAGGGATGGCTTCTGAAGATCTCGTGTGGTGGCATCCATGACGACAACAAGGAGGAGTCGGGAAATGTAATAAGGTGGTGGTGAATGTAATTTTCTACGTCACAAAAAAATATTGTCAGAGTATCTATTATCGTACCCTAGTTACGAAGAAGATGCCATCTGACTATACTTTTTAGTTAACCACCACTCTGCAGCGTAACCATGGGCACGGCTTGCTATAAGAAGAAGAAACCTATCAAAAGAATAAAGGCTTTCAGTAGATCACAAGAAGGCCTTCACTTGAAAATGCTGACGCAGAAGAACTCTTCGATATACTGCGTTCTTTGCAGTACCCTATGAGGAACAAATACGGCTGGTACGCCTTCGGACGCACCTTCCGTTCAGTGGGCTATGATCAGATAACAGGTATTCGAGATGTTCATACCAGTTGTAGTGCAAATGGTTGCAGCCGTATTGCTGTGTATGCTTGTTTACTGGTAGTACCCTTATCTACTTGTTTATTTATTGCATGTGGCCATCCATGCAAGAAAACACGTGAAAAAAAGCTCGTGCCGCAGTGAGCGTAACTGGCAGAAAAATAGGAGCATATAATCAGCGCGTTTTCCACACGAAAACGTTTCTCTTAAATGTCGTCGCCTTATTTTATTTTAATAATTCAAAAATGCAATTTACTGTCACATGCGTAAAACATCTAGTACGAAAGAAAAGGCTAGAACAGTATTATAGAACAACAAATAAAACTCTATTACAGAAACACAGACCATTAGAATATGCCATTAATATATTAAACTTTCTATGTGGCTACCGGATATGTAATAAAGTCTTAAAAACCTTACCAGGGTTACCCAGGAGGCGTTCATCGTCATTCAGTAAAGAGTATAGCTCCTTTATCCTTCCGTATGTAAAGACATTTGCGCTAATCCGCGACCCAGCCATGAAGATTCACAGTCCGAACTTTCCTCTCGCGGTTCTAGTAGGCGGAACACCTAAAAGTCTATAGGACTTATGGATATCCTACCAGAAAGTATTTTGAACATCACCAAAAGATCTGCTTTTTTCCTCCTGCTGGAGTGAGAAGGCAGTCCGAATAGCTTCGATCTCTCAGCACCACAAGAGACTTCAGCGTAGTTCAGCTCAAAACATCGCATTATTAGCCTACGTGTAAAGCTTTGTTGAACTCCTTATTCGTTTTAAAGGCTTAATGATATAGCACAAAGGTTTAGGGTCGGTGATGGCCAATCTCTTTGCGGGGTGCACCACGTATTCTGCTTCATCACGGTGTCGTGGAGTAATTGAGTAATTTGAAGGCGTAGCTGGTATACACAATCGCTTGAGGTGTCAGCTGGTGAACAAGTCAGCGTTTTATCCCTCCCATGCAATTATGGGGGCGCGTGTAGCGCAGTCGGAGGAGGCGCGACTGTCGCGTGCACCCGATACCAGGTTCCTGGTTCGGATTTCCCGCCCAGGCCAACCAAGCCTTCCATCCCTCCGGGGTCGGTGAATTGGTACCAGACTTGTCTGGGAAGGATAGAGCGCTGACTTGTTCATCGGCTAGCCACCGCAAGTCATTGTATGGCCAAATACGCATTCATGTCGCCTCCACGACATCCCGTAGAAGTAGGATGCGCTGGCGCATCCCAGAAGGGATTGAGTAACGCTGTCCTTTATCCTTATCCTTTATGCAATTATGGTACAAATTCACTAACCTCGGAGGGATGTAAGGCCTTTTTTGACCGTGGCAGGAAATCCGAACCAGGAACCCTGGACTGGAGAGCACGAGACGGCCGGCGCCTTTTCCGACTGTTTCATGCACTGTTTCAAAGTTGCATTGTAAAGGGCTAGTTCCTATTATGACTTTTTTGCTTGAGCCTAGAGCGGTTGATGTAGAAGACAGAAGTTGATGGATGTCTAGTCACGATCAATACTTTTGCGTGGGGCGGGACTCAAACCCGCGCCTTCTGCTTTCCGGACAGCGATGCTACGCTCTGCACCACCGGCGCTGTTTACGAACGGAACGTCCATGTAATCTTCCGAGCAAGTACATAGCTATTAGCACTCACCCGTGATATCGCGATATGCTGCCCAGAAAGCAGAAGGTGTGGGTTCGAGTCGCTGTCTGGCGCAAGAGTTTTGATTGTTACTAGTTTCTTTTAAGTTCTTGAGCGTTCATTCACCTTTTGTATTAAATTGGGTTTGCTGTAAATCATCAGGTAAATTCTGTTTTGTCTGAGCACACAACGTTGTGTGGTAAGCGTATACATATCTTGTGGGAAGAAAGAAAATCTGCGCGTGAGTTCCCAGATTCGCGCGGGCCTTCTAAACACAAATAATGCAGTACAACTGCGTGATCATTGAAGTGGAACTCGTTGCTGAATCTCAGACCGTTCATGTACAACGCTTTAGCTCTGTGGATTATACTGTAAGGTATAGTACGTTTTTCAAGGAGAGCATCCCCATCATTCCTTCGTAATTCTCACTTGACGATGAAGAGAAGGTTTGATATACGCTTCAGTGGAAATGGCTACGAGATGCCTCAACGGGGAGCGACTTCGGAAGGTGAAAAACGTCAAGACGGGCAAGATGCACTTCGAAGCTCATGAAATGGAATTTGACTCTTCAACTCGATTGCTGTGATGCGACACATTCTGCCTAATCGTCCGAATCAGCAGCGGCTAGGAATCACATCTCTCCACCTGCGCGATTCTCGTCATCGATACGTGGAGATGCAGTGAAGTGGCCACTCTTACCTTTGCTGACCCTCGGCACCTGCCCCTTACGCAACCGTCCGACAACACTTCTCACACGGATTATCCCCAGCGCGCACTGGCAATCATGCCAACATGTCATGGTATTCGCAGCAGGCTACTGTACACGCGGGCGGAATAATTGGCTGCTCATTGCTGAAGCAAAGGGAGCGGCACCCGGGTGGGGGAGCAGAAGCGAGTTATCGGAGTGAAATTCCTAGTCTCTGAAGCGAAGAGAAGATTCCCTAACAAGGACCATCCTCCTATGCATAGGGCATTACAGTGCCGAAGATTGTTTGACTACTGATCTAACAGGAGAGGAGTAAATATAACCAGATTCTCCACATAAATAATAGAACATAGATGCATTACGTCGGACCGAAAGTGTTTGCCGTTAAGGTGCATCAATGTTCTCGACTAAGTAAAAAGGGATAAAGGATGGATTTAATCAATTCCTCGCATTCTACTTCTACGGGATGTCGTGGAGGCGATTTGAATGCGTATTTCGTCCATACAATGACTTATGGTGGTCAGCCGATGAACAAGTCAGTGCTGTATCTTTCCAGACAAGTCTGGTACTGGTACCAAATCACCAACCCTCGAGGGATGGAAGGCTTGGTTGGCCAGGGCGGAAAATCCGAACCATGAACTTGTCATCGGACACCTCCTCCAACTGCGCTACACGCGCCCTGTTCCCAACTATATTTAAATTATTTATGACACGACTCAATAAGAATTTTTGATAATGACACATAGAAAAACATATGTTTTTAATTTTTGGATATATAAAGTGGATATGAGGCCTTGCAAAAGTAAGTAATTGAAACCCCTATTCATAGCGACCGAAAAATCTGATTTTCACTTGTAAGAGCTTTCTAGCCTAAATCTCAGAAACATTAGAACATAACTGGATCAAAATGCTAATTCTACATACTGAACAATAATTATAATATACTTCTGAGGAAACTGAATCCTAAAATGATGGTCATACACAGAATATATAAGTGATGAACGCCTTAAATAAGCTCTCTAGGCTGTGCTTGGCCAAAGCAACAATTTCATATATGGAGTCGTAAAAGAACAGTAAATGATAAAGGATAAAGGACGGCGTTACTCTATCCATTTGGGATGCCCACGCATTCTACGTCTATGGATGTCATGGAGGCGGCTTGAATGCGTGTTTGGCCATGCAATGACTTTTGATGGTCAGCCAATGAGCAAGTCAGCGCGGTATCCTTCCCAGACTAGTCTGGTACAAATGCGCCCACCCCGATGGAAGGGTTGGCTGGCCTGGGCAGGAAATACGAACCAAGAACCTGGCTTCGGATACTCGCGACAGCCGGCACCTACTCCTACTACTCGGCACGTGTCCTAAAGGAACGGTAGTACCGATGAACCTGATTTCCTTTTTGGCGATCTTTTTCTTTAAGATTTTGGATAGATAGCATTCATTAATTGATCGTCGTTTTCTCAGGAGCTCCAAGAAACATGAATCGCCGGGGAGTCGAATCAATGACACTTCTCTCAGCATGCCTCTTCTCCTCCCCATCCACCTCGCCATCTCTACTCGTCCGTCAACGTTGCCTCGAGCCTAGATGAACTCGCCGTCTGCTTCGAATGTTCCCGTGTTTATTGCCGTATTTTACAACACATTAGGTTGTTCGAAAAGTTCTCACCGTTTTTGACTTCCAACTTCAACTCATCATAGCTTCGTTAGTCGACAACGATTAAGGTAAAGACTGTTACAACTGGAGTATCACACCTTACGGAAAACGCAGGAAAGTAGGAATCTTTAAGTTATGAACAATTGGAGAGCTACAGCTCATAAAATAGAACTTACAAACTTTGTGCGGAGGACGAAATTAGCGATGTGTCATCTGGGGCCGGATTCATGAACGCGGCCGGAGGTAAATTCTACCCCCACTTACCTCGACGGCTATTTACCCGCAGCTTTCCCCGAATTTACCTCCGTTTTCTGATTCATGACGGCCAAGGCGAGGGTTTTGCTCCGCGGCCAATTTCTGACCCAATGTGCGTGCCTCCGCTGGCCCGCTGGCATCAGCTAACAGCGAAACCAAGCAGTCACACTTGTTGCTGAGACGTCGCTGGCACCGACACTAGCAGCATCGTATTTAGGGGAAATGAAATGTGAAATGTGGGGTTGGGCGAGCGGGAGGGAGGGAGAGGGGTGGAAACTAGTAGCATAGCAGGAAGTAGAGAAACAATGGTAAATGTGGGCCTACATGACTAATAATGGGTGCCATCCACCACAGTAGCCTCCATAGACAACATATGCCAAGGAAGGTTAAGGTGGCGGACGGGAATAGTGCACCCACGCAAATCGTAAATTACGATTTGCGTGGTGGACTAGGCTCATTGTGGCCCAAGCCGACCCACAATGCCACTAAAGGAAGCAATTCACTTGAAAATAAGTGGCATTGTGAGCCGCCATGGTCCACAGAGCCCAAAAAATCATGGAATGCAAACCTAATAGAGAAAAACAAAAGGTAAAACAACTCACCGAAGTGCGGCAAAAGACGTGCGCATGGCGACGGCAACTAGGCGCCCTGCCAGGCATTGAATTTGCGGCTGGCGGCCAGTTCAGAGCTGGCTAAGGGCCAGCGGAGGCATGCATTGGGTCAGAAGTTGGCCGCGGAGCAAAACCCTCGCCTTGGAGGTAAATGTTCCCCGACGCGATGACGGGGTAGCATCTACCTCGACACTTACCTCGGATTTTTCCCGCCGCGCGTTCAAGAATCGCGTGTAAGTGGGGAGTGGGGGTAAATTTTGCACTTACCCGCCGGTAAATCGTTCATGAATCCGGCCCTTGGAATTGCCACTCAGAGGGGCAAACTTTCTATTTATCAGAGCAGGGTATATTTCAGCACATTTTCAGGTCCAGTTTTAAAATGTTTATTACCATGTTCCGCTCCAATTTTCTACCTTGCTCATTAGACTTCTTTGTGAATTGCACGAGCAATAGATCAACAAATTCCCAAAGTGATCATTTGAATGTTACCTGGGAATTTGGGTGGACAAGAAGTGTTTTCCGCAAATGCACCACAAGCCATTTCCTGCTACTGCCTAGTCTTCCGATTTTTGATTTTTCTTTCTGACCCGATATCAAAAATGAAAATTTACTATTTCGTAGAAATATTAGTTTCTATACCACAAAAAAAGGATTTAGAACTTGCCATTGGCACCACATTGTCGAGGTGGTAGGACGTAGAGCTTGGAGTCTGATTTTTCGTGAAAAACGAAAAATTTAAATACGATCCGCCCTAATCATGTCGAAGATCGCTGCGAAGAAGCTTAGCTTTTTACTGTGTAATACTCATGACTTAAAAATCCATGAAGCACAATTTCCCTCTCGCGTGTTCTTTCTTTCAGAAGATAGAAAATTTCTCCGCGAGAAGACCGTCTTCAGTGGTGATCGATGATATCGGAGGACGCAATGGCTCCACGTAACCTATCACATGCCGGAGTTTGTTCGACGTCTCTGAAAATTTCACAGAACTTTCAAAACTATAAGAAGTGTGGAATCTGCGCATTAAAAAGCAGGATGTAAAAAAAAACAGCTTCCATGTGATTAACGGTGTCAAACATTTTCGGCAAATGACACAAATCGGAGCGTCTGTTCATAGTTCAGAGGATCGTTTCAAAAAAAAAAAACCGGGTTTATTACCGTGGGAACTGTGGATTAAAATTTTGTAGGGTGCAACTTCACTTTCTGATGCTGTTTCCTGCAGAAGAGAGAAAATTAGTTCCGTGAGAAGTCCATCCTCCAGTTGCAATTCCGTCATAACGTCGAAGAGCGTTTCCAAAAACCTTGTAGGAAAAGCACTTAATTTTTCTTAGTAATTGACAATTATATTTTATAGACTGCAATTTAGGACATAGATGTCGCTCGTTCAGGCAGAAAACTGTCGTGTTCATGAGTTCCTGAAAAGAAATCTGAAAAAAATGGAAACTTCTCATTGACTCCAAATCTGGGTGCAAAAAATCTTTATTTTAACAAGTAATACAATCATTATTTGAAATTTTTTATATTAATTTTTATTTTACAACTTCGCGGAACGAAGGAGAGACTCCACGCCTTCGTAGTCTTCTTAAAAAAAAACTTATTAAGAATTATAAACATCGCCTAAAAACCTGAAAAATAAGAGAGAATCCTCTGCCAAAACCGGAACAGTAAGACCCCGTCCCCCCTCTAGACTAGGCCACAGTGCGACCCCCCTTCGATTCCCGAACTTCAAGCTTGACGCTGGCTCGTACTAGTTGCCGCCTTATGACTGGTCCCTGCGCGTCTACGCGCAAGTAGAGGGCCAAAAAGGCAATCTGAAAATGGCCACAACTCCGTTCCCTGATGTCCTTAGCAGACATAGAACACACGATGGAGGTTTTCTTTGGATAGGGCGCTGCCAAACTGTTCTGAGAGTGTAGTCAACGTCTCTGGCGATTTCCTTATGCTCTCCCATCACACAACAGTCGACACCGCACTCTCCTCTAATAGTTGTCGCATCAACTCGAACGGAATGGACCGTACAAAGAACTGAGCTCGATCAGCTCGCTCTCTATTTGAAGAGTTGCTGAAACGGGAATTCTTCCGATGTGTATGCGCCGCCCGAAACCTACAAGCGTGGTCTCCAGAGCACTATGCGAAAGCAGAGTTCAAACGCCTTTCCTTAATTCAACGCAAGGTTGAGAATATCAAAAGCTATTCCCCTCAGCCTTCATTTAAACATAAGAAGAAGAAAGAGGGAGGTTCATTTAGTCTGTGTTTTGGGGTTTTGATGCCATAGGGATACGAGAGCCAAGAACAACGACAGATCTCTTTATTCACTAGAAGAAGAACGAACAGGAAATTTTTTCGAAGGAGTAAGTAGGCACCATTAACAGCGAATAAATAGTAATTGATGAAACTGGTTTACAAAACATTTATTGAAGAGTTAGCCTTGCGGAACTATTGCAGGACCTCTATTTCATCCTAAAAAGACCATTCTTGTTACCTGATGGTGTTTTTTCTTGCTATGTAGTATACTTTAAAAAGAAACAGAGTAGAGAAGCTAGTAGACCAAAGCAGAAAACGCTGATAAGAGTGTAAGAAAACTTTAAAATTTTGTTGAAAATGTATCAATTTGAGCGGCAACGCCAAATAACACGTCCTTAAAATTATCGATACAAAAACTGTAGCATCTGATGGAATTGAAAACAAACCTTATTTTACAAAATCTATAAGCACTTTGCTTCCCACCATTTTTTGCTGACTTCCACTGAAGTCTTCATAGAAGAGATATCAGTATGTACAGGACGATGTCAAAAAACAAGATTTCTCACAGTTCATAAGATTTAACTGCTAGCCATAAGTCGTTTTGCAATTGGAAAAACCAACCAGTGGATTTTATTAAACACGATGAGCCAAATATTCAGTATTTTTATCTTAATTGAAATGACCAATTCTGAATGAAGTTATGATCATTTAAATTCAGAAGCGAAAATTGGCGGTAGCTTTCGGCCCAAACTAATCAAAAGTGCTTGACGTGAAGTGCGACGGGGTATAGGAAACTCAAATCTTTCAATAAGAAGATGCGGTAATTCCTTGTTCCAAAGAAAATGCTCAGGACATTGACTGGATCATCATGATCGGACAATGGTCCACTGCGTCGGAAAGTCGCTGAAACGCTTTGGGACCAAGCTTCCGGTGTCTGGAAAAGGAAAGATTTGTCGTCGAACTCGCCTGATCTCAATCCTTGGTTCGCGAGAAGTTCAAGACTCACGAAATTTTGGAAGATGGCATAGGATTAAGGCTAAGGACGGTCACATTGAAGTGTGTTGTAGGAGCCTTTATGTAGGATTTTTTGTCTGTTAAACAAAATTGGATATTTTTCAAAGAATGAGAAGATAACGGACGGGAGTAGTCAATTCCTGTTGAGATACGTAATGTATGCTACTTCTACAGGATATCATAGGGGTTCAACCTGTACTTGGTCTAGACAATGACTTGCCGTGGCCAGCTGATGAATGTCAGTATCATGTTCTTCCTAGACAATTGTTTTACCAATTCACCGACCTCGAAAAGATGGATGAATTGATGGCCGAGGTCGAGAAATCCGAACCAAGAACCTTAAATCGAGTGTACTCGGCAGCCATCGCAGTCTCCGACTGCACTATACGTGCCTTAAATACTCCTTTCTCGAATTAAATCCCGAGCAGTTGTTGGATTGGCAGCTTTTTTGCGTCGCACTTTATGTGGACCACCCTTTCCAGGATGGAATATGGGTTACAAGGGTAGGGCAAGAGAGTGTTAAATAACTACGCTTAGAACAAAAGTAGAAAACGAAAGTAGAAAGCATTGCGTTATTTAGTTGACAAATTGTCTACGATAACAAAACAGTACGTCCAAAAACTTA
Organism: Heligmosomoides polygyrus bakeri; assembly: GCA_947359475.1. Classification (NCBI taxonomy): domain Eukaryota; kingdom Metazoa; phylum Nematoda; class Chromadorea; order Rhabditida; family Heligmosomidae; genus Heligmosomoides; species Heligmosomoides polygyrus. The sequence continues at coordinate 83,664,062 of OX375868.1, read as the reverse complement.
TTTATTGGCTTTTTTACAACCTTCCAAACGAGCGCTCTCACTTTAAAGGCGACAATGGTAGCTCCAATTTCTGTCGCCATCGGCATTCAGCAGGCAAAGCATCAGCTAGGTATTTTTGGTATATTAAGTTGCTCAGAATTTTTCTTTAAAGCATTATCTATTGAGTGAAATTTTTGAAAAATCAAGGGGAAATGCCCTGTCGGAAAATCCGAAAAATACATATCGGCTATGGATCGGACTGCACAGGCCGGGTTCCACCTACATTTCTTGGCAGCGGCATTCACCGCTATCAAACTGACCAGGAAAGGGTCTCAGGCGTAGGTCTGAACGGAAGAAATGAAAAGTACCGCGAGAATCTCCACCCTTCATATAGTAGAAAAACACGTTTCGTTTTTGCTGAGTCCTTGAACCAAAAGAACTACGGGCCCTCGAAGGCGGGGTACGGTATCGCACCGTCAGCGCGTGCAAATGTGCATACGTGCGCGCGCGGACCTATGAGACGTGGCGAAAGTCTCTGCCCCAAGCGAGTCGGTAGCTCAGCAGGTTGGGAGTGTACTTCACAGATGCTAGGCCAGATGTTTGACTCCCGTGCTATGCACTATTTTTGCATTTTTCATGACTGCCGCCTCCTTTACCATTTTGCTTCCTGCACATCTAGTACACACTTATTTCACTCTAAATTGTCAAGTAAGGGTCATCAGATTCTGCTCAACACAAAGTTTGTGCAAAAACGGTGACCATGACCTTACCATTAATCACCCCTACCTACTGTAACTTAACGTACTCCAGCGTAATACGGAAAAATGGGTGTCAGTTTCGTGATTACCATCCCAAATAACCCTCCTGGGAGAAGTTTGGGCGAAATCGGTGGTTATGATTTCGACGGCCCTAGTCACCCGTACCTACCGCAACCTACCGTAATCGGCCGAAATTTGAAAAACGGATGTCAGATTCGTGATCAGCACCCCAATTAACCCCTCTGGACGAGGTTTGGGCAAAATCGGTGATTATGACCTCGACAGCCCTAATCATCCCGTACCTGCTGTAACCCGTACCTGCTGTGAAGTTACTGTTTAACATTCGCTGAAAAACACAAAACGTTGTATAATTCAGAAAGTAAGAGCAGTGAATGAAGCACAGCTCACAGTGCATCCTTATTCGAGAACTTACAGTGAAATAAATGTGTAGGAGGTGTGTACGAAGTAAGCTGATTGAAACTACCATTAAGGCACTATTGTACTTTCACGACTCCAGTAGTCGGATTCATGAAGCGGCGGGAGCGAGAGATATGCGATATCATCTCTCGCCTCTCTCTCACGTCTCGCTCTCCCACCTCATCTATCATCTCTCGCCTCTCCCTCCCGCCTCTCTTACCTGTGGGAAGCCGTGGGAAGCCGGGAACGTTCCCGGGAACATTCATGAATCCGGCTACAGAGGTAGAGGAGAGGTCGAAAAATTATTCGCTCAAACCTCGCCCACGGGTGTTATTTGGGGTGTTGATCACGAAACTGATGTCCGTTTTTCAAATTTCGGCCGATTACGGTAGGTTACGGGTAGGTACGGATAACGGTGCAGTACTGTTTTCCCAATTTCGAGGGCCCGTAGCTCTTTGGGTTCAAGGACTCAGCAAAAATGAAACATGTTCTTCTATTATATGAAGGGTGGAGATTCTCATAGTACTATCCAATTCCCCCGATTAGAGCTACGCCTGAGACCCTTCCCTGGTGAGCACGTGCCTTAGGATACAGCTTTTTTATGGAGACGAATGTTCCACTCCTTTTCCAGCAATACTGAAGAAGTCCTTCCGTTTTTGCAGCTTTCTATTGGAATTACCGCTTGTTTGGAAAATCCTACTGTAGTCAGAAAAAGAAGTATTTGTAAAATATTATTTTAGGTTTATATCTAGAAAGGGGGCGCGTGGAGCGCAGTCGGGGGAGGCGCCGGCTATCGCCTGTACCCGACACCTAGTTCCTGGTTCAGATTTCCCGCCCAGGCCAATCAAGCCTTCCATCCATCCAGGGTCGGTGAATTGGTACTAGACTTGTCTGGGAAGGGTAAAGCGCTGACTTGTTCATCGGGTGGCCGCCGCAAGTCATTGTATGGCCAAATACGCATTCAACTTGCTTCCATGACATCCCGTATAAGTAGAATGCGTGACGCATGCCAGAAACGCTAAGCATATATAAGTTTATGTTGGCAATGTACGAGAACACTTTACTTTAGCTAGGGTAAAACTCTCTCTAAAATTGTCTTTTTTGTGCTTCTAATGACTGTCGTCTCTACAGGGTGCGCCATAAATATGGTCACTTTTTCGCGCGTCATTTTTTGTATTTGTTTGTGAACGTTTTTACGTTTCCATTGTTTCTTCGGATTCTACGTGTCATCTTAACCGTATATAGTGTTTTTTGCATCTCCACACTGCTTCTATCAGAAATGGTAAAGTCTTGTTGTCAAAGAGGCGCAATCTTGGATCCGAGAAGGGCAGGACGTTCTGTTCCCAACATCGCTCGTCTGCTGAAGCTGCACAAGATGATAGTCTATCGCTGTGTGGAACGTAACTCTTTCGTTGATCGTTCCCGATCTGGCTGCCCGGTATCCGTAGCTACGAGCAGTCTTTGAAAAATCATGAAAGAACAATTCAAGTGGGATCCAGGCCGCAGCATGAGAAAGGTGGCATCCGAGCTCAACGTATCGGCTACGACGATGAGGCAAGTTGTTAGGAATAAATTTGGACTATACCCCTACAAGTTCCGTCAACTGCACGGACAAACGCCTGCACAGGTGGAAGGAAGAAGAAAAAAACGTCCAAGACTCCTCGAGCGGCACGACCACTGCACGACGCTCTTCACTGATAAGAAACTTTTCTCAGTTGAGCAGCCTTTTGACCGCCAAAACTCGCGGTTATTGGCTGAAAGTGGTGAGGATGCAGACACCGTTAACAGAAACTCTCATGCAGCTTCCCTTATGGTTTGGGCCGGAGTTTGCGCCAAAGGACGGACACGATTGGTTTTCGTTGAAAAAGGAGCCAAGGTCAACACCAATGTCTACGTGAACGGCATTTGATGAAGGAGTTGCTTCCCTAGGCTCAAGAACACTCTGGAAATACAACATGGACCTTTCAACAGAAGGGCGCACCCGCTCACAAGTCCAAGAAGACTCAGGAGTGGTGCGCAAGGAATCTTCCCAACTTCATCCCTGTTTCTAAATGGCCGACAAACTCGTAAGATTTGAGTGTTATGGATTACTGCGTTGGTTCATTCTAGAGGGTGAAGCCTGCGCTAAAAGACGCACTACGATTCGAGGATTGAAATCTTCACGGGAAAAAGCATAGAAGGAAATTCCGCAAGCAACCTTGCGTGCCGCCGTTGAGTCCTACCCTAAGCGTCTGAAGGTCGTCATTCGTGCCAAGGAAGATCATATTAGATGATATCCATTTTGCATGTTAACTAGATTGTTAGTAAATTGTTGAGGAAGTTTCGCTATTCCCTGACAAATTCCCCGTGAGTAATTCGCTTCTTATTGAGTGACCATATTTATGGCGCACCCTGTACTACCTATAAAAGTCGTCAAGTAAACTCCTCGTGCATCACGCAGTGCCGACCTGACAAAGCAGCTTTTTGCCTCATTTAGAGGACTTGCCCTTTGTTCCCGGCCAGCCCATGAACTCTAAAGAGGATGAAGAAAAGGAGTGTAGCTCTTGCTTGACCATGTTCTGCATACTTCTGGCTACATGTATTAAGTCGAGTAATACATTTTGCAACAAAATTTGTCTTCCAGCAAAAATAAAGTTATACCACAAAAGGAAAATTACTGACTTAAACGATGTAATTGCCCTTATTCTCAATGAGTTTCTTTCGCTTTTCATGCACTGAGTGGATTACATCTCTGTAGAATTTGGCCGACATCGAGTTGAAGAAGTCGTGCACCACCGCCGTGACCTCGTCGACTTCGGCGAAGCGCATACCTTGGAGGAAGTGATCCATCGACCAAAGCAGATGGCAGTCAGACGGCGATGTCCGGGGTGTATGGTGGTTGCTTGACTTTGCTCCTACTCAAGTCCTAGATTTTTGCCACCGTTTGAAGTGCCGTAGGCGATCGACTGTTGTCCTGGTGCAAGAAACATTGGCTCTTATCGGCTTCTTTCTCCACTAATCTTTACTGGATTTGGTCAAGTTGTTTCCAGGAGCAGGCTTCAAGTATGGGTTGACTACGTGGAGCAGCTCTCGGAGCACTGGATCATTACACGTCTACCAAACGCAAAGCAGGATGTTCTTTCGGTGGAGCTTCGGTTTTGACGTCAGAACCCCCAGTTCTCAAGCCATTGCTTTCCGGTTTTATAGTTGCAGTGAAGCATTCCCTTTTATCGCTGGCAGCTATTCATCCAGATCCCCTCGCTTGAGTCGCTGCAGGAGCTCTGGGCAGTCGGAAGCACAGCGGTTTACTTCGGTTTCCGTCAACGCATGGGGAACTGACGAAGGCGATTTTGACGACCCTCTAGTCTACTGCAGCCGACGAGCGGTGGTTAACTGGGAGGTGTGGAGATCAGCGGTTAGTCCTAGTGTGGTTTGAGAAGAATTCGACTTGGTGGGTTAACGCAGGCCACCTTTGTTTACAGCATTTGGTCTTCCCGGGACTGGTTTGTCTTTGTTGCCCTTCTCGGCGGAAAGTAACTGCTGATACCATCCCCAATAATTTATTCGATTAGGAGTGAACTTGCCGGTGACTTCCTAAATGTGATTGACCCTTGTCGCTAGGTTGCTGACGAGCTTGAACTAATTGAAAATAAAGCCACACAACTTTTCACTGAGTGGTAATCGTTCTAGAAAATAAAACTTTGCAAGAGCGCAAGGAAAAATAACAATTCATAAATCGAAATGGAAACACGTTTTCAAACAAAGTATAATACTTTAACGGGTTTACTTTGAATCCCAGAAAAAAACAGGAATGTTGCAAAATTTATGACTCGACCCAATATGTCCTTTTATCTATAGGCGTGCTATAAATCTCCAGACTTCTGAATCTAATGCTCACAGTGGCAGACCCCTCCTGTATCTGAACCTGATGTATTTCGTCTTTAACGCTGAACATTTCAGCTCGTTTTTGTTTCGTTATTTGCAGTTGTTTGGGACCATAGGACTTCCACCTCCCTCTGCAATACCGCTCAAATTCTTTGCAAAAAAGACGCTTTGTGACGGATTAATCCGTCACAAAGCGTCGCATTGCCATAACTCTTTTCAAAGTTATTTGTTTAAAATCTAATTAACACCATTAGAAGTCCCGTCTCATTTTCTATCCAGCGATCTTAACATCATCTAAAAGATTGTACAGTTACCTAGTTATGAAGCTTTTGCTTCCTCGGCTCCGTTAATTGATTTACGACCCCTCCGAGATCCCCAGTGGCATGTCCTTAAGGTTTTTCATTGACGAGGTTCATCGGAACTCAGAAATTTTCTATTGTTTCAGTAGATCTGTATTTGTTACGCATCAAGTGTCATTGTGGTACTAAATAGTGCCAAGTTTGAATAACATAGGCCCAATTTGAGATAAGCGCAAACGCGCGGAAACCTAAGATTCAGTTAAGAATTACCCAACTAGTAGCCTGCTACAGAAGGCAGTATTCTACTATTCCATTGTGGAAACGATGATCTTTATAAAACGTGTAAAATGGCTTTAAGAAATGGACAGAAATGACTAGATTTTCTTTTTCTAACAAGGGATTGTTCCAATCTCAATATGCGGCGTAGGATTTCTCCTATCTTTGAACTTCGTGTACAGAATAAGTACGAAAGCCGTGTTTTCTGTGGTCTACAGTAGACCACAAGCACATTCAAATCTAGAAAGAACGAGAAGATTTTAGCCGTTCAAAGTAGATTTCAATGCGGCCAAAGTTTGACGAAAACAACAAAAAATCTTGTTTCAGTCGCTTACCTCTTTATGGATGAGTTTATTCGAAAAATCAACCAGACAGCATTTCTCAGCTCGTTGCGAGCATTCCAAGGATGTAATATTGTCCGTATTCAAACTGAAACCCATTTTCACCTCTTCGGCCGCCGAAACAAGTTTGGGGCTGCGCTTCGGCCCCAGTGTGGACAGGGCGGAGGGCCGCTCGCTGCCCTTGTGACCTCTCGCGGCACTCGTATTCGGGGTGATCACTGATAGACCACGGCTCAGGAGGTGTGAATACTGTACATAGGCGATATACGACATGTGGAATGCCGCGGGATGTCGCAAGGGTAGCGAGTGGCCCGCCGCCGTGTCCGCACTCGGGTCGAAGCGCGGCCCCAAACTTGTTTCGGCGGCCGAAGAGGTGAAAATGGTTTTCAGTCTGAATACGGACAATATTACATCTGTGGAAAGCTCGCAACGAGCTGAGAAATGCTGTCCAGTTGATTTTTCGAATAAACTCATCCATAAAGAGGTAAGCGACCGAAACAAAATTTTCTCTGTTGTTTTCGTCAAATTTTGGCCGCATAGAAATCTACTTTGAAAGGCCAAAATCTTTTCGTTATTTTTAGATTCGAATGTGCTTGTGGCCTACTGTAGACCACAAAAAACACGGCTTTCGTACTTATTCTGTACAGGAGCAAACGAAGTTCAAATATAGGAGAAACCCTATGCCGCATATTGAGATTGGAACAATCCCTTGTTGGAAAAAAGAAAATCTAGTCATTTCTGCCCATTTCTCAAAGCCAATTTACACGTTTTATAAAGATCATCGTTCCCACAATGGAATAGTAGAATACTGCCTTCTGTAGCAGGCTACTAGTTGGGTAATTCTTAACTGAATCTTAGGTTTCCGCGCGTTTGCGCTTATCTGAAATTGGGCCTATGTTATTCAAACTTGGCACTATTTAGTACCACAATGACACCTGATGCGTAACAAATAGAGATCTGCTGAAACAATAGAAGATTTCTGAGTTTCGATTCGACCTCGTCAATGAAAAGCCTTAAGGACATGCCACTGGGGATCTCGGAGGGGTCGTAAATCAACTTTGAAAAGAGTTATGGCAATGTGACGCTTTGTGACGGATTAATCCGTCGCAAAGCGTCTTTCTTGCAAAGAATTTGAGCGGTATTTTATGTACATACTACTACTGCACGAGATTCGCCATACCTTTTGTACAGGTCATCCGAAGGGAATGAAATTTGCCACACATACGATTGATATATGCACTCTACTAAAACTTGAGGTGTGACCACATCCTTGTGAAAGAACTTATCACGTTTTGAATCAGGAACGTAATTGCCACCCCATGAGTGTGTCATACATAACATTCAATCGAAGATCTTCCGATAATTGAATGATTCGGATACGGACGATTTTATGAACCTTTTTTTTTATGCATTTTTAGATGATTCAGATAACGACAATTTCCCGACCCTCCCCCCCCCCGATTTTCGGATTCGGATCAGATGGATCAAATCGGATATCCGAAAAAGATTCACTCGGTATTGAGTGCGATAAAAAATCTTCATATAATTGGATTATCAGAATAAGGTCGATTCTAATGGACCCAGATTTTCAGATGATTTGGATACTTACGCCCAGCCGGATATCCGTATCCACGCTTAATTCAGAGCAAAGGCCTTCGAAGGTTAGGCGCTCAAGCATGATTAGAAGTTATGGCACTTCATTCCTTAAGTCATTCCCTTTTAGCATCGCGTTACGAAGCCAAAGGTTTAGTGGATTTAGTGAATATCCACCTGCTTTCCATTCGGATAATGAATGGATTTTCTAAGGCAGTCCAGTTGTCTACCACTCGGTATTATAGCTCAAATCTATAGCGATTATCAGATCCATATACATACTACTGCTTCCGATTGTGATGCGAAGGTTGCGACGCTAAACGTCTACGTCTACTGCGAAGTTCTACGGCACAATTCATTTATTCATTTATCTATACGTAAAGACCCACGCAAAAAATAGAACAAACAGAACACGAACTGGAACAGAACGAATAAAACACACATTGTATTTGTATATTGCTAGGTACAGACGACAGACAACAGCAACAGCACAAAGTAAAAAATTAAGGAACATTCTGGAGATACCTATCAACATCTGTTTTTAGTACTGCCTTAACAATTTTGGTAGGATGTTTTTCTTCGAAATTTTTTGAAATTCGGTACCAGCTCGGTCTGTGCAAAATTTTGACCTGACGTTACTTCTGGGTTTTGGAATTTGGATCTTCATCTGATCAAAAAACAATAACGCTGGAGTGAGGATTGGTATAGAGTCCCAACTATCACGAAAGCAGGTATCCTCCATATGTCATTCTATCGGTGAGCGCCTTAGTGTGTGGTCGCTTATCTCGTCGCTCCCACCAGCTATATATCGACGTAGCGAAGCCGATATATCTGTTTCTACTGCTGACTTCAACATATTTCACAACGCGTCTCTAGTGGCAAGGAGACATATTTGCTACGCGAACTTGCCACCCCCTGAGGTAAACCGGCAGTTTTACTGGCTACACGAGTTTCTGTTTGCTGTTCGCTCAATACTGCGCTATGGTTGGCCCCGCTCGTGTTTCGCCTGTTCCAGCAGTAGTAAGAGCCCGAAAAGCGGAACCATCGCAAGACAGCAGCGAACGAAGCTCAACGGACCGCCTGAAAGAAATCATCGAAAACGAGAGGGTGCCGAAATACTTCAAGGTTGTCATAGATCTACTGATGGAGACTCGAGCTGAAATCAGGGAAGTTACGCGGCGTAATGACGAACTAATGGAGGAGGTGAAACTCTTAAGCTAAGAAAATCCTGCGCTGAAGGAAAAAATCATCAGTATGAGTAACACTACTCCTGAGCACGTAGAACAGAGAACGTCACGTTTTAACGATAGAGACGCTGAGATTGAGAGAAAGCGATCCATTGTGTTGACGAATGTGCCTGAGTCGTCAGAGCCTAGTGCTTTTGCCAGAAATTCTAGTGATTTTAATCGTGTCAATCAGATTCTGGATTTTCTTGGTGTAGAATGCAGGCCTTTATCAGTATTTCGAATGGGAAGACCACAACAAAATAGACCGCGGCTAATAAAGGTTGTATTACCATCCAGCAGACACCAAGCTGAAGCAGTGAGACGGGCACCTCGACTTCGTTTCCTCCCTCCTCATAAAGGGATTTTTCTTCGGCCGTCTCTATCGAGGGAGGGAGCGTATGCGAGCTGAACGTCTTTCTGCACGCAGTCTGCAGCCTGATGATCGTAGTACAGGGATAACTCAGGCTACTCAAGCTTTCGATGTACTGCAGTCATCAAGCCAACAACAATCTCAGCCCGCGTCCAACATTCATTCGGGAAACTATTAGGTTGCCACAGGGTATCACGCTATTATCTTTTATTTCTGCTTGCTAACATAAGATCCGTGGTGAAAAATAGCAGTTTTCTCGTTTTGTACATATGTGAAAAAAAATTTGATATTGTTCTGTTAACCGAGACGTGGCTCACTTCCCATAACGAACTAAATCCCTTACTCGGAGTTGCTGCTAGCCAGTACCTAGGAGTACGATGTGATAGAACTTTCAAAAAAAGGCGGCGGTATCCTTCTTTTAGTAAAGCGTTTCCTTTCTTGCAATTTGATATTCAAGGAATCTGTGAGGAACTGCTATGAGTTGCTAATATGTGACGTTGGGCATTTTTCAGACCGATACAGGGTCATTGGTGTCTATAGAGCCCCATGTTTGATTCGATAGGTAATAGTCAGCTTGCAAAAGCTATTAGTGATTTCTGTTCTTGTGACATACCCATTATTGTGTTAGGTGTCTTCAACATTCCAGATGTCACCAGAGGTAATACGCGACAAAGCGCGACTCTTTTTTCTGAGCTATTCGAAACTCACGGCCTTAAGCATTTTGTCACTATTCCTACAAGAGGAGAATCTATATTAGACCTAATTTTATGTAGCAAAGAAGATTGCGTTTCAGAAATTGCCATAGAGGTAGTGATCATGCTGCAGTTACTTTTCATATCTGTATCAGTAGTCCCGATAAACTCGAGACTAGGTGGATAAGGGATTTCAATGCTGCAAATTATACTAGCATATCAAACTATCTTGCAAGTGTTGACTGGATAGGTAGCCTATACATGCTAGATACAGTAGATGAAAAGTATGAAACATTTTTAGCAATTCTTCACCATGTAGTTGACTCGTTTGTGCCTTTAAAAATAGCTAGGACAGGTGAATTCACGCTCCCAAACTACCTTAGAAGAATGACAAATTATCGTTCCTTTTTATGGAATATGGCTTCTGCTTACAATGACACCCAGAGTTGGAGACGATACGCTGAGTTCAGCAGAAATGTTGAGAAAGGCTATTTTACGATACAACCGCTATATTGGAAAGAAAATTATTCAATCTCCCGATAAATACAAGTTTTTCAAATATATTCATACCCGCAGCGGTTGTCGTACATCTATTATTCCCACCTTGTTTGATGAGAACGGGCACTCATACACTACGCCTCCCCAGAAAGCAAACCTATTGGCCTCACAGTTTCAGAAGCACTTCAGTAGTCCAGTAAGTCCAGACACTCAATCTCAAATACCCTCATCCAAACTGCAACCTCAAGTTGGTCCGGGTTTATGGTTTCATAAAGAAGAGATCCTAGAAATCTTAACAAAATGGCCAACTTCCTTCTCTGTCTCTCCTGACTTTATACCACTCGCGTTTGTGAAAAAAGTCGCCGGACACCTAATATACCCACTTGTGCACATTTTCAACTTTAGTTTTATAACTGCTAAAGTGCCATTAAGATGGAAGCATGCCTTTGTCACACCTATCTCTAAAAAACCTCCTTTAAATGATCCAGGAAATTACCGCCCTGCAAGCATCACCCCTATTTTTGCAAGAGCATTTGAAAAAATTGGTAAAAAGCATATTCTGAAACATCTCGAAGAGAGCAACATCATCTCAAGAAATCAGTACGGCTTACCAGGCAGATCGGTAGAGACTGCTATGCTAACGGCTCTAAATGACTGGTCCAAAAATCTTGACTGCAAGAAACGTAAGATGTTATTTATTTTGATTTTTCGAAAGCGTTCGATAAAGTCCCAATCATATATTTACTAAGAAAAATGAGAATGGTTAGATTACACCCTAGAGTAGTCGAGTGGACTCAAGACTTTCTTTCTCACAGGACGTACCAGGTAAACATTGACGGTCAGCTCTCGTCACTCAAGACTTTCTTTCTCACAGGACGTACCAGGTAAAGGTTGACGGTCAGCTCTCGTCTGTGTTTAACGTTTATAGTGGCGTTCTCCAAGGAGGGGTATTGTCCCCGCTTCTTTTTCTGATATATACTTACGAGTTATCTGATTCGATTGAACGGTTAGGAGTAAGATTTAATATGTATGCTGACGATGTTAAGATACACAGCACAGTTGAAAATGATGACGATTATCAGAAAATCCAAAATGCTTTCGATTTTATAAGTGAATGGGCCGACCAGTGGGGACTACCGCTTAAGGCCGAAAAATCTTGCTACCTTCGCATTGGAACAAAATCAGGGAATAGGCCGCAATCTTATAGTCTTCGCGACACTGAGCTTAAGCTGGTAGATGATGTACGAGATTTAGGCTTTATGATAACTAACAATTTGAATTTCAGCAAACATTATAAGATGTTGGTTAACAAGGCAAACCATCGAATCTACAACCTTTTCAAAATTCTGAAGTCCAACGACCCCCAAGTGTTGCTGCGTGCCTACAAAACATATGTGCGACCCAAGTAGAGTCGGGAACCCTGTAAGCAATCCCTGTAAGAAAAAAGACATCTGACTTCTTGAAAGCGTGCAAAACAGTTTTACACGGAAGTTAGTTATGAGGTGTTACGGAATGGATTACCTTCATATCCCCGGAGGGAATGACAGATCTAGAATTCTTGGTATCTCATCACTTTATAAAAGAAGGAAACTAGCTGATCTCTTAATGATTTACAAAATTCTCACAGGGAAAGTGTCTATAGACCCAATAACATTTTTCGGTCATCCACTGTCAAGAAGTAGGAGAGGAAAACGATGCTGTACGTCTCGGTTGCTAGAACACGGATTAGATCATGTTTCATCACTTACAGGTGTCTGAATGTGATGAACTCGTTACTAGCCAAAAGTGACAACCTTCTTAGTTTATCGAAAAATGCATTTAAGACGTTCGTTAAGAGAAATGTCACCTTCAATCCGCCTTGATCTTGTTGTTTTTTGCAAGCTTTATTCCGTTTGGTATGTGTACATTGTATAATATATTGTTGCGTGTTTAATGCATGCTTTAAATAAATAAATAAATAAATGTCCCACTCCGGACCACAACATGTCGGATACGAATTAATGAGACGTTGAGCTCATCTGAACGCAGTCGACTGCATTGTTTTGGTTTGGTGTTATGAACAAATGCGATGAAGATAATGGACAGGAAAAACGGACGGAAAACTGCAATTTAGCTCCTACATGGCATCTCGATGACGAGTTACAGCCACTTTGGCAGCGGGCACCTAACGAGTTACCGTATCTGCGTCCAGGCATGCGCAGCGTTCATCAGGTAAAAAGGCGCTGGAGTACTTCTTCTTGACCTTCTTGTTTCGATGTTGGTCAAACTATGTGAAGGTATACCGTGATTTATTGTTGCTATCTACTTTGAGGTTTTACTATTGATTTAGTGAAGTTCATCAGGTCGCGTGCACGACATTGGAAACTATCGCCCGGTCTTCCTGCTGTCCATAGTCTACAAGTTGTTCTTTCAAATTATTCTGAATAGAATGAGCAGAACGCTGGACGAAAGACAGTCATGCGATCAAAGCTCATCGAAGTGTCGTGAGTGTAGAAGCTGCCGCTGTGCATTACGTTTATCGACGTGAAGCAGCCATTCAATTCTGTCGAAACAAGCTGTGGTCCAAGCTCGGCTCAGGGCGTTCCTGAAGGGAGGACACTAGGTGACCAGGGGACTTTGAAATGAGACGTACATCACTGGATGCGGCTTCGAACGCTGATTCCAAATATGTGTTTCGTTTCTGCTCAGGCGATTTTTTTTTCAACAACCGGGATCGGTAAGGACAATACTGCCGTTCATCTTCCAAACTATGCTCTCCCCAGCTGTTGTGTTGGCGTGCTGGTGTTGGCTGATAAACTGTATCTTCGTGCCAGTATGAAGTTGTTAGTACGGCGACAAGTCCTTTCTGGCGACGTTTTCCGTTGCGATTTGACATAGAGAGCTTTAGTTGATCGTGGCAGATCTTTTTTAGAAAGTCCAAAGATCCTGCACCACAAGGGAGTCGAACCCTAAACCACCCCATCTCACCGCACCGCTCCTCTACCCCCTGCGCCACCACTGCTTGGCCGACAGCGCTGTTTCAACGCCACTTGAGCTCGCTTTCTTGTGATTGGCCAGCTCTGCATGGACCTAGAGGACAAAGGAGCCTGCTACGAAAATGGTCCATAACTCCGTACAAAGATGAGTGCAGCAGAAATGGAACACATATTTGCAATCAGCGTTCGAAGCCGCATCCAGTGATATACGTCCCATCTCAAACTCCCGTGGCCACCTAGTATCCTTCCTTTGTCAGTACACCAACGTTCTTCGAGAGCTGTACAGTGGATTCTTCTTCTTCTTCTTCAGCGTTTGTCCCGCATCGTAGCGGGGTCCGCTATTCTGGTGTTATGACGCCACCTTTCCCGATCCAGCGCTAGATCAGGGTAAACACCAGTAATCTTCATGTCCGCATGTAACGTATCTAACCAGCGCTGCTTCGGGCGCCCTCTAGGCCGCTTTCCTATTACCTCGAAGTTAAGGCCATCTTGCGGACGCTGTCTTCCTTTACACGCAGAACGTGGCCGTACCATCGCAAGCGAGCTTCGCGCATCTTGTCGGCTATCGGCGCGGCACCGAACTTCTGCCGAATAGCATCGTTTCGAATGCGGTCCATGCGCGTGACTCCAGCCGTCCAGCGCAGCATCATCGTCTCCATGACGCTGAGGCGCGTTTCAACTTCCCTGGTCGCCGGCCAGCACTCAGCACCGTACATCGCTACTGGCCGGACGACTGCTCTGTATATCTTCGACTTCAAGCGCTCCGGTATCTTTCTATCGCAGAGCACCCCAGTCAACGAGCGCCACTTGGACCAAGCTCCACTCACGCGTGAATTCACTTCAATCATCTGTTTGCCGTCAGACGTGACTGCTGATCCCAGGTACTTAAAGACCGAGGTGCGTGGGAGCTCGACTGCCGTTAACCTTGATGGAGCTGGACTCAGTAACGTCCGTCGTTAGATACTCGGTCTTCTTCACGTTCAATTTGAGTCCAAACCGCTCCAAGCGATCACACCAAGCTTGCACCTCTCGCTCGAGTTCATCTTTATCTTCGCTAGCTAGCATCACGTCATCGGCATAAAGCAACGTTCAAGGGACGGGGTTCTGAAGATCTCGTGTGATGGCATCCGACGACAACAAAGAGGAGTGGGGAAAGCGCAGAACCCTGGTGTACTCAGTCAGAGATGGGAAACCCCATCGAGGTCATAGCTGCAGCTTGAACTCGACTCTTTGGACAAGAGTAGAGAATTCGCACCCACTCTATGAGCTCTTCAGGAACTATATGTTGACGCAGGGCGTACCATATCACTTCACGCGGTACGCGGTCAAAGGCCTTCACCAAGTCGAGAATGGCGACTGACTTCTGTTTCTCGCGATGCTTCTCTAACAGGAGGCGGGCGGCGTGTATGGCATCAATGGTGCCACAGCCAGCCACGAAGCCGCACTGATTGCTGGAAAGCTGGACGATGTCGCGAATTCGTCCGTCGACAATTCGCTCAAAGATCTTCATGCTGTGCGAAAGCAAGACGGTAATTAGAGCAGTCTGCAGGACTGCCCTTCTTCTTCCAAATCGGAATCGTCGTACTTTGGCGCCAGCACTCAGGCACTTTTTTCTCCGCCACAACCTGATTAAAGAACTTCGCCAACCACTCAGCAGGGTACCAAAACTTCGACTTCCACAGTTCTGCTGCCACGTCGTCGGGCGCAGTCGCTTTGCCTGGCCTCATCTTCTTCAAAGCCGCTTCAATCTCCTCCACGGTGATCTTCTGAACGGGGCCGTGGGTTGGAGCCACGGAAGGGATGGCTGGATGAGGAAATTCTACTGAAGAGATTTCCTCAAAGTAGTCGCGCCATCGCTTCAATGACTTCTTGCGGTCCGTAAGAAGATGGCCGTTCTCATCATTGATGCCGAAGAACTTCTCGATGTCCTCGGTCTAGCGATGGCGATTCTTTGCGAGTCGGTATAGATACCGCTCACCATCGCGCGACTCGAGCTTCTCGTTGACATCTCCATAATGAGTGGCTTTTGCAACAACCACGGCGTTCTTTGCAGCTTTCTTCGCTTCTTGGTACTTCCGCCAGTTATCGGCAGTCTTTTCGCTGAGAAACACGTGATATAGCGTCTTCTTCTCTCGAACTTTGGCTTTCACGTCATCTGTCCACAGCCAGGCCTGCTTGTCGACCTTCCGTCGTCCAAGCTTCGTGATGCCGAGCTCCGACCGTGCAGCGTGACGAATCGCGTCGGCGGCCTTCTCCCAAGTTTCGTCGACAGTTGTCACTGTCGGTAACCGCACGCGAGAAATCACAGCTGCTTCCTTCTCTTTCATTCGCCACCACTTGATTCTTGGTGCACCGCATCGCTCGACCTGCTTCAGCCTCGGAGGGGCGATCTTCAAGGAACAGATCAGCGGTCGATGCTGTGGGGCGACCGTCTCATACGGCACGATCTTCGCGTCTGTGACAAGACTCCGGTCACGATCCTTCACAAGCACAAAGTCGATCTGAGACTTGGAGCTCCCACTATAATATGAGATGAGGTGGGAGTCGCGTTTTCGGAAGACGGTGTTTACAATGGTGAGACTATGCGATTCCGCATACTCAAGAATGCGCTCACCATCGGCGTTACGCGATCCGTAACCGAACCCACCATGACAGCCGTACCCGTCTTTCGTCGCGCCGACGTGCCCGTTGAGGTCACCAGCGACTATGATGACATCCTTCGACGGTACCTCTGCTGTCTTCTCATCAGGCAGGCTCCAAAACTCTTCCTTGGCTTGATTCGAGCAGCCACTCTGCGGAGCATACGCAGAGAAGAAGTGATAGAGTCGCTCCTTCGCGGCGACAACGATCTTCATCAATCGATCGTCAAAGCGCTCGACGCTTACGATCGAGTTACAAAATCGTTCGGAGACGATTATTCCGACACCACTGGTGGTCCTGGGACTTCCACATAGAACGGCCTTGAAGCCTCGTCCTATGTCCCTTGACTTGCGGCAGGACCACCTCGTCTCCTGCACCGCACAGAAATCAACTCTTCTACGCTCCAGTGCTTCAACCAACTCGCACGAGCGGCCCGTCAACGTACCCACATTCAGCGTAGCCACGCGGGTCCTGCTTACGTTTCGGGACTTTCGGACTAACTCCGTTGCCCCCCGATGCCGTCCTCGCATCAGAGACCCTCGCATACTTTTCACACTCACCGGGCTTTGCGAGTGCGCGTCGGCTCCCGCGGACGCCGTAGCACTATCTCGATAAACCTGAACAGTCATACACCATGTGATGTGACATGGGTTTTCGTAGGCCGGCCTGTCACAAGGGCCTGTCGCCTGCAATCGAATGTCCGTGATCGGCTTAGCTCGCAGAGCGAACAGTTTCCAGTGGCACCACGTGGAGGAACGGACATCGCCACCAGAGCTGTACAGTGGATTCACGATCACGATTTCACCATTCTATAACTCTACGATGTCGTCTTGAACGCGAAGAGAGGGGTTTGGCAAGGAGATATCATATCTCTCAAGCTCTTTAGCACTACCCGCGGAAACGTCATGCGCGAACTAGAATGGGAGTGAAGGTCTACAGCCGGCAGCAGCACCATCTTCGCTTATGTGGGTTGCGAAGTCGACATGGTCAGCGACCTAGCGCCGAAACTGGACAGGCGGAAACGAGCAACATAGGGGAGCTTTCAAGAGCTTCCAAGAAGTCGTGAAGAAAACTAAGAACGTCCGACTCCGTGTCCTCCTATTTGACTCCACCGTTCTTCCTGCCCTAACATACGCCACAGAGACCTGGAAAAGACGGGAAGCAAAATGAACACGTGATCAGAGTTCCGCCGCGGGAATCGAGAGGACGGTGCTCGGAGGGACACAATCCATTCAAGCGAGAGAAGGTCTACGGAGTTGCAAGCCTCGTCTACGTTTAAAGATCAGAGACTTTGTCGTGTGGGCCAGGTCGTCAAGAATTAAATGGGCATGCGACGTAATGCGCATCGCAGACACCCGCTGTAGGAGACCCGTCACAGACTGGATTGCGGAGGATGTCGAAAGAGCACCCGTACGCCACCAACGCGTTGTTAGGACTTCTTCGTATAAGTCCTGAACTAACGATGGTACGATCCTCGTGTCCTTCAACTAGAGAGGATCCTGTGGAGCACTCTGAAACGCGACAGGGCACATGGAGGCGCTGCTGCTCGAGTACTCCATGACCAACGGGACGACAGGTGATACAGATGAAGTGCA
>OX375868.1:83624613-83646339 GCA_947359475.1 Heligmosomoides polygyrus bakeri | reverse complement strand
TTAATAGCTTTTTGAAAACAAGACGAAAAGCGCTTTCAAACCATATAGAAATTAGTTTTCATCAGGGAGGTCTTCATAGTGGGCGGGTGGGGTTCGAATTCTGGCCCATTGTTGCAAAAATACGTGCCTAAAATCGATCCCCCCTCGCCCCGTATGAAGATCCCTTTTTTGAAAACTGGCTTCTATATGGTTAAAAAGCATCTTTCCCCTATTTTTCAAAAGCAATTGGGATTTTGAATTTCAAAAAGCGAACCGAGTTATGATCATTTTTATGAAATGACTCCAGTGTCGACGGTGCAGAGTCTACGAGCAGTTCTTCACAAATTTGATCATAACTCGGTTCGCTTTTTGAAATTCAAAATCCCAATCGCTTTTTGAAAAATAGGGGAAAGATGCTTTTTAACCATATAGAAGCCAGTTTTCAAAAAAGGGATCTTCATACGGGGCGAGGGGGGATCGATTTTTGGCACGTATTTTTGCAACAATGGGCCAGAATTCGAACCCCACCCGCCCCCTATGAAGACCTCCCTGATGAAAACTAATTTCTATAGGTTTGAAAGCGCTTTTCGTCTTGTTTTCAAAAAGCTATTAAATCTTTTAAAGTTCGAAAAACTTACCGGGATATAATTATTTATACAAAATCACTTCAATTTTTTTCGCTCAAAAATCGAAGGCCTCAGCCCCGTATGAAGATCTACTTCTTGAAAACAGATTTTATACTACGTTAAGACTCTTTTCTTCTGGTTTCTAAAAATCCTTTGGCTTTTTCAAATTATGGAAACTTACCGAGTTATAGTCATTTTTGTGAACGTCGAATTTCGTCGCTCCCATGACGTCGGTGCCATATCGACCAGTGGTCGATCCAATCTATTCGTTTCAGAAAACCATGATTTTTACAGTGTGCATTGAACAAGACCTGTTAATTTTTGTGGCAAGATTTCAACTGTGTGCGCGATCTGGTTCAGGTAAAAAAATTTTTTTCATGAAACATGAGAATTTGCAAATCGATCTTTTCTGATCATATCGGAGATCACTGCGAAGAAGCTTAGTTTTTGATTGTATATTAATCACATCTTAAACTCTAAGATGGCACAGTTTTCACTCTCTGATGCTCTTCCTCCAGAAGGTAGAAATTTTTTGCCGCGAGAAGTCCATCCTTCAGTGGCGATCGGTGATATCGGATAACGCAATGGCTCCACGTAACCTACCATATTTCGGAGTTTGTGCGACATCTCTGAAAAATTCGCAAAGCTTTTAAAGCAATAAGAAGCGTGGGTTCTACGCTTTAAAAAGCAGGCTGTAATAATAGCGGCCTCCATGTAATTAACGGTGTCGAAAAATTTCGGCAAATTATACAAATCAGAGCGTCTGTTCATACAGTGGATCCTTTCAGAAAAACAGGTTTTATTACCGTTGTCAAACTGTGGATTAAAACTTTATTGTGTACAACTCCACTTTTTGATGCTGTTTCCTGCAGAAGAGAGACAATTAGTTCCGTGACAAGTCCATCCTCCGGTTGCCATTCGGTCATCGCTTCGAAGAGTGCTTCCAAAAATCTTGTAGAAAAAGCACTAATTTTTCCTTAGCAATTGACAATTCAAATTTTATAGACGGCAATTTAGGACGTAGATGTCGCTCGTTCAGGCAGAAAACTGTCGCGTCCGTGACTTCCTGAAAAAAAAAAACTGAAAAATGGAAACTTCTCATTGACTCCAAATCTGGGTGCAGAAAATCTTTATTTTTAACAAGTAATACAATCTTTATTTGAAATATTTTTATATTAATTTTTACAACTTTGCGGAACGAATGAGAGGCTCCACGCCTTCGTAGACATTCCTGGAAAATGCAAAACAAAAAAATTAAGAATTAAAAACATCACCTAAAAACCTGAAGAATAAGAGAGAATCATCTGCCAAAACCGGAAGAGCACGACCCCTCCCCCTCCAGGCGAGGCCACAGTACGACCCCCCTTCGATTCCCGAACCTCAAGCTTGACCCTGAGTGAAGGTAAGAAGACCTAAAGAGGAAAAGGACACGATCGGGGTGTTCTATACAAAGGGTTTTGCGGGCAAACTCCCCAACCAGACGTTTGGCGGCTGAACGCTTGGTTTTGAATAGCATGGATTTTCTTTCTTACTGGCGAAATACTCACCTCTGTGAACTTGGCTTTAACTTGATTGGTTAGAATCAAGGAGAAATAGATGATCTGTTTTCCTTCGAGATAGACCAAAGGCCGTATTCGTCAATAATTAAGCCCGTGGGTATGCGGGGTATAAGGAGTAGAGATAAGAGTCAGGTAGAGATTAGGTAAGAGTCAAAGACGCAGGCTTCATCGAGAGAGGTTATTTCGCCATACGGCCAAAATTTCTACACCGTAATCTCTTGCTGTCTGCGCCCTCCTAGCTTAGAGATCGCGCATCGGCGTCCGCGTTGAAAACCCGATCGATGATTTGTGCGCACGCGATGGCACTCCAGGCAAATGGGTCGTGGTGCAGTGGGTAAGGGCGAGAGAGGTAGGGGTTCGGACGTCCTGCGCTGTGGCGTACTTGCATTTCAGGTGACTACTCCGGATTTGAGGGTTTTACGCGGACGTGATCTTGTTGCATCTTTTGCGCATTTTCCAGCCGTTGCGCTTCGCCGCTTGAAGAGCGCAGAACCCAGCCGCGGACTCCTGAGTGACGAAAGAAGTCTCCACACCGGCAGCTTGGATGACACCCACCCTGGAGTCCCTTACCTAGTTCTGCGATTGCACAAAGCACACCTCACCCGACGCCTAAAGTTACGGTGCAGATTTTGGAGTGGATCCATGGCCGCTAAAATTAGATCAAATAGATTTTTTGCGCCGAGGCATAACTTTGGCATTCGAGCACGGTAGTGTCAATATGACCTCTCTATTTAAGCTCTTTCGTCGCTCAGGGGGACTCCGCATCCACGGTGGGTGCGGTCCAAGCTGCTCGCGTGGAAACTGCTTTCCTCGACCAGGGGAGTCCGCAGCTGTGTCAAGGCTAGGCTGCTCGTCAAACTGCTTTCGTCGCTTAGGGGAGTCCGGAGCTGGGTTCTGCAGAAGCGCAAACAGCTGGAAAAGTGCGCTAAAACACCCGAAAATGGTGTAAACCTCAAAACCGCTCAAATCTCAGTCAGTCAGTTGAAATGCAAAAATCTACGATGCAGAAGAACTGAATCTCCGGCCTCTATCGCATGAACCAGCCCTCATCCACTGCGCCATGATCCGTCTGCCGGTAGAGCCACAGCGGGCATACAAGAGACCAGTACGCATCGGTCGAATGGGTGGCGCTCTTCTTCCTCCGCCAAGCCCCGTGCGGTCGCATCGTATCGACGTGGCAATTTTGGATATCCACCGACACCACGGTCAGTCGATGTGGAGGAGGGTCGTTGATCGGTCGGTGGCAGATCGCGGCTCTTCCAACGCTGCTAGAAAAGAACCCTGGAAGACGGCAGCAGTTCTCGTACGAGCAGCTTGGACGCACCACACTCTGCACCACAAACAATGGTATATGTTTGCCTACATGACTAATAATGGGTGCCATCCACCACAGTAGCCTCCATAGACAACATATTCCAAGGAAGGTTAAGGTGGCGGACGGGCATAGTCCACCCACGCAAATCGTAAATTACGATTTGCGTGGTGGACTAGGCTCATTGTGGCCCAAGCCGTCCCACAATGCCACTATAGGAAGCAATTCACTTAAAAATAAGTGGCATTGTGGGCCGCCATGGTCCACAGAGCCCAAAAAACCATGGAATGCAAGCCTAATAGAGAAAAGCAAAAGGTAAAACAACTCACCGAAGTGCGGCGAAAGACGTGCGCATGGCGACGGCAACTAGGCGCCCCTGCCAGGCATTGAATTTGCGGCTGGCGGCCAGCTCAGAGCTGGCTAAGGCCAGCGGAGGCATGCATTGGGTCAGAAGTTGGCCGCGGAGCAAAACCCTCGCCTTGGAGGTAAATGTTCCCCGACGCGCTGACGGGGTAGCATTTACCTCGACACTTACCTCGGATTTTTCCCGCCGCGCGTTCATGAATCGCGCGTAAGTGGGGAGTGGGGGTAAATTTTGCTCTTACCCGCCGGTAAATCGTTCATGAATCGGGGCCCAGTGGGTATGCGGGTGATAAGGGGTAGAGATAAGATAAGAGTCAGGCAGAGATAACGCAAGAGTCAGAGACGCAGGCTTTATTGTGTGTATCTCTACCCCTTATACCCGCGGGTTAGTCGTTGATGAATCCGGCCCCAAGTGTGTTCTACACCCATGGTGAACTGAGCTAAGCCATTTCTGATGTGATTGGACATGCATGCGCCTTCCTACCAAGGCAATTGCACAATGGTATCTGGCATACCTCCGAGTCGCTGGAGCGATTCGGAGGTATGGTAGATGCACTTTGGAGCCCCTTTCCTAGCCTATCTCTGCGCTCGAAGAGCGCAGAACCCAGCCGCGGGCTCTCCGTGAGCGACGAAGGCAGTTTCCACACGGGCAGCTTTGGTGGCACACACTCTGGAATCCCTTCCCTAGCCTGTCTCTGCGCTCGAAGATGCAGAATTCAGCTGCGCACTTTCCTTTAGCGACAAGAGCAGTTTTCACACAGGCAGTTTGGATGCACCACACCCTGGAGTCCCTTCCCTAGTCTGTCTCTGGAGACAATGACTGCATGGAGATCTACTTGCGCTGAAATCTGTGCTTTTTAACTGTTACCCCTCCCCACTACGATAGATCCTGAGCAACTAACGAACTGTGGCTTGTAACGAGTAGACACGATTTGTGGAGTCTTCAAAGCTCAGGACGTGCTGTGATGGACGTCCCATCCTACGTCGTCGTAGGCTATCGCCATCGCTCGGTGCGCATCACCTTAGCAATACGCTGCAAGCTGTCATGACCTGGCACTCACCGCAGAGTGAAGAGAAAAGCGATCGTGCGGTCACAGTGGACGACGAATGCTAAGTGATGCCCCCTCTAAGGAGAAAGGCGAAGATAAGTGATAAGACATAACACTATTAGCACCGTTACTTACGCAGTGTCTCACTTAGTAAAATCAGATCTTGACGGCCGGTTGTTTGGGATCAGACTTAGCATGAGGTGGCGCCGCTGCTGTGATGTTTGACCATGGATGGGTTTGCTCGGTGGCAAAAATAGTAAAACAACAACGAAAAGATTGAGTAAAGAGATAGGTGTAAATCTAGAGTGCACCTGGGGTTCCCAACATGCTTTGTTTAACCATCTAGAGGAACCTATACAACCTTTAAAATGTAACGCTTCGCACCACACAGCTATTACATATATTGTAAATACAGGAAACCCCAACATTGAAATAATAGCGGAAAGGCGAAGGTTGCCAGTGATGACAGATTGTTTAAAACAGATGGTTCACTGAGCTCCATTTTGCTCGTTCGATTGATGCGATTGCTCGATCCTCAATGTCGATGTTTATTCATGACTAAGTTTCGGGCATAATCCCTTCTTAGGGGCGTTCGGAGCGTTCTCGTAGCAACGCGAAACCCACCGTCGGTGCGCGGTGGTGACCGCTCTAAAGCGATTTCCCAACATAGCGAAACACAATAGATGGGCAACAGCATGTAAAAATAAGTAAACTACACCAAACTGAGGCCAGATTCATCAACGACTTACAGCAGTCTAACGGTGAAATACTGCCAAAATTTCTCATAGCGCGGTATGCCAAGCGATATCCTACTATATATAAAGGAGTTAGCGGTTGTCCTTTCGTCCGTCCGTCTGTCCGCCCGTCCGTCTGCTCATCCGTTTGGCCTTTCCTAGAAGTCGAGTAGCAGGCGTCCGTTTTCAGACGAGGTGCTGCTCACGCCGTGTCGAGACCGTTAGAAGAAGTGTCACCGATGTCGCGCAAAGGACCTTCGAGTTCAAAAGACATGCCAGCGACGTTGCTCAACAGGCGTCCGGGTTTAGAAGATGTGCTACCGACATCGTGCAACAGGCGCTCGGACTCAAAAGGCATGTCAGCGATGTCGCGCATTGGGCGTTTGGGTTCAGGAGAGGTGTCAACGATGTCGCATAGTGGGTGTCTGGGGTCAGAAGACGTCACCGATGTCATGCAAGGGAAGTCTAGGCTCAGAAGAGGTACTACGGATTTCATGCAAGGGGTGTCTCGGTTCAGAAGAGGTGTCATGCAAGTGGTGTCTGGGTTCAGAAGAGGTGTCACCTATGTTGCGCAAGGGGTGTCCGGATTCCGAACACGTCTAATGGGAGACCACTAAAGAGGAGACCAGTAAGCGGGGGTCCAGTGAAGGGTGGGAGGACCAGCGAAGGGAGGAGAGAAGGGGAGTACGAGCAAGAGTAGAACTTTAATGGGAGCCAGTGAAGCGGGGCCAATAAAGAATACCGCTAAGATGAGAGTTGGGTGGGGGAAGCGAACGGGAACCAGTGAAGTGAGAAAGCTCTGTGAAGGGGGATCCGGTAAAGGAGGAACCATTAAAGGAGGACCAGTGAAGAGGGGACCAGTGAACGTAGGACCAGTAACGGCGGCCAGTGAAGGGGAAGGGGATCAGTAAAGGGGATCAGTGGAGGTGAGACCAGTAATAGGAGCTGTGAAGGGGGATGGGAGCGGTAAAGGAGGTACCGTTAAAGGGGATCACTAATGGGGACCACTGAAGGGGACGAAAAAGGGTACCACTTAGGTGAGGGGCAAAAAGGGGGACAATGAACGGGAATCAGTGAAGTGGGAGAGTCCGGGGGGGAGGGGACCGGTAAAGGGAGAACCAGTGAAGGTGGGACCAGTAATGAGGGCCAGTGAAGTGGCTGCCAAAAGGGGGGAGGGGGAGTGAAGAGGGGACCAGTGAAGGTGGACCAGTAATAGGAAAGGATCTGTGGAAGAAACCTGTAAGGGCGGTCCAGTACCTTTTCTCACTATCGTCCACAGGAACATCGGACAATGTCGTCGAGATCAAGAAGATGTGCCACAGATCAAACATTGCGAAGCATGCGTTGGATTTTCAGGTGACCTTTGAAAGGCAGCGAGCGTATGCGTGTACATGCCTCTAACTCTCACTACTGACTGATGCTCACTACATTTTTATGCGTTTCTGGCTGCACATGTGGGTGTATTGTGTATTGTCGGGGGGGGGGGGGGGGGACAGAGTGGGTAGGGGAATGACTTCGGGAATCGAAGGATCATTATTGCCGTCGGATATTTAGCGAGATAGAGCTCTCACAAGATTATCACAATCTGTTCCTCACCACGTAGAGAATGTGTACTTCGGAGAATGAATCGGCCTAAGTGCGATAGAGGGTGGATAGGCTTCATAGGAGCAGTTTTAAAGATTGTACCCTACTGTCTCGCTTTCCTGTAAAACCAGTTTTCACTGTAACGTGAATAAGAAGGACTAGACGGGGAGTTCTATTCTCGGGGTTTGGGGGCGAAGCACCCAACCAGACGTTTGGCGGCCCCTAGCCGCTGAACGTCTGGTTGTGAAATATTTTAGATTTGGCGGCAGTAATTTCACGTTAGATTGCTGTCTTGTTGACGAATCTTCCACCTGGTTGCCCAGATAGGCGCAGTTCCCAAGTTCCTAGTCGGGAAAGGGGGATCTAAAAAGGACCATTCTCGGTGCAAATCTAGCAAGGGAGGACCCCGTTACTAGATTTGCACCGAAAACGAATTACCTCCACGCAACTAAAACAAATAACATCAGTACAATAAAATAAAAAAGGCCAAGACACTATCAGTCAACGCTTTGGACACATGCAACACTGTACTTCACGTCCCAATCATTTGCAAACGACCAGACCTAGCTCTGAAATGCCATATATTCTCATGTTTTCTGTGTTATCTATTTTGATTTCGTTCATGCAGTTGTTTTCTAGCGAATGAGTGAGTTTAATATATTTTAATACTGAACACATTCAGTTCTTATGAAACCATTTAAGAGCGGCACCACCAACTAGGATGGCACCTCCTCGCGTAGCGATGCTGATAATTGCGTGCGATAAGGTGTTCGGTGCAGAACAGGTATGAACACCTAGCAACGGGGCGACGCGACTTCGCTTGATCAATACGGGAGATTATTATTATGTCGCGTCGCACCGCAATGCTGCACCTGGGCGCCCCCTTAATGACTGAATACAATAATGCAACTTAGCACAAACATATAATGAAACGGCAAGAAATACATGAACTGGTATCCACGACAGATTAAAAGGTATGGAGGAGCCAAGGTCTTCTTGCACGTTGGTTGGTCGGAAATGAAGTGCAGGGGTACGCGAACTCCTTATGTATGGTCGAGTTGTGACTGGTCATTTATATGTCGCGATGGTCTTCAGCAGTCACGTCGCAAGCCTCTACGGAGTGATAGACTCATTACGTACCGTATTTCCTCCTTATTGTTTATAGGTATCTTTCAGTGTTTCTAGCGCTTCCTTAATCTCTCTCACAATATTTTTATGAAATGTGAAAGTCCGCAATTGCGGTAGTGGCGCACGCGTGTGTCTCACGGTGCGGTGCTTCGAAAATGGATTGTTCGGGTAGCTCTGAGGATTACGCAGAACTCTCAGGTGCTCGTTCATCCTCTTCCAGAGTGGCCTCGTTGTTTCCTCTCCATAAAATTCTTTACAGGACACACAGACAAATTTGTAGACCCATACTTCATCTCACACACGCTGTTGTCTCCTTCACAGATTATGTTATTCCTCCTTTCACATTGAGTCTTGTTTGGACGTTCTGAGTAAGCGTCGCAAAGATGGTGGTGGTCGGAAGATGAGGCTAATAGGAAGCCCCGATCGCTTCACGACACGATTGACGTCCATTTGTGTAATCCGAGATGAAAGGCATGATTTGAGGAGATCCACAGAGAGATCTGTGGGGTTTCCAACAATGACACTCCTTTGAGATGTAGTCGCTCTGCCGTGAAAAATTCGATCATTTCGTCATCCACTCCTTGATAATTCGTCAAGGTCAAGGCAGAAGATGTGGCAATCACATGAAGAACTCCAGTGTGCAATAAATGTATAGTTAAATGACGTTTGGAAACATAGTAATGTAGAGGAATTAGGCTAAATATTTTATCTTAAGTATTAGGGGCTCGTTCGGAGGTCTATGCCAATGGGTCAGAATCGCTACTCCTAAGGGCCGATGTTTTATCTTCATTCAGCCTAAGCATATGAAAATGAAAGTTAGATCTCAATAGTTGTTCTTCAACATTAAGCGTCGGCCAACAAAATTCTAGATAATTTTAATTTCTATCATGAATTTCAGTAGTTAAAATCATTTACAAACTGGTTAATCAGACCAAGTAATAACAAGACTGTAACAAGCATTCAGCCCGTGCACAATCAATAGAGTCTGAAATGTCAGGCTTCAGACGAGTTCATGGCGCAATCTTGAATATTTTCATGAAGAAATCTCGTTACCTATGCGTTCATATGAGTCTTAAACATCTTCAAAAGCTTCACAAGCAGTAATGTTAGAACCTTTCAAATAGCACCCTCATCTTTTAGGACACCCTGCGTTTTTCGCAAGCTGTAGTGTGCTTTTAAATTTCAAACCTTAAAAGAAGCTCAAGTCACTCGAAACTACCACTCTGTGAAAAAATTACAACAAGTATTCAAGGGAAAACAACCAAGCGATTGTGAAATGCATATTTTCAGACGAGTGCCTGGTGCAATCCATACCACTCATAAATAGGAAATTTTCTATTTTCCTATGCTCTCGTATGAACCCTTAACTTCTTCAGCAACCTCACTGTGGGCAAAGTTGTGACCTCTCAAACAGTGCATACATTTTTTGAGACGCCCTGCATTTCAATGTAGTTGCTTCAAGACGGGCATTATTTTTGCAACGTCATAATATAAGCGGCGAAGCCGTCCGTTTTTGTCTGTCCGTGGCTGCCTGCTCATCGGTCTATCGGAGTATGTCTCTGTGTCTTTTTGATTACCAAGTTGTCCGCCTGTCACAAAGACAAGGGGAATGGGTAAGAGCTAGTATTACCATGGAATCCACTCAATGTTATAAAAATGCTTTACTCTTCTTAAAGAATGTTGACAGTCGTGTCAACCCCGCCGGGATGCGTCTCCTTGAGGAAGCGATCTGCAGAAATTCAGCATTTCGTTGAAGCCGTTGTCCGTAATGAGACCGTACGCCCTGTGGGCACTATTAGCTTCGTGCGCGATCAGGTACGAAGTCGAAGCGACTTCATTGGCATTGTGGTCGGAGGCCTAAATGGATCGGTCCAACACTGTCACGACAGCACTATCATTTGCCACAGGGCAGTTGCTAAGAGTGAAAACCTACGACCAGTCGCTTGACGTCACTAAATTGTCCGCTGGGAGGATTCAATTGCAGTCGGATTTCATTCGACGTCAATGTAAAGGTAGGCAGCTGAAGCTTACATGATTCTTAATCTCACGATCAAGTGCAAATTTCTAGGGAACTCACACGATTAATAGGGGTGTTCGCACTGCCGAAGGGATTCTGGTTCGGATTTACCCTTTCATGGAGATGTGCATTATGAATCTCTTGGAGCAGTCTGGAATGCACCGCGTCCAGCCGTTGACCTCGATTGTAGGTTTTCTCATGAGAATTTATTCCGGTGCAGGTGAATGGAGGTGGTCCAGTTAATGGTAGGACCAGTGTCGGTACGATGAGAAGTAGGATGACGTAGTGCATCTGAAAATTCTAGAAAACTTAACCGCATCTTATTTTGCAACGTACAAAAGTGAACTTTAAGAGAATGTTATATTACGTTGTCTGAACAGATATCGGCGTTTTGCGTCACTACTAGATTGAGTCAATAATTTTGCAACATTTCCGCTTTTTCTGAAATTTCGAGTGAATCCTCTGAAATCTTATATTTTGTTTGCAAATTTGTTTTCCAGCGATCATTTAGAGTCACGAATCGTTAATTTTCCTTGTTGAAAGGTTTTATTCTCATGAACGATGAGCACTCGAAGTTAAAAAATGCTTGATTTTATTCTCAAATAGTTCAACCTCGGCAGCAACCCAACGATTTGGGTCAAACTCATTCAGGAAATCACCGGCAAGTTCACTTCTAACCGAAAAAATTATAGGAGAGGTTATCCAGAAGGGCATCAAAGGCAAACCACTCCCGGGACTGGTGCAAACAAGTGCGCCTGCGCCAATCCATATAGTCGGATTCTTCTCAAACCACATTAGGACTGACCGCTGATCACCTCCCAGTGAACCACCGCTCGTCGGGCGCAGCAGACTAGAACATCGCCAAAATCGCCTTCGTCACTGTCTCATGCTCTGACGAAAACCCAAGTAAATCGATGTTCTTCCGACTGCCGAGAGCTCCTGCACCGGCTCAGGTGATGGGGCCTGGATCGAGTCTTTACCAGCGAGGAAAAGCGGATGCTTCACTACAACCGTAAAGGCGGAAAGCAATAGCTGTAACTCAAGGAGTTAGGGTACTGACGTCAAAACTGGAACTCTACCGAAAGAAGGTCCTGCTGTGCATTTGGTGGACGTGTAATGGTCCATTGTGCCGGAAGCTGCTCCACGTAGTCAAACCATCCTCGACGCTCGCTTTTACCAGCAAGTCGACTAGTTCCAGGAAAAATTAGCGGAAAAAGAAACCGATAGGAGCCAATGTTTCTTCCACCTGGGCAACGACCAATCGCTTACGGCACTTCGGACGGTGGCGAAAATATGGGAATTGGGCCGCATTAATGCTGCTTTCTGTACAGAATTTTTCTTTCTGCCTGACTAAATAATTTATCTTCCAACGTTGTTTTATATATCAGCTCTTGAATAAATTATAGAAGCATGTCAATTCCGAACGATACTTCATTTCTACGTTAAACTGGGACAATCCGCAGTCGAGACGGCTTTACAAATCAGTCAAGTGGGAGGGCGTAATAGTGTTGGAGAAATCACTGTGCGCCAGTGTTCAGTAAATTTCGGACCGGAGATTTCTGCTAGAAGACGACCCCGTAGCGGTCGACCTAGAGCAATCCTGGTCGCCGAGATGGAGTTGGTGAAAGCTGTACCATTCCAAACAGTTCGCGGGATCGCGGAAGAGCTGAACGTCTGTAAAACTGCTGTTGATGGTGCTTTGAAACGCCTTGGGAAGGTGAAAAAGCTCGAAAAGTGGGTGCTCCACGAGTTGAGTAAGGGGCAAAAATGGTTCTTTCTACGTTTATGCAACAAATCTGGCTCGTTTTTGAACCTAATCATCACTTGTGATGATTAAGTGCATTCCGTTTGATGACAAGAAACGTTCCGGACAATGGTAGGACGCCGACGAACCCTCTAGCCATTTTCCAAAGGCGAACCTCCACCAAAAAAAGATAATGGTCACTGTGGTCGCCTGATGGTGTGATCCATTACAACTTTTTGGCATCAGGCCAAGCGATCACAGCGGTGTCCTACTGTAAGGAAATCGACGAAATTCACCGAAAATTGCTTCAGCTTCAGCCATTGGGCAACAGAAGAGGCCCAATTCTTTTGTATGATAACGCTCGCCCGCACGCCTCACAAACCACTATTCGAAAATTGAACGAAATTAGGATTGAAGTTCTGCCTCACCCGCCATATTCTCCAGACCTCTCTCCAACCGACTATCACCTTCTCAAACGCTTTCGAAACTTTCTCGCTGGTAAAACCTTCACCAATGAGGACCAAGCCAAAACAGCTTTTGTGGATTTTGTCGAATCTCGACCACCTAATTTTTCGCTGATGGAATAAGTCGGCTGGTTGGCAAAAGTGTGCTGATTCGAACGGTGCTTATTTCGATTAAATCCGATAAGATTTGGAAAATTACGGTAGTTCAAAGTGAGGCACTCAAAAGGCTGAGAACTTTCCTGAGGTACTAGAAAGGGCGTTCAGTAAGGTGACTGGCAAGGGTGATCAGTAAAGGGCAGTGAGGGGCCAGTAAGAAAGCGACCACTAAGGGTTAGCATTGAGGGGCCAGTATTTCTATGAGTATTGTCAACCGTATGCGAAATTCAGAAGACGTGTCACGGAAGGCGAGGCGTGCCACATGTGTCGGGGTGCATAACACGTGTCATGACTCAGCAAGTGTGCCACAGACGTTACGCAACATGCACCCGGGTTCAGAAGACGTGCCGCAGATCACACTTTGCGCATCATGCATTGGATGCATGTATGACCTTTTGAAGGCTTCGTGCAAATAGCGTTTCTGACGACGGCAGAAGTGAACGGTATCGGCAGGTCGATCAATACCGACTGATTTTGTATTTGCTTCTTCAGATTAAGCACGTCGGATTAGGACTCTCACGATCTGTTCCTCGCCATATAGAGAAAGGGCAGCTGAACCAAAAAATTCAAAGAAACTTTTACCTAATTCTTCATGAACAAAAGCTATTCTAAGCATCTTGGAGAGTTTGTACTTTAACGCGGAGGAAGATCTTATCGATTTGGAAGGCGTTCGCTTTCATATTGGAAGCACGAGCATGAAATTTGTTCGGAGGAGTATCCAACTCGACGTGGAAGTTATACTTTCTACAGTTCTTTTTGTTGCTTTGTGATCCGCTGTTTTCTTGTACCGCTTCTAACGTTAGCTACTTTTCAAATGCTTTCTCCTACTTTGATTTAGATGATTGTTTCTATGAGCCTTCCAGGTTTGTTAGGAATGGCTTTACTCTTACGCGTCGACTGATTCTTCTCAAGGCTACAAAGAATATTAAAATTATCTGAAACTGTGAAACTGTAAAACTCGTTGGGCTAGAGGATATTCTCCCCACCTTGAGCAGTACCCAAGAGTGTCCGGTAGAGATAACCATAACTTTCTCAAATCTTATCGGATTAGTCGAATAAGCACCGTTCGAATCAGCACACTTTTGCCAACAAGTCACCAGTCGACGTATTCCTTCAGCGGAAAAATTAGATGGTCGAGATTCGACTAAGTGCTAGAAAGCTATTTTGGCTTGGTAATGAAGATTGGTGAAGAACAAATCTCGAAACGTGACAATTTTCGCCGCTCACTGAACTCGTGCGGTACTCCCTTCTCCAGCTTTTTCACTTTCCAAAGGTGTTCAAAACATCCACAGCAGCAGTTTTACTGACGTCTAACTTTTCCGCGATCCTGCTAACTGCATGAGATGGTGCAGCTTCGACCAATTCCTTCAACTCGTTGTCCAGGATTGCTCTAGGTCGACTGCTACGGGGGTCACCTTCGAGGCTAAAATCTCTCGTCCGAAATTTACTGAACTCTTGCCCCCACACTTGACTGATTTGTCGAGCTGTCTCGGCTGCGGTTTGTTACAATTTGAAGTTAAAATAAAACATTGTTCTGAATTTGCTCCTTCGACATACTTCAATAGGCCCTCCTAGAACAGAAATATAAAACAACGTGCCGTGCGATTTTCATCCTATGGGCGTTTCATTCTAGGAACATTCACCTCTATTTTCGTGCCTTTACTACGTACGTCCGGCCTATTTTTGAATACGGCTCTCCGTTATGGTCACGTTATAAATTGTCTCTTGAAAATAAGATCGAACAGGTTCAGAAGTCTTTCACCTTTTCTTGAAGGCTGGTAAGCCTAGAGTTCCATATGAGACTAGATTGTATCTTCTAAATTCGTTAACCCTTGAAGACCGTAGGTTGTTTCCGTTCTTACTCTTATGTGCACACTGACCACCGGCGAAATTGATATTAAACTCTGTGATCTTTTCCGAGTCACTCCGCGCGGCAGCGTGTGAGAGGTCAGCCGTATAGGCTCTGTTCCCCTAGATGTGGTAGCCAAGCGTTGGAAATCATTGGTAGGCTGAAAATGGTTTGTTTCTACATCGATTGCTTCAAATTCCGATTCGCTGTTTTCAGTTCGTCTTTTCTTCTGTTGGATTCCCTTATTAGCTGGTAATGTTTATCGTTTCTTTTCTGCCAGTTTTTTTCCTCGTTGACTTCACTGTCCTTGCAGGTAAACAGTAGAGCTGTCGCTCGGGGTTCGGACCTCTCGTGACTGCTTCGCTTCCATCGTCCTTGGCTGCACGGGCTTCCTATAGACCTGGCCTAATGTTAGCCCTTGCACTTTGGTTGTGTTTTCCTTATATATGTCTCTTCTTATGGCGGTTTTTATTCTGTTCAGTTTGGCTTCTTCTCCATGGTTATTCTATTAGCTTTCCCGATAAAGTATTGTCCTACTATATAAAAGCAAGAACGGTCCTTTGTCTGTGTGCGAGTGAGGGTGTGTTTGCACAGAAGTGCTGGAGGAGTGTGTTGGGAGGAAGTGTGGGGATGGGGGTTGTAGTTGTGCAACGTGCCTGGCGACTCAGTAGACGTGCCGAACAATTCGTCAAATGCGCCTGGAGGTGCGGTACTAGAGTGGTGTGTTGGGGGAAAGTGTGAGGATGGGGGGGGAGAGGTTATAGTTGTGGAACGTGCCTGGCGACTCAGTAGACGTGCCGAACACGTTGCCCAACGTGAGAATGCCTATGATAAACTTACGGGAGTGAAGAACGAATTCATGCAGAAGTACGCAGAAGGACTTTAAGTTTCACAAAAATTGATTTGGCACTCACAGCACGGCCCGCCGCCTTCGCGACGATTCAGTATACCAAAGGCTTTTCAGCAGGTTAGTGATATTGCAAGGTCGCGCGAAGCGCGCAAATGTGAGAGACGCCGTTAGGCGTATCGGAGCATTGGTTATTATTATAACTATGAACTTATTATAACTTATTATTATAACTATTATGAATTATTTAGACAGATAGAGCGAAGCATTCTGTAAAGTAGCATTAATGCGCAATGTAAGTTGAATTATCCTACTATATATAAAGGAGTTAGCGGTTGTCCGTCCGTCCGTCTGCTCATCTGGCCTTTCCTAGAAGTCGAATAGCAGGCGTCCGTGTTCAGACGAGGTGCCACTCACGCCGTGTCGAGACCGTCAGAAGAAGTGTCACCGATGTCCCGCAAAGGCCGTTCGAGTTCAAAAGACATACCTCCGACGTTGCTCAGCAGGCGTTCGGATTTAGAAGATGTGTCACCGACGTCGTGCAACAAGCGCTCGGATTCAAAAGGCATGTCAGCGATGTCGCGCATTGGGTGTTTGGGTTCAGAAGAGGTGTCAACGATGTCGCGTAATGAATGTCTGGGTCAGAAGACATGTCATCGATGTCATGCAAGGGTGTCTGGGCTTGGAAGAGGTACTACGGATTTCATGCAAGGGGTATCTCGGTTTAGAAGAGGTGTCACCGATGCCATGCAAGTGGTGTCTGGGTTCAGAAGAGGTGTCACCTATGTCGCGCAAGGGATGGCCGGATTCCGAACACGTATAATAGGAGACCACTAAAGAGGAGACCAGTTAGCGGGGGTCCAGTGACGGGTGGGAGGACCAGCGAAGGGAGGAGGTGGGGGTGGGGTACCAGTATGAGTAGAACCTTTATGGGAGCCAGTGAAGGGGACCAATAAAGAGTACCTCTAAGATGAGGGTTAGGGCGGTAGTAAGGGGGGTGGGGGAGCGAACGGGAACCAGTGAAGTGAGAAAGTTCTGTGAAGAAGGAACCGGTAAAGGGGAAGCATTAAAGGAGGACCAGTGAAGAGGGGACCACTGAAGGTGAGACCAGTAATGGCGGCCAGTGAAGGGGAGGGGACCAGTAAAAGGGATCAGTGAAGGTGAGACCAGTAATGGGGTAGCTATGAAGCGGGGTGGGGGCAGAAAAGGAGGGACCATTAATGGGGACCAGGGAAGGTGGCCAATAAAGGGTACCACTTAGGTGAGGGGAGGCAGTAAGAGGTGGCAAAAAGAGGGGACAAATGGGAACCAGTGAAGTGGGAGAGTCCTGTGAAGGGGGAGGGGGGGGGGGGAACGGTGAAGGGAAAACCAGTGAAGGTGGACCAGTGATAGGAAAGGGATCAGTGGAAGGAACCTGTAAGGGCGGACCAGTACTTCTTCTCACTATCGTCCAACGTGTATGACAGGAGCGTCGTACAACGTTGTCTAGATCAAGAGATGTACCACAGATCAAACATTGCGAAGCATGCGTTGGATTTTCAAATGACCTTTGAGAGAATGACTTCGAGAATCGGAGGATTATTATTATCGTCGGATATTTAGCGGTATAGAGCTCTCACAAGATTATCACAATCTGTTCCTCACCACGTAGAGCATGTGTACTTCGGAGAATAAGTAGGCGTAAGTGCGATAGAGGATGGATAACCTTCATAGGAGCAGTTTTCAAAATTGTGCCCTACTGTCCCGCTTTCCTCTAGGACATGTGTTTTACTGTAACGCGAGTAAGAAGGCCTAGACGGGGTGTTCTATTCTCGGGGTTTGGGGGTGAAGCCCCCAACCAGACGTTTGGCGGCCGTTAGGCAGCTGAACGTCTGGTTACTTAATAATAGACGAGTGAAAAATAGTAGCACAAAGCGCTGCGAATTTTCCGGACAACCTAATAGCTCAGTCTTGACCCTCCGGCGGCAAGTGCAGTTTCAATGTGTCACCATGGATCGTGAAATAAATATACTGAAATATACTGTCGATCAAATACGCTGCTTCGGGTTCAGTGTGTTAAAAATTGGTATGGTGGCAGTGCAGAACGCACTAGATATGTGCTCTTTTCAGTTGCCCCTCGGTGAATTGGGTTTGTTAACCCCTTGTGCTGTGAGACCTTATATGCTGCCACATACAACACCCATGTTCTAAATCCTGCACTCAGAGCAGTATGTTTCGTCACCAGAATATCTCACATGTTCCATGGTGGTCGGTTTAGACGGCTCGCAGCGTTGATTTTCTAGGAGTGCAGTTGTAACTTTAATTTTTAAGGTTGAAATGATTACGTTGCCCGATTTTTTAAGACAAAATGCAATGATGAGAGTCAGCACTACGTATTTCTGCCGACTAAAGCCTTCAGCGTGCAGGTTTCTGAAGCGGCTTTCACACTGCCGTTGCTACTGTTTCAGCAGCGAGCAACGAAAAAAGGGTGGAGTTCGATGCTTGCTGCAGCCGCAACGTGTGAGATAAGACAATGAGATAAGACCTGTGATATGCCTCCGTTGACGAGCATCAGCAACAAGAAATGATGGCGATCATTCCTTGTTGCTGAGGCCGCACAGCCGATGCCGGTGTTGCTGATGCAGGGTTGCAGCAATAGCAGTGTGAAAGCCCCCCTCGTTGCTGTTGTTGCTCCTCTGCATCTCTGCGGTATGCTTCATCATTACGGCATCGGTTGCGCAACAGCAGCAACGGCAGTGTGAAAGCCGCTTGAGTATTACTGATTCATGTCTCCTAAGTTTCTCTCCGTTAGTTACGTT
Source organism: Heligmosomoides polygyrus bakeri (assembly GCA_947359475.1). Lineage (NCBI taxonomy): Eukaryota > Metazoa > Nematoda > Chromadorea > Rhabditida > Heligmosomidae > Heligmosomoides > Heligmosomoides polygyrus. The sequence continues at coordinate 83,628,130 of OX375868.1, read as the reverse complement.
AAGCATGTCATCTCGAAGTCGAAGTGCTACTTTTGCAATGGAAAAGAAGATGTTGTACCGGCCAGCCGTTTCTAGAGTACCGTTCTACTCGAACAGGGGCCAATGTTTCACCATATCGCTTGATAAGCCACACTACAATACCCACCATAAGGATTGGAAAAAGGGCGCGGTAGGCGCGTTTTCCGCGTTCTTTCTGTTCTTTTGCTGTAGCCATCGTGGTTTTCATCCATTTCGAAAAATTCACACGCCATTGTGATCCCCTTGGCGAGATCAACCCATTGCCACAAAAACACTTTTCGTAATTCCGTTTTTGGCCGCTATTTTTTCGAAAGCGCCTGAGGATACTCCTTAGCGAGGGACGTCTCCACTAATTACGCCCAAAGGACACTTAGGCGAGCGGATTCAGTGCCAGCACAATTCACAGTACCGTTTTATAAGTACACATTTTGCAGATTGAGAACTTTATAAAACCACGGGCATATTATTCTAATATATATATATAATTTATTTTATTTTTCGATTTTTCTAATACCAAAATTTTCCTTTATCTACCAAACACTGTCGAAAATTGCCTTTATCTAGTCACATCAAGGGAGAGGATGCAAATAGATCAAAATTCCTGATTGGGACGCGCCATACATTTTACTTCGTAGAGGATATTTGAATTTATTCTTGGTCTACGCAATGAATTGCCGTTATGGATAAGTTACTGCTTTGTCCTTGCTAGAGAAAGCTAGGATACAGAGACTCCGGAAGACTGAAGGTTTAGTTTGTCTGGACGGCGCCAAGTCCGAGAACCTCGGCTCTGTCTGCATGCGAAGCTGGCGTATCCTCCGGCCTCTCACACAGGAAATAGCTAATATTGTACTATTGAACATTTACTTTTAGCTCTATCGACTTAGAACAAGTTTCAACTCCTGCGAAATGTCCAGATTTCGCATCCCTAATCCGTTCTCGATTCCTTCACACCAATGAGATTGCTGTGTAGCAGGTGCTGTGACTTTTTTTAAGAAAGAAGTTGTAGAGTTAGGACTTGTTCTAAACTCTAAAGCACGTACAAGAATTGCAGAAGCGCCAATTCTAACTAGAAAAAAAGAACAATTTTGCTAGCCACAACTTCACTGCACTTCACTTTCTGCGTCGAATTTTCTCTGCATTACATGCGCTATAGCTTCTATGAAAAAGGGCACGGTAGTGTAAGACTTCCTCTATACTTGGTGGACATTCCAAACATCGAAGCACAGGTCGTAAGAAGATATGGGAAAATTCGCGTTGAAGTAGCGACGTCATCTATCTGGAAACAAATTCGCTGCGCTTCACCTTCAGCAATGAGTTTTTCCAACGTTTTGCGTAGTGCAATTTTCTAAAGAGAGAAGCCATCATGCTGAAACTTTTTCTATGCAAAATAGTCTTGTGTGGTTTCGAAACAAGTGAAGTAGAGAAAACCAGGTTTATTCGAATAGTTTTTTTGGCTGTCTAAACTCTGAGAAAATCTTCGATTTTTTGACCGCATTTTGTTTTTAGTACCTATGTATCCACGCGAGTAAGACCTTAAAATGCTTACGGCAGCACGTCTCGCCGTTGGAAGCTCTTTCTAACAATATAATTTCATGAAATTTCAAGCGATCCGACATTTTGGGCGTTTTCTGCCGAGGTTGAGTCCTCGGCAGCGTTCGGCTCGACCTGGGCTCTGCGTTCATCGCCCGCGCCCGATGAAGGCCTCTTCGCACCTGGGTGCGAGACCAAGCGGTACTGTGCCATTCACAGGGAACGGCACAAGACCGTTCAGCGAATCATACTATCGATTTGGCTTGTGTTCGCATTTGCTTATTTTAGTGCAATCGTTTTTCATAGAAACAAACTGCTGTATTTTTTCCTTTGGAAAGGCATCGTGTACAATAAGGAATTATCCGGATTCACCCATTTTTCATGTGCGGTCCTATGCCAGTTGAAGCTATTGGATTGCGCGAACAACCTTCATCTCTCATCAAAGGTTCCTCGTTTGGAGTTCCTGTGCAAACTAATCAACCCTTCCATCCTTCGGGGTCGGGGAATTGGGGCAAGACTTGTCTGGAAATGATGAAACACAGACGTTTACATCCAGAAGTCATTGTATAGGAGAAATGCCCATTCCTATTGCCTCTACAGAATGATGCAGGAACAGAATGTGTGGCGCTTTCCAAATGGGATTCGTTATCGCCTTCCTTTGCATATTATTACGCGAGTAAAACGAAAGATTTTGTAAAGGTTTGGGAAACTGGGAGCGGAGGCGCGGAAAACCATTCATTTTTCGATTGCGAAGCTTCCTGATGATGGCAATCACCACGATATGCTGCATGAACGCATGGCGCAATCACGATCACTAACATAGCTGGAGAGCTTCGTTTTCTCGCTCTTGAAAGCAAGCTATGTATTTTAAATCAAAACGATGTAAATTCGTAGTTCTTCGCGGAATTATACAAATCAACAGCTCAGTAAATGATCTAGGCTAATTTTATCATCCCACTGTTGTAATTCTTAATAATAAAAGATGTTGTCGAGGTGAAACCCGCAAACGGTCTTCGGCTGCTGCCCATTGGAAGTTACTAGAATTGTAGAGCGTGTTATGAAACAATTAAACAAAGCAGGGTGTCATGTGAATACTTGGCGGCGGATCTAACGCGGACTCCGAGCATTACCGACTAATCCTTCGTTCCTCAACTGTATGTGCAATTATGTAAGACCTATATAGGGTAAAATATTAAGGACGGCATTAGTTAGTCCCACTGTGGGATGCGCCACGCATTCTGCTTCGACTGGATGTTGTGGAGGCGATTTGAATGCGTATTTGGTCTCTGAAATGAGCTTCGGGGGTGAGCCGAGGGACAAGTTCCTTTCCAGACAATTCTGATACCTGTCACAACGATGTTTTGTTGCGATCAAAACTTGTAGCTCCAGGCGAGACTCGAACTCGCACCTCCCTCTGACCGGGCGGGAATGCCCGGGAATGGTTTTCTGCCGAGGACTCAACCTCGGCAGAAAACGCCCAAAATGTCGGATCGCTTGAAATTTCATGAAATTATATTGTTAGAAAGCGCTTCCAACGGCGAGACGTGCTGCCGTAAGCATTTTAAGGTCTTACTCGCGTGGATACATAGGTACTAAAAACAAAATGCGGTCAAAAAATCGAAGATTTTCTCAGAGTTTAGACAGCCAAAAAAACTATTCGAATAAATCTGGTTTTCTCTACTTCACTTGTTTCGAAACCACACAAGACTATTTTGCATAGAAAAAGTTTCAGCATGATGGCTTCTCTCTTTAGAAAATTGCACTACGCAAAACGTTGGAAAAATCCATTGCTGAAGGTGAAGCGCAGCGGATTTGTTTCCAGATAGATGACGTCGCTACTTCAACGCGAATTTTCCCATATCTTCTTACGACCTGTGCTTCGATGTTTGGAATGTTCACCAAGTATAGAGGAAGTCTTACACTACCGTGCCCTTTTTCATAGAAGCTATAGCGCATGTAATGCAGAGAA
>OX375868.1:83422561-83624413 GCA_947359475.1 Heligmosomoides polygyrus bakeri | reverse complement strand
AGGTGAAACCCGCAAACGGTCTTCGGCTGCTGCCCATTGGAAGTTACTAGAATTGTAGAGCGTGTTATGAAACAATTAAACAAAGCAGGGTGTCATGTGAATACTTGGCGGCGGATCTAACGCGGACTCCGAGCATTACCGACTAATCCTTCGTTCCTCAACTGTATGTGCAATTATGTAAGACCTATATAGGGTAAAATATTAAGGACGGCATTAGTTAGTCCCACTGTGGGATGCGCCACGCATTCTGCTTCGACTGGATAGTTGTGGAGGCGATTTGAATGCGTATTTGGTCTCTGAAATGAGCTTCGGGGGTGAGCCGAGGGACAAGTTCCTTTCCAGACAATTCTGATACCTGTCACAACGATGTTTTGTTGCGATCAAAACTTGTAGCTCCAGGCGAGACTCGAACTCGCACCTCCCTCTGACCGGGCGGGAATGCCCGGGAATGGTTTTCTGCCGAGGACTCAACCTCGGCAGAAAACGCCCAAAATGTCGGATCGCTTGAAATTTCATGAAATTATATTGTTAGAAAGCGCTTCCAACGGCGAGACGTGCTGCCGTAAGCATTTTAAGGTCTTACTCGCGTGGATACATAGGTACTAAAAACAAAATGCGGTCAAAAAATCGAAGATTTTCTCAGAGTTTAGACAGCCAAAAAAACTATTCGAATAAATCTGGTTTTCTCTACTTCACTTGTTTCGAAACCACACAAGGACTATTTTGCATAGAAAAAGTTTCAGCATGATGGCTTCTCTCTTTAGAAAATTGCACTACGCAAAACGTTGGAAAAATCCATTGCTGAAGGTGAAGCGCAGCGGATTTGTTTCCAGATAGATGACGTCGCTACTTCAACGCGAATTTTCCCATATCTTCTTACGACCTGTGCTTCGATGTTTGGAATGTCCACCAAGTATAGAGGAAGTCTTACACTACCGTGCCCTTTTTCATAGAAGCTATAGCGCATGTAATGCAGAGAAAATTCGACGCAGAAAGTGAAGTGCAGTGAAGTTGTGGCTAGCAAAATTGTTCTTTTTTTCTAGTTAGAATTGGCGCTTCTGCAATTCTTGTACGTGCTTTAGAGTTTAGAACAAGTCCTAACTCTACAACTTCTTTCTTAAAAAAAGTCACAGCACCTGCTACACAGCAATCTCATTGGTGTGAAGGAATCGAGAACGGATTAGGGATGCGAAATCTGGACATTTCGCAGGAGTTGAAACTTGTTCTAAGTCGATAGAGCTAAAAGTAAATGTTCAATAGTACAATATTAGCTATTTCCTGTGTGAGAGGCCGGAGGATACGCCAGCTTCGCATGCAGACAGAGCCGAGGTTCTCGGACTTGGCGCCGTCCAGACAAACTAAACCTTCAGTCTTCCGGAGTCTCTGTATCCTAGCTTTCTCTAGCAAGGACAAAGCAGTAACTTATCCATAACGGCAATTCATTACGTAGACCAAGAATAAATTCAAATATCCTCTACGAAGTAAAATGTATGGCGCGTCCCAACCAGGAATTTTGATCTATTTGCATCCTCTCCCTTGATGTGACTAGATAAAGGCAATTTTTGACAGTGTTTGGTAGATAAAGGAAAATTTTGGTATTAGAAAAATCGAAAAATAAAATAAATTATATATATATTAGAATAATATGCCCGTGGTTTTATAAAGTTCTCAATCTGCAAAATGTGTACTTATAAAACGGTACTGTGAATTGTGCTGGCACTGAATCCGCTCGCCTAAGTGTCCTTTGGGAGTAATTAGTGGAGACGTCCCTCGCTAAGGAGTATCCTCAGGCGCTTTCGAAAAAATAGCGGCCAAAAACGGAATTACGAAAAGTGTTTTTGTGGCAATGGGTTGATCTCGCCAAGGGGATCACAATGGCGTGGGAATTTTTCGAAATGGATGAAAACCACGATGGCTACAGCAAAAGAACAGAAAGAACGCGGAAAACGCGCCTACCGCGCCCTTTTTTCCAATCCTTATGGTGGGTATTGTATCAGGAATTTCGGCTGTATTTACTCCGCTAAATTGCTATCGTTGATGAATCCGGCCCCTAATGACGCTTACCATCGTTTTCTGCAGAAGACAATAAAGGTACATACCCACTTCGGGGCGGCGAGCTTCACTTGGTCAGCAGGTTCGAGAACTGTGATGCTCGACCTGATCTTGAGGTTGGTGGCGTGTCGCTGTGATGTGGGCTACTCTTGTCAAAGCTGCTCACATGGGAAGTTTAGTGTTTTGTTCTGGGCCCTTCGAGACATACTCATGTTAACGAGTCAGCTTCTCCCGTTAATGGAGCCTCCTAATCTCCAAGTGAGTCATCCAACTCAACCAACTGCCGAAACGTCTTATAGCACGTAATAGTGATTCCAGATAAAAAGTTAGCAAAAAACTGAAAAGCCTACAAGACGTGACATTGTTCGGCTCGTGGGGGAGATAGATCGGATAACCCTCGTTGGTTTTTACATTATTTTGTCAAGCTCGAATTTTATTTCTCTAGATTGCAGGATTCCAAAATTAGGGTGAGTGTTTTAGATTCCTTGCATAATTATCTAGATAGCTATGTTAGTCCTCGCCGATTCTCTGCCCACACATTTGTCGGATAGCGTCGAAAGCCCTACACAAGGTTTTGTGTCGAATGAAACCAAAAATTTTATGTGGCACTGGGGTATTCTACACCTATGGTGATATGTGACCCAGTGAGCACATGATGTGCCCCACGAGCCGACTTACGCCGAAATCTGTGCCTTTTTAGCGCTGATCCTCTCCCACCCTACTACGATAGATCCATATGGTGAACTGTACTTTGTGGGCCACGGTTTGCAGGGCCTTCCAGCATGTGAACATGCTTTGGTAGACTCCCTCATTCTACGTCGTCGTAGGCTATCGTAATCGCTCGGTTGCGTATTACCCTACCAATGCGCTGTAATCTGCCATGCCCTGGCACTCACCGCAAGATGAAGAGAAGAGCGATCGTACAGTCACAGAAGACAACAAATTCTAAATGACCTTACCCTGGTGGGGAGAAAGGCGAAGAATAGTGATATGACATATCGCTATCAGAATCACTAATTACGCATTTTTCACTTTTTAAGATCAGGTCTTGAGGGCCGGTTGCTAGGCATCAGGTTTAAGGCCGGAAAGTTTTGCTGCATGCCGATATGCCGCGGTGAACTTTTGACGCCCGAGAGGCTGCAAGGTGATTACTGTATGAGTAAGCAATAATGTGTTGAGATAAAAACTTTAGTTAGGGACGAATCCCCAGATTCCGATCTAGGCAGTGGCACAAAATAAACCGCAGTAAATAAAAAGAGTTTATCGTTTAAACCAACAAACAGCAAGTCCACACCACAAGGTGGAACAAATAGGCACACAAAAAAACAGCTCAGCGATGGGGCTCACCGTGGCTCAGGTAGAGGCGGAGGAGACGGACCACACAAGAGAAAATTATCCCAATTCGGCACGGAACTTCTTCTCGACGACTAACTAGCCAAAAGAAGGAACACCAAAAACGAACTCTCGTGCACCTGCAACAGAACTAGCCAACCAAAAAACCCAGGGCTCTTCCGCCCTCTTCTGGTGCACGTTAGTTTTCGCGCGCTCGCCCTGCGATTTTGACCAGCTGGCCAACTACTACCCTCGCTCTGAGCCTCGAAATAAAATTTTCTGAATACTTATTAACGTGCTTAGCTTCGTTACCCTCTACATACGCAATATTGCGCACTGTGACGCATCTAGAGAGATCGCACGTCTGAGTCTGCGACAAGTGAGAGAGTCCTGAAACTTTAATCAAATCGAAAAGAGAACTTCTTTGTTCCATCCCGCAGCCGAGACGGTTTGAAGTGGGCTAGGCTCCTCGGCGGAGCCGTGCCGCAGTGCCTGGCGCTGCGGTAGAATGCCCCCGAGAACTGCGGTTGCACTTGCGGAACGTCGTGGCATACGGCACCGCGATGACTCGTAGGCAGCGCAGGTAAAAAAAGTCTGAAAATAAGTGGACCACGACGAGCAAATATTTAAAAATTCATCTTTTCCTGAAAAAATTCATATCCATTCACTGACAAAACCTCCACCAAGGGAATCGCAAAGAATCTAGGGTGGACCTGGTGTACATGCTTGCATTAGAGTGGGATACTGAAGTCGGAGCACATTTCTCCACAGTCGACGCACCGCACACGTGGATTATGTCGAGGTTCACGTGGGAATTCGATTCGATGATATCACACCGACGCCACTTGTCTCGCGTTAATTCCAGCGTTGGTCTATCGCGTAGAAGAGCAGAGAACAGACAAGACTCTAGAATCTTCCTTACCATGCACAAGCCGCGTTCGCATGCATGAGTATATCGGCAGTTACAAGATGACCCCACGAAGCCAGTTAAGTCCACGCATGCTTCTGTGGCAACGCGGCACGCGGCAGGCCGAAAAACTGCCGCGCGTAGTTAAAGACAACGTACCCGGCACTCATCCTCAGCTTTGCTGCCCCACTCCATCACCAACGCTGTTTCATTATCATTATCATTATCGCTGTCACCTTGCCGCGGCCGCGTTTGCGGCGCCGCATCTGTCGCAAAGGCAGCACACTAGCGAAAAGCTTTTGGGCTTCGTCCTCTTCGTCTCGGTGCAGGGGTTTGAACCTGAAGGGTAGCCTCCTGGTCTTGAATCAATATCGGATTGCTGGACTCCGTAATGCACATCGATCTAGAGTACCCTAGGGCTTGGAAAATTCAATTTTACTAGCGTTTGACTTTGCTCGGAGGCCAGTCGCGTACTCGGTACTTCGCCACTCTTACTGTCGATTTCGTCGTCGTTCCGTTGCGATTACAAGTCGCGTAGGTAGCCTAACACCTAGATGTTGATTGCAGAATGTTGGTGTTCGACAAAGATACATTGCTCGGATCATCAGCCGACGACGACGCAACAAGAGTAACCGGGTGGAGGGATGCAGACCAAGATGGAATAATATCAGCAAGCTAAAGAAACGTGAACGATGAGTTAGAAAGAATTTGTAAACAAAAGTCCATAACTCTTATGGTGGTCGAATGTGATAGAGTGTTGGAGGCGTTACTCAGAACCACTGACCCCATTAGGAACTCGGTGATGGAGGCAGTCGAGCAGCAGGCTAGAGTAGCAAGGGAGGCTCTTAGGAATGCTCTGGATGAGGTCAGTAAAATGGTACTGGACATCTTGAGGATAGTTAACCTGACCGAAACGGAGAAGCTCGAAAACTGCCTCGACGAGAAAATCGAAAACAGTAAACTTATTTTCGAAGCCTGCAAAAAACTGGAAGCACCAGCTTAACACTAAGATAAAGGACTTCCTAGATGAATTAAAAGAAAAGGATGGCTGTGTGCAGGAGCTAAAAGCAAGCAATGAAAAACTCAAGTTTCAGCTGATGGAACTTACGCAGAAGCCTCGTACGCTGGCATTCTCTGGGCAGCACAATGGGCTGGGAGGTGAGGATAATCAGCCTAATAAAGAACGGTGGTAAAGATTTGTGAGTATTGGAGCAAGCCGTGTAAATGATGTATTCCCTTTCCAGCGCAAGCGAAGTGGGCACGAATCGACACGCTGGACGCACACGTCCTCATGACCATCGCTAGAAAAAAAAACTCCAGAGAGGCAAGCGAGCCGACCACGTCTTCGTGGGACACAGGTACGGAACTAACTTTTCGAAAGTTTCTTGAGGAAAAAAGCATTGGTGGCTTTCAAAACGATACCAAGCGTTATAAAAGAATGAACTTTCGACGAAGTGTTTAAGGCTATGAGGGACAAATTGATGGAAGATGGTAACGCGGCAAAAGTACGATTTCGCAGCTACGAAATTTGACCATATGGCCGGACCAATCAGTTGAGGAGTTCTGCTTTGTTTTAGAAAGACTAGCCTGCAAGGCATATTCAGACGTGCCTGCAGAAGTGGTCTCTTTGCAAAAGGCAGGAATTCTGTTCAGACAGCGCGCTAAATGGCTGGTAGCTTGCATTGTCCGAGGCTATAGAGACATCCAAAATCCACGAAGCTTATGAGAACGTTAAGGCAGTGGCATTAAGATTGGAACGAAATCGAGCTGCAGGGGTAGAAATCACGTAAGGTAGAAGACACGTGAGCCCAATTAAGGATTCGGGAAGTAAAATGGTAGGAAGTAGGCCTATAAAACTACTAGAACATAGCACATTAAACAAATCGGCTGTACAAGATCAGAGCAGCAGCAGCCAAACAGTGGGCCCAAGTAACCAGCAAACCGCAGCAGAGTCCTTCAATGCACGTTCCCCCTACCAATAAACTGCGCTATTCATGTGGAAAAAGAAAGCACGTAGCCAAGGAATGTCGAAGCATGCCTAGGCATGATAGCAATGACTCAGAAAGACGTCCAACAAGCAACGATGTAAGACAAGGTGGTGCGTTCTCAGCTTGGGCTGATAACTTGGTATGTGAGATAAGCACAGGTGAAATACAAATAGGAAGAAAAGCATTATTTGGACCCAAGTCGAAAACGACTGTTCACATGATTGGTATGGATGTCACGGCTTTACTGGATCCAGGATCCGAAATGTCCATTGTACCAGTGAGTGTGTTGCGACTGTGTTGCAGTCAGGAAGCTGGGTATTGACTTGGACGAGAACGTCACAAGGATACCTGGAGTGGATGCGGTTGTTAGGAACGCATCGGGTGAAGTCATGAGCTTCCTAGACACATTAGCCACCGCGGTAGTAGTGGAAGGTAAGACAGTTAGAGTCCCGTTCCACGTGGGCGAGGGCTTTGATGAAATGGGAATTCTGAGAACGAACGCCTTAAAGCTTTTTAATATTAAGCTCGCATGGATTGAAGAGTACGACGAGCATCCAAGCAGTTCTCAACGTGACGCGGTCAAAGATGCTATCGTGAAGGAAAGAATTTTTATTCCACCGCACAGCTCAAAGTCATAACGTTAACAGGCGAATTGCCGCCAGGCGCTTACATGCTTTGATCGAACAACAACGTAGTTGACCACAGTGTTGCTCAGTTGTGGAAGACGGTTCCACGACAATTACAGCAAATGCGTCAGAGAGTGCGTCAGAGAGCCAAAGCCGCTGCATAAAGGATAAATAGTGGGTAAACTCGCGCAGGAGAAATGGATATCAATGCCTTGGAAACAAGTGCCGACAAACAAAAGAGGTACGAGAAACTCCAGGCGTTGATGACGAAGTTAGAATCCAGGAGCTGATAAGGATCTTGAAAGAGAAGACTGCAATAAGACTAAAACTGGAGCACATGGTGAGAAAATACAAAAACGTGTTCGCAGTAAAAGTCTCGGAGCTTACCCAAACCGTCTTAGTGGAACATGATATCGACACAGTGACAGTCAACCAATCAAACAAACGACTCGTTCAGTACCAATGGGAGCCCGTAAGGAGTTTAACGCAATCCTGCAAGGTCTGTTGGACCGCGGAATCATTACGCGGAGTGGTTCAGAGTGGGCATCTCCCGTAGTGCTTGTCAGAAAGAAGAACGGAACTCTTCGCTTTTGCATTGATTACGGGGCAATAAACAAAGTCACGAAACAGGATTCGTACCCGTCGCCAACGATTGATGCAATAATCCAGAGTTCAAGCGAGAAGAAGGTATTCTCCAAATTGGACTTAGCATCTGGATATTGGCGAATAAGACCTTCGGAAACAGATAAAGAAAAGAGCGCCTTCACTACAAGCGAGAGCTTTTCCAGCTCGAGTTTTTACCTTTTGGACTGTCGACAAGCCCTGTGCGTTTACAACTGTTAATGGGTTTAGTCCTGAACGAATTGGGTCTCAAAGATAGCGAGGTATTTGTATGAATAGACGATTTGCTGGTGGCAACAGAAACCGTGGAGAGGCATGTCGAAGTATTGACCTTGGTGTGCGAGGCGTTCAGAAAAGCCCATCTCAAGTTCAAACCTCAGAAGTGCTAGTTCTTTAGAGACCAAGTAAAGTTCTTAGAACATATTATTAACGCGTACGGAGTAGGAACAGACCCAGACAAAGTAACATCCGTCAGTATCCCAAGCCGAGCACTGTAGCGGAGTTGAGGACTTTCCTCTGAATGGTATCCTATTAAGAAAATTAATTTTGGGCTCTTCGAAAATAGCAAAGTCGTTGTATAATCTCACTAGTCCAAAGGTTTCGTGGCAATAGACCTCAGTCGAGTAAAATGCTTTTCAAAAGCTGAAGGACGTTATGACGAAGGCACCAATTCTGGCACATCCAGACATTGTGGCAGCAAGTGAGGGATCCAGACCGTTTATCATATACAACGATGCCTAAAATGGCTAGGGGCGGTACTATGTCAGGAGGGAACGGATAAAATGCTCCACACACTTTACTTTGCGTCAGAAGCCCTATCAAAAGCAGAGAAAAACTATCATATCAACAACCTCAGGAAGCTCTAGCAATTGTAATTGCGCTAAAGAAATTTCATTTCTTCATCTATGGCTTAAAGACAATCGTAAATACCGATCACAGAACACTAACTAGTCGTTTCAAGCAATCCAATGTTTTTACTAGACTCCAGCTTCTCTCGTCATAAAACCTCGGCATTGTAGATAACAGTTGTTAGTGTTTCACTTTGTGCCGTTCGAGGTTGTTATGGTGGTCCTTTATTGCCAGGCCTAACGTTTCGGCGCTTCCGTCTTCCTCAAAGGCCTGAACGTGATGCAAATATTAGATATGCGATTTACCCCACCAAGCGCTAGCCCCACTCTAGCGGTTCCGCTTCCTTAGAGAAACCACCCATGAAAGCCTACTCAAAGAGGGATAAACTTACGTTAGATCCACCAAAAGAGCCGCAGCTCTCTGTTAGTACGACCGGGCGAATGAGGCTTACTGTGCAGCGACGGATAGAGTGGATAACGACATGCACATGCACCCTTTCCATTCTACAGCTCGAATTTTGGCACGAAAGGCAGAAAGTCATTCGTAATTGACGGACGTTCCTGACGGTCGTTCATGCCAGGGTTTCTTGCAAAAATCCAGAACGCCTCCAATGCTTTCCTTACCGATATTTCTGTTTCTACCGCCAACAACTTGCACTTAATCTCAAAGTCGCTACCATTATGCTCCTCAGCTCTATTCTTTCCGAGAGGTGTTCTGATGTTACCACGTTGTTTACTAGTCAGTTATTCTTTAACTCGAATGGCTAGTTTTCTCCCTGTTTCCCCTATATATGTGCAGTTACATGTCTGACACTCAATCTGGTAGACTGCTCCCTCCCGAGAACCATCTCCTATCTTGCCGTGTGGACATATAACATCAACTATCTGATGACCACTGGTTTTCGTAGAGTCTATTCCTGACCAGTTGACGTTTAACAGTGTCGTTTGGTATGTTGACTAAAGCGACATCATTCTGCAACTGGGCTCGAACTATGCTCTTTTGAATCGCAGCAGTAGCTTCATCAGATATGAAAGGTATACATAAGGGTATCCTGTTATCTCGTGGTCCATATTGTCTGCAGGAAGCACGAAGTCGGCGTCGATATCGTGGCGATGCATAGCCATTTTCCATGGCTATATTCGAAGCCATTCGTAGTGACTCTTGTCGCACCTCTTCACCTGTACATATCTGCGAGGCGGTATGAAACATGTTTCTGACGATGTTGCGCTTTATGCGTGTTGGATGCGGAGAGGTGGCGTGAATCAAGGTGTTCTTCGAACTTGGCTTTCGGCACCACTTTACGCTAAACATGCCGTTGGAAACTTTTATCTGTGTATTAAGGTATGGTAGCCAGCCATTCTTTGGAGTTTCCCTTGTAAGCCTAATGTACGCGGACTGCTGATTCAAAAATCGGAAACACTCGTCCATTTTAGACTGTGTCGAAGTCACAATGCAACAGTCGTCTATATACCTGCAGTACATTATTGGTGCATTATTGAGATTGTTCTCGGGAGAGAGCAGTCTATCAGATTGAGTGTCAGACATGTAACTGCGTTCTGGATAGGGGAAACAGGGAGAAAACTAGCCATTCGAGTTAAAGAACACCTGAGTAGTAAACAACGTGGTAACATCAGAACACCTCTCGGAAAGAATAGAGCTGAGGAGCATAACGGTAGCGACTTTGAGATTAGGTGCAAGGTGTTGGCGGCAGAAACAGAAATATCGGCAAGGAAAGCATTGGAGGCGTTCTGGATTTTTGCAAGAAACTCTGGCATGAACGAAATGACTTTCTGCCTTTTGTGCCAAAATGCGAGCTGTAGAATGGAAAGGGTGCATGTGCATGTCGTTATCCGTTCTATCCGTCGCTGCACAGTAAGTCTCATCCGCTCGGTAGTACTAACAGAGAGCTGCGGCTCCTTTGTTGGATCTAACGTAAGTTTATCCCTCTTTGAGTGGGCTTTTATGGGTGGTTTCTATAAGGAAGCGGAACCGCTAGAGTGGGCTAGCGCTTAGTGGGGTAAATCGCATATCTAATATTTGCACCACGTTCAGGCCTCTGAGGAAGACGGAAGCGTCGAAACCTTAGGCCTGGCAATAAACGTCCACCATAACAATCTCGAATGGCACAAAGTAAAACACTGACAACTGTTTCCGCTAGAATATGGGCACTGGAAGTTCAAAAATACAACCTTGAGATCCAGTATATCGCGGGAAAAGCCAACACTGTGGCAGATGCCCTATCCAGAGGAGCTGTTGCAGGTGTGTCCGAAGAAATGGAAGTTTGCCCGGAGCAAACGCTATTGTAGACCAGGTAGATAGAGAAAGATGATTGGCTAATGGAGTTGAGAAATGATCCCGTCTATAAGTCGTAACGGTTGTTGAAGATGCCAAAGAAAGTAAAGAAGTTCGCCTGCCGAGGTGTAATAAAAAAAAGTATAGTACTGCTGACTTCCTTATCGAAAACGAAGTACTAAAAATGGTGATGCAGCATGGAAATGTAGCAGTGGTACCCAGAAGAAGAAGGAGGTCAATCCTTGACGAAGCACATGCTGGGATGATGATCGGTCATCTTAATGGTAAAAAGCTTACCCGAAAACTCAAGAAGTCGGTTTTTGAGAAGGAGTGGAACAAGACATCTGGAAGTGGTCAAGGTCGTGCAGGGAATGCTTTCTTACCCGTGCCCACGAAAAAACCGTGCCACCTCTTAAGCCCATTACTACATCACGGCCATTCGAATTAGTGGGTATTGACATAGTCGAACTTGGCCTCTCAGACCGTGGAAATCGTTACGCTTTAGTAGCAATAGACCACTTTTCCAAGTTCGTAGGAGCGTACCCAATCCCAGATAAACGGCTAGGACCGTAGCCAAAACGCTGTTCGAGCGATGGATTTGCGACGGTTGCAGGTGGTCAAAGTGTTTGAATTCAGACCAAGGCACGAATTGGTGAACAGCGTTTTGTCAGAAACTTGTGAGATAGCTGGAGTCAAGCAATAGCTAACAAAGGAATACAATCCAAGGGAAAATGGGATCACTGAGAGAGCGATAGCGACTGTATGTCGCATGTTGAAAAAGAAAACGAAGATCCCAGCGCAGTGGGATGTTTATCTTCCAATGGTTGTTTCTGCCTATAATTCCGGCTCATCACGAGGCTATAGGTGATAGTCCCTTCTTCATCCTTCATGCCTTTGATCCCAATATCCCCTAATATTCTAATGAGATACCAAGAGACGTGCTATCCTGGAACCACATCGATTTCGATGACTATAAAAGTGAACTGATGACAGGAATCCAACACATTCGGGATTGTACCAAGGAGTTAAACAAGAAGTATAATTTAAAAATGAAGAAACGATACGATCAGAGGAACAGGATAGATGTGGCGAAAGTGCCGAAGATAGGTGATAGGTCTTACATGAGCTTCCAAGGAAGAAGGCACAGTCGCGGCATCCAAAATTGACAGAATGTTGGAGTGGTCCGTACAGAGTGCTGGATTTTAGTGAGAATTTCGCCCTAGTTACAAATTCTAACAGTACTGACGAGCCTATAATGGTGCAGCACGATGCCCTCGTTGTCATTCCACACAAGATAGAGCAATAGAAACAAGAACAAAGCGTGTTAGAAGAGGCTTTACAACGAAAACAAATAAATGTGGCAAAGTGTCGGAAAACAGTTCGATCTCTTTCAGAGCCAAACGGATCCGCGCCAGTCTGACATCTCTCCGCTGGGATTGTTCTTTATATGCCCAGGCGAAGGAAGACGCGGGGACGATACGGAAGACTACTGCTGCTCAAATCGATCTAACACATTTGCTGATGTGGCCCCAGACGAGCGTGATCCTGTCATTCGTTCTCTCCTTGTCCATTCGGTATTCTCTCTGGCGCAAATGCTCTCGATCTATGAAAACGATACCGACGGGGACAAAAATCGATACCTTATGAGGTCCCCATCATACTGTTTCGTCGCGATGTCAGGAGTACAGAAGGCTTATGCGTTCTACAAGCGGCACTGCGACCACCTGCTATTTGCACTGATTCTTTACGACGGCACGCCAATCGCTATGGCGTACAAGGATAATGTGGACATCAATATCGCACAGCTAAATGATCTAGCAAGTGCAGGAATCCGATATGCCCAGACGCACTCGTGGGACAATATGAAGGTGGAAGGACCAGTTCGGAAGATCTTATTAATCTTGCCGGCAGGATTTCATGGATTCTGGCAAGGTTATCAGCCCGTTGACAATGTGAGCGCCGTCATCTACAACTCCTTGTCCGATGTAGTGCAGGCCTCCAAAACAGCAGGAGCTGTAAAACCGTGCATATTCGTAACGCCCACGACAGAGGAGCCTGTTAAAGCATCCAGTTGGCAGTGTTTCGCAATGGCAATGACGAATTTGGTGCGAAAGAAAACAAAGTTAATAGGAGTGAGTGCACCAAGAGGAGACGCTGTATGGAGCACAAATAGAAAAAATGCAAGCGAAGCCTTCGATGTGATAAAGTAATCTTCCGCGGCAAACGTCATCGTCACGTATGGAGCCGTACCTTCGATCACTGAACCGTTCGCATGTCTGGGCGAGTCAACACGAAACACTACAGTATCGGTCTATCCAGCTCATGCCGCAAAAGCTTTGTTAAGTTCAGTTCAAGATCTGCTCATGCCGATCGTTAAAGAGAAGCTGTACCAGATGGAGCGACCTCAGAGCCGGAATTTCGCCTGCAGCCTGAAGAAGAAAATATCAAGTGCTCGCAACTCGGAAGAGGTTATGACTCAGCGACAACTGCATCGTGGCAACTACAATCATAGAAATCGCAACTACGCTAGTGGACAATACAGTAGACGTCGCAGCCGTGGAAGCCGTTACACGTCATACAACAACAAGAGAGCATTCGGTCTCCATAACTTCTAAGAACTCGATCTTAGTACTTCCTATTACTGTTCTTGGAATCATCGTCGATTTCTAAATAAATCTTTCCCTACTTCATCATAATTTCCAACTTAAACGATACGGCGGTTTTACATGTTCTATTCGTCACATGTTACTTTTTGCTATGCCACATCGGTATACCCAAGAGTTGTTATTGTCTCGTTTTATTTTTTTCCGTTTGTGTCCTCTTCCGCGGCAGGGAAGTCGCATCCAGAAGGGGGAGTTGTGCGCACAAGTGTTGATCTCATTCGATCGTACCCCTGCCCGATCCGTGATCAGCTGTTCCCGCGCCCCTTATAAAAGAGCGCCTCACCACCCGAGAGTTAGTTGCTCATTTCTCTGATTGCCCCCCCCCTCTTTATTTGTTGTGTTGCGTGAGTCGTGATAAACCACTTTATTCGCCGTTATCCTACACACACAAGTAGTCCGGTCGCTGGGCCATTACAAACAACCTAAACTCAATCACCTCACTGTTAACAGCGGGATGTTTGCAACTGTGAATTGCAATCGTGAGCGTACCTTGGTAGTGTAAACTTTGCCATACCAACGCACTTTTAATATTCTCCCAATACGAGTTTCAATAACGTCGTCTAGTGTGACAACATCGGAAGTCCTATTCCTTGGGAAGAATTCGCCAGAGAATAATTGCGACATCGCTGACCTTGACCATCCAATTCACTTATTTGTATTCTCTACACCTTTCAGGAAATATACCCATTGGTGCTGCCAAAGACAAGGTCACAGCGCCCTCCAGTGTTTGGCCTAGCGATTAATCCTCACAACCACTCATGCTGGCATCTGACCATCCCGTCATAATTCTTGCTCTCATAGAGATGGAAAATCAGAAAGAGACATCTTCAAGAAAGTTCAGAAGGTGGGTTTCTTAGATATGTTTATGATCCCATTCACCTGCTACTTTTTCAAAACAACATTTTCTTTCAGATAGTGGATTTCCAGAGTGATCTTAAGGTGGCAAGGCATGCCATCGAAAACTCTTTCGAAGCTTCTATACAGGCCATTTACTAACACCAAAAAGCGCTATCAACAGCGTTGTTTATCCGCTAAACCTAAGGTAGTTTGGCACCTAATTTTTTATGCCTTAAAATGACTGTTTTCAGAATTTTTCGATGTCATTAAGTATGAAATTGTTCGTAGTTATGCTGCTGACAATAGTGCTACGACCACAGCGATATGTAGATATCTAAACGCCCATGGCGAGTCTGTTGGTCTGCCACAAACTAAATTTCTAAGGAACGAATTGTGCTTCGAGAGGGCATCAACGAAATACTGTCAGTTCATAAGGGAGAAGAACAAGAGCCACCAATGGCATTTTATGAGGAAATGATAAGAAAAGAGGAAAAATTCATGGACTGCGTATTCTCCGACGAATCCATATTTCACGGTGAGCATATCATCCCATGGCATACAGTCAAATTTAGATTAGCCCATATTATTCTAAAGTCTAACATATTCCTTAACGAAGAGCTAAAGTAAGCGTTTCTACTATTTACTGTTTTGAAATATACCACATTATTGTTACAATTTTCCAAGGTGGTTACAAAATGCGGCTGCGGAGCGGACCTAAACATCAGTTGGATAAGAGAGATAAGGAGTGGGTGAGAACGTAGCCGTAGCGCGCGTCGACCGCGGCGCTGTGTGCATCTGCGTACCGTCCGCAGTTTCGTCTATTTTAGGGCTCGCGCGCTATTAGGGCAGCGCCCTGTGATTCTTATTTAGATTTCGCTGTCGAGCTCGCTGCTCGCATCTCGGCTCGTCCATACTAGTGCTCCGTCGTCGACTTATCATTTGGACGGCCGTCTCAAAGCTGCTATCATATGATATCAGTCGCTCCACGCACGTCTCAGTTCTTCAGGATCCGCGTCAAGCTGCCCATCACTTGTTCGCTCGTCACTGCACCATACCTGTTAACCAGGAGCCGGAGCATCAGCACCACTTGTCCGAGTGAAACCGTTGTCATCATCATCTTCTTCTTTGACGTTATATTATTTCCGTGCTGTTCTGGATGTGTTGATTTAATAGTATAAACCTGTTTGCTCACTGAGTCCACTTTTGTGAAAAGGGTATTTAGCCACTTTTTGCATTGGGATCGTTTATTTAAAACCTAAAAGAACCTAACTTGGGGGCCGAACAGCGATCCCAAATGTACTGAAAAGGGGTCTGTGGTGAACGAGCAATTTTATTTGTCTCATTCGCTCTTTTTTTTTTCGTGTGCTGTGCCACTGCGGTGCCTCAGTCTTGTGCTTAAGGATAACTGTAATAGCGAGTGGCGGTGAGCCTTCGAGTTTTGCTACTCCGTCTGTTGCAGTGGCTCGTGGTCCTCAGGAGGAGGGGAGCTACCACTGGTGGTAAGTCTCGATCCTGAATGCAGAGAAAATTGGTTCCAGTAGGGGAATCTCTACCCAATTTTTTTCTCACCAGTAGAGAGGACCCCTAATCGCTGTGGTATAATCATGACCGTTGTCGGTCGTGGTAACGCTGGATGAGCAGACAATCGAGGTTCTGCTGTCGCAGAACTGGTGACTGAAGAGATCACGTAGCCGGGAACGATGCAAGCTGGAAAAAGAGTTCCAGAGGCTGTCCGGAGGCAGTGAAGCAGCATTGGAAGTGCTGCAGGTATGTGATCGACTGCAGAAGTCGACCAAGGACACTGAAGCCCTGGCTAGGGCGGAAGTGAGTAAAAGGTGGCGCGGGGGAACTATTTTTTATTTGTTCTGTATTGGCTCTGCTGAATTAGAGCACATTTTCTTTCTTGATAAACAATGAAGTAATCACTTGTTTTCTGTAATCTGCTATACATGTGGATAGAAGTGAGAAAAGGTAGAAATCTCAATTAGGAAGGCGCCGTGTTTTCGTGGGGCACATCAGGTCAGCGCAATTATATTGGTTCTAAGGGAGATTTGACGGGCAGCTAGATCCTTGACGAATTCAAAAAATGCAGTTATAAAAATAATGTTTACTTATAAGTTTAATCGAAATACTATCCAGTGAAATCTGGACAAGAAGTGATGTGAATTTGAAGTCTCATTTCCAAGGAGAACTGGAATTTTTGGGATGCTGAATTCGATGGAAAGTGAAAATCAAAGTTTTTAAAATTCAACTGTGCAGGACCATTTCTGCCACAGGGCATAATTAAGCGAGACTCATGCGCGAATGCACGTCAGGTCAAGACAGTCAAGGGCTTGCTTAATTTCGATAAAGCTTTTCAGGTTTTCGATCACCTCTGAATGGCAGTCGCCAAATGGTAGAATGTGTGATGCTAAAAGCCCTTGCAAATTTTTGTAAGCAAAGCTTTGCTCTGAAAAAAGTTACCATGAGAAAAAACGATGCAAGAAACGCAAGACGCAAGAAAACGCGTTCTCTTGCGTCAATTGGTTGAATGTTTAGGCGCGGTACGTACCTATGCTACATTATGCCTGTGTACCTGCCACTACATAGGACGACACTTTTGTTAAATATTTAGCTCTGCGACACCAACTACATCACTGTGATTCGTATCCGCCAATGGAGTTTGGAAACCTCGCTTGCGGAAAAGTCCTGTTACCGCACATGCACGGCGCCGATAGTGCTACCCGAGGTGGGGTTGACTTTTCACAGAACCGATAATTACCAACTATGGTTGTGCTCGAACGAATATATTCAAATAATTGAATAGTGGAATACTCGATATTTCACGGCTTTCGAAAAATCGTTTGAATTCGAACACCTAAAAGGAACCGTATTCGATTACTATTCAAAAATCGAATACTTCAACTTTATTTGAAAGTTTTGCTTTATATTACTTTGCTAACAAACATATAAGAGTAAATTTTGTGAAAATTGGTAGGCCGGTCAAGGGAATGTGGAAGCAGTGACATAAGTCGAACGGAGTTGATGTAATTGTGAAATGAAGACTAATCCTGTTCTAGTGAAATTACTCCATAGTGTGCCAAAGCACCATACTAAGAAATTGAAGAGTAAAGATAACATATATCGTTCTTCGATTGGTGCGGTCGTTGTGAGCGCTCGAACCACATCTGCTCTCCCACCTCAATTATCCGCTGCTTCATCTTCTTCAGTGACTTCATTTCTTCGGTTGCGAGGAACTGTGTGGTGAGTCCCGATCATACTTTCGAATCATCAAAGCCACCGTCAAAGGTGATTCTGTGTGAATCGCATTATTCGTGAAATTTTGTCCGCGTGGTTCGAATTAATTTGCGCTCTGTTCGAGATCACTGAGCAATAATGTGCAGCGGTTCATCATATCTGAGGAAGGCATCGAACAAGGCTATTGACAACTGTGGCGACGTCTCGACTGCAGCATCACATCTGCTTTGGATCAGCTCCGATCAGATATGAAGACGCCAGTATTTCTCAAAACACTCATAGGTCATATCCTAGAGGCGCCAGATCGCTTTGTAGAGATCTTGACGAGGAACCAAGAACTTCATGAGCGTATTTGCAGCCTTCAGGATGAAAACGCTAAACTCAGGCGTTAATTATACGAAGTGCAGACAAAACACTCGCCTGTATCGAATGCTCAAGAGATTGGCGTTGAGCCTTCTTGCGACTGTTTTGATGAAAAAGAGCGAGTCAGGTCTGTTGTGATCTCAGGTGTCTGTCGATAGAATTCTATTGACAGATTCGCTCCGATTATGATGTTGTTGAGCAGATATTCAATCACTTGGAGGTTGAATGCTTGTCACAAGCTGTCTATAGGCTGAGAAAGCCGCGTGATGATCGCTCTCGCTTGTTAAGAGTTATTATTCCTAATAAGTTTTACCAAAAACTTGTTCTTAGGAGAGCCCTCTGATTGCGCTCTTTCTCTTCTAGAGTCGTTTTTATACGCCCTTCGCCACAAAAGAACAGAGGGAGCGCCATCAAGAGGCTCGCATGACGCAACCCAGTTTATCTCGTATAGCACCGAACTCTTAATCCGTTCATCCCAATAGTTCTTCAGCAAACTAATGGATCATCCTCGGACACCTATCTCTGAGCTAAAGTGTCTATACTGCAACGCGCGTTCTTTTCGAAAAAACATTTCATTCCTAAAATTTGCAATTAAAAATCTCAATTGAGCAATAGTAACAGAGACCTGATCAAACGAATTTGTTGATATGAAGCCAATTTTAGGCTAACTGTTCAATAATTATTGCTATATAAGAAGTGATAGAGGAAGCAAAAAAGGCGAATGGTTTCATAACTGTTAAGCATTCTATTGCTTTTGAAACCGTTATGACCCACTCGGTTCCCTTGTCCTAATCCTTTGTTGTGATTTGAAATTTGATCAGTTTACTGTAAGAATTGTAGTGGTATACAGAACTCCCAGCTATAATTCAAACGATACTGTCAAACTCATCGAGGTAGTGAGCGATTTGTCATCTTCTGAAGTTAACTGCGTAATCTGTGGTGACCGTAACCTTTTCCGGACATCGATTGGTCTAGAAATCCACCTTCATCTACTAATAGAGCTTCAAAGCATTTCATTCGCTTTGGTCAAACAAACAAGTTTGTTCAACACGTCCGTTCCCGAACTCGTGGCACTCATATATTGGATTTAGTTCTAAGTTCCCACACAAATCTTGTGAAGGATACTAATATTTCCTCTCCGTTTGGCTCCGGTGACCATTCCTGCATAACATACAGCATTTCAGTCACCTTACACCGTCACGCTTACAAATTACGCAGGGCCTTCAACATAGCGAATTACGATTAAATTTGTGAGTATTTATGTTCTGTTAGATGGCGATTTCTTCTAGAAAGATTTAGCAGTGTTGAAAAGTATGAGTTCTTCCTGTCAATCCTGCCAATCCTGCATAGACCAACATGTCACTATTGCGAAACAATGAGTAAGCTATAATAATCTCCCTCCACATTTGTCAAATCTCTACCAATCTAAAGAAAAGCATGGGAGGCCTTGCAATCTGACCCTACTCCTCAAAATGTGAGTAATTTTGAGTCCCTGAAAAAGAAGTTCGATCATCGCTTGAGAAAATATAACAACTACGTTGAATGAAAATTGCTCCAAGATCCTAAAAAATGCTCAGGTTGCTAAGTTCTCCAACTCGTGTTCCTATTATAAAACATGAAGAAGGAAACTCAGCTGTTACTGATCAGCAACGTGCGACTATGTTGGCTAGCGCTTCCACAAATCATTTTCGAATGATGACATGAATTTGGACAGGGATGTTGCTCATGATACTGATACTGAAATGTTTGTTTCTCCTATCGAAGACAGCACAGTGTGGTTTTATGATGTAGACGTTTATAAACACCTATGCAATTTGCGTTTATCTTATTCAACTACACCTGATGAAATCCCTCCTTATTTCATACGCAAGGTTGCTTCGCGACTGTTGTACACTGTACACACTAGTAAACATCTTTAACTTCAGCTACATGTATGGTAAAATTCCTTCACGTTGGAAGCATGCTTATGTTACACCCATTCCAAAAACGCCTCCATATTCTGTCGTCTCGAACTATCGCCCTATTAGCGTAACGTCGATTTTTGCTAGAGTTTTTGAAAAATTTTAAAACTATCAATAGTGATACATAAAGAAAACAACGGCATTATACCCGATAGTCAGCATGGCTTCAGAACAGGGAGATCAACTGAGATTTCGATGCTTGTTCCTCTGGAAGAATGGACAAAAGCGCTTGATCAAAACCTAGATGTTGTTGTCATTTTCTTCGATTTCTCCAAAGCATTTGATAGAGTCCCTTTTAAGGAGCTTATCTTCAAGCTTAAAAATGTCAATTTGCATCCTAAAAATGTAAAATGGATTAGCAACTTCATCACTTTTCAAGTCAAGGTCAATCAGTCTTTTTCCTCTGCCTATCCAGTCACAAGCGGTAGGGTTTTATCTCCCATCTTGTTCATTATATATACATCTGATTTATTGAGATCGATAAGACCGTTTAATATCTCTTGCCAAATGTTTGCTGACGATATCAAAGTCTACAAGAGCATTCAAAAAACTGACGACCGTGTGGCACTCCAGTCAGCTATTACTGCAGTTGCTGATTGGTCTATTACCTGGAAGCCCCTCTCTTTACCGAAACGGAGTTTCTTCACCTCGGAAGCGTAGAAGACGATTACGCTTAATTTGTTTATTTATTTATATGCCTTTCAATATTTTACAATATGCGGCATCTCATTAGATCGATCCATTCGCGTTTCGTTTTCGTTCTTGCTTCTTCTTGCCAATTGCACGTTCCAAAGGCATCTCGCCATCTAGATTTAGGTCGTCCCACTGTTCGTTTGGTAGGCGGACACTTACGCTTATTACCTCCATGGAAATCAGATAAATAAAACCACTAAACAAAGACCTAGGCATCATTTTAAATGCTAAACTTACGTTTGACGAGCACAGCGAAGTAATAGCGAGTAAGGCAGATAGAGCCATTCACAGTTTATTTAGAGGCTTGTTCACAAACACAATTAGTCACTAATTGGACTGCATCAAGGTCCAATGGAATTTGGTGGTTCTCAATACAAAATTTCTGTTTTATTCTTAAAGTACACCTTTAAGTATTTATATATTTATTTCCCTTAAAATCGACCAAGAAGTATTCTACAAACTACATAGAAATGGAAGTGGACTTTGATAGTTGGGATCTTGAGATTATTGTTAACCTTTAGGGTCTTAGCTTCAAGCTTGTTTATTTAGTTGCTATTACCTTGTTCCCTAGTATCTGCGGGTCCGACGACTGAGGTCGGCATCCGGCTCTAGGTCGGTTGATTTGTGATGGTTCTTTCGTCCGTCGGCAATCCCATGAGTCCAAAGGTCCGATGATCGGGCGATCAGACCGAGGCGGAGTAGACCGGACTAGACTGAGCTGAACCGGCTTGAGCTTTCATCTGCTCGACCTCAATTTATAGTCGAAGGTGGGCGGAGTTTACGAGATGGTCTAGATATCATGGACCAAAGTCCATGACACTCCGCAACCAGAAGAAGTCAAATAAACGACGTTAATTTTGCTGTCGCATCCTCCCCGCAAGCAGACGTTAGCGTTGGATTTTGTTAAAAGTTGAGTTGCGAAAATTGGTTTTGAGAATTGATTGAAAAATTTTGATTTTGACAAAAAAGTAATATGGATACAATAATACAGTATCAATACGCATTGAAATACTAAATACATATGTAATGTGACGCAATAATAAGTCTACAATGTCGTGGAAATCGTTGCGAGGAGTCGTCGAACTTCGTTGGGAATCGTATTGTGGGCTGCCGTTGATGACGAAGCGCGATGGTTCTGTAGGCGACCATAAGTTGATGCTCGGCGTTGTGCGCATCGTGGTTGAAGCCGTCTGACGTCAGGTGGAGTCGATCCAAACAGGGGTTCCGGCCGTCGAAGTAGATTGTTCGTAAATTTTGACTTGTTTTAGTTTTGTTACTGTTTTGAATGGATAGGGTACCAGAAAATTATAGTTTTAACCTTTACTGTTGATTATGTTTTTTTTTTGTTGTATACTTGAAATCTCACTACTACTTGAATTGAGAATTCCTAAACTTTATAAGTCATGTATGCGCTTTTTAGTGTTTTTTTTATTTTTAATTTTATTTTATTTTAGTTAATTTGTTACTTGTTTGTATTTAATTTCTCCCCTTTTATTCCTAAATTTTCCTTTTGACGAGTTTTAATTGAGATTTTATCTTGTTTTGATTTGTACCCGTATCTAGTTTGACAACTTGATTTTGTTATTGAGGCATTCGATCTCACAAGCTTCATTTTCTTTTCACAAATTGAACGCGAACTATTAGATCACATTCCAAACGTGTGGGGACAAAAGGCGGAATTGTGTCTTTCCGCTTCTTTTGTACGCCCCTCTTTTTTGCAATAGAAGCATGTGGAGCTCGATGGACACGATGTCGCTAGGTGCGATGCCACCTGGAGACACCGCTCGCAGCGGTTTCGCTCTTGGCATTGCTTGCGGCGATCAGAGAGACGGCGGAAGGTTTTGCAGTCGGAAGCCCAATGCGTTCCGTCGCAGAAGGGGCAGCACTCTCCTCGTCTTGTGCGGTCCATCTTGTGAGATTGCATTGGCTGCGTGGTTGCGGGTCCTTGATGTTGTGGTTGCGGCCTTGTTTGTTGTTCTTCCATTGTGCGGAGAATGTCCACAACGTCGAACAGCGTGCGTTCGATTGCGTCAAGGCGTTGTTCGACGCTGTTCAGAAGTTCCTGAAAAGAAGATTGTCTTGCGTTTTGCACTTGTTTTTATGATATTGAATTAATTGTTATCCCAAGGCTTTAATATGTACCTTGTGTTTTTGCTTTTTGGGTCCTTGATCAGTGTTTTCGGTTTTCTCTCGTTTTCGTTTCTTAAAAATGTTTAACTTAGTTGAACTGCAAAACATCCCTTTTTAAATTTGGTAATGTGGTCCCCTTTGTCCCAGTATTGGGTTTTAATTACTGTTATTTTTTTGTAGCATTTATTATTTAACTTACATTTGTGAATCCAAGCCGGCTTCCTATGAATGGCAGTCCGTCGGTTTTGTCTTTTATGTCGTGCAGTTTGCGGTCTATGCGACCGAGTGGGCTCTCCGGAACGTTCACGATGCGTGCTTCGGTTTCGGCTTGATTCTCGCGGTTAGCGTCTGGCGTGGGTCGGTTTGGCGAGCTGGAGTCTTTGTCCTCTACGGCGTGTGACGGTTCCTTAAGAATTTCATCAGCCTCCCCGGCCATCTGAAACTATTGACTTGAATTGCGATTGCGTTGCTTTTTATTGAATTCGAAGAGCACGGTTATTATACCTGTTATAGTTTGGATAGGATGCGAGCAAAAATTCTGATTGGTATGTGAAGAAGAAATCTAAGGAGCCTCCAAAGGTTGTGGAGGATTGAGAGTGGGATTAGGGCAATCCTTATTGGTGTGAGCATTGGAAGAAGTGACAGTAGGCCTTTGTTGCCTGTATTTATATTGGTTGTAGAGAAGGTTTACTGAGATACGCTGCACTGATAAACAGCGCGCCGGCCAATGTTATGAGAATGCATATGGTGTAAAGTAGGAATTTTTTGCAAACTTGAAAGAATTGGTTGAAGTCTGGAAATTGTAACTCTACGTCAAACAGACTGTCTGACGTTGTAATGTTGTCCCACATTTTGACATATTTGAAAAATGGTTTTATTCCATTAACATAATTTAGTGTGCCTTGGAGTTCTAATACAGTAGTGTGTGTACCGCAACGCACGGTACACTGTTCCTTGATATTTGCCTTATTAAAGAATAATCGTATTTGGTTTTGTTTACCTTGTCGTGTGCAGATTAGTACAAAATGTTGTATTCCACATGTTACTTGTGCGGTTGAATGGGATATGTCTGTTGTGCACAATATTGTTGCGATTGCTCCTTTAAGGCAGTTGTAGCATCCGATAAGAGAATTAGGTATGACATTGCATGTGAAGCGTTCTAGTTCTTGCGCAAAACTTGTTATGGTAGGGTTTAGATTTAGCGCTATTTCGAGCGATAGAGCCGTTGTGCGGATTGTTGGTATGTTGCTACTTCCTTCGCTTATAACCATACCATTAGGAATCGGCGTCGGAAGAACATGTGACAGCTGTCCTAGTTGGGATACGTTATTATGTGTACAATAGCAGTTCACGGAATCCTCGGCTGGGTTGCAAGTGCATGAGTCACGTATAGCACAGTTAGTTGTGAGATTTTTCTTATTTGGGTAAGAAGTACATGCGTAGCTGAATGTGGTTTCGTCACTCAGGTACGCTGTCGATTGTTTATTTGTAATATATCGTTTGTTAAGAAGGGATATTGGTGTGAAAGAGAACGTTGTAATCTCAATTGTTGCGTCATGAAGCCGTTTGACTGAGAATGGTTTGATTTCTATTTGATAGGATTGTATTGGTTTATTTAATTGTGCTTGCTCAATCCTGAGCTTGATTGTTTCAAACCACGACGGGCATTGGAATACTTCGAAAATTTCGTTGTCCAACGGGACATGGTAGATGCGATAGAACAAACATCCGGAAGAAGGGTATCCGCATGAACATCCGAGACCACCACATGATTCGGAGCAGTAGGTTATTCCCGTGTAGTTATTAGCCACGTCCAGTTCTTCAATGAGCGTATCGGGTTGTATTTTGGCGCATTTGAGTCCAGTACATGTGCCCATATGAGGACATCGTTTTCGATATTGCACTTGTGTTAGTGTGTTACGGGTGTAGTATAATGTTTCCTTTCTACACCTTAGTATGAGCTCTTCCACAGTTATTTTCATTATGTGAACTTCACGGTTTTGATATTTGAGGTTTAGGCATATTTCCGATTGCATTGTGTTAAGCTTTGCTATGATTGCAGTACGGTTGCTGCAATTCTTGCTTGGTAAGTTGCATATTATACTTGAAGATGGGATAACTGCAGTCTGTTGACATCCAATAATTACTTGGACTACCGTCATTATTGCTAAAATCCGCACTATAGTTGAGGGGCTCCATTTTGTTGCCCTTTGTTTGCCTATTTCAACTAACGGTATGTACTCAGATGAGTTTCGACGCTTACGGCACGTTTTCGTAATCTGTCGACATGTTTGTCGTAGAGTACTTACTTTGGTGCAGAGGTCTATTGAGCCTTTGTACAGTTTTCTTGTGATATGTGTGAGCACATATAGCGATAGTATTAGAAAGTATAAAAGTAGCGCTGTTATGGCTATTGCAAGCCTCGGCCAACATTCAGGATTTGCGATTAATTGAGTGCAGAGATTACATGTTATTTGCTCGCAAAACGGGCTTGGGGGACATGCCCAGTGTAATGATCTGGTTACATTACCTAGCAGACATTTTACTGTCACCTTGTATGTGTGTATTGTTATCTCGGCTGGAAACTGTATTTTGAGTTCCTGTTCAGGATGTGAAATATCCAAGCAATACTCATCAGCACAAGCTTGGATTTTGTCTTGTAATTGTGCCATGTGTACTTCTATTCCCCCTTTTGTACATTGCACATTGTATTCTGTAACGTTCTTTGCCTCGGTAAGGTATAGGCTCGCTAATATCGTGAGGAGAAGCCATCGATGCCAGTATGTATTGGATCGATTTTCCGCACGGTTGCCGTTTGCCGTTATCGCGGAATCTACGCAGTATGTTTTGTTTTCTTTTGCGCGCCGCGGCAGCAGCGGCCGTGTGCGTCGATCCGCGACGGAAGGTTGCGGATGCGCGGACTCACTGCCGCTTTCCGCGTGGGCTTCGCTGTTTCGCTTGTCGTCAGTGTTTCTGTCATCGTCTGTGTTCTCTTGAACCTGAGGGGTGTCTTTCTTTGATTTTTTATAGTGGTTATCATCAAGTTCTAGCGGAATTAACATGTTAATGGACCTTTCAATGTTGGAAGTCCTTGTTTTTAATTGCACTGACCGCACCTGCTGGTCTTGGTCAATGATGAGCTTTGTGATTAATCCCAGTTGCCATTCTCCTCTTGGCTTATCGTCGTCCATTACTAAGACCACTTCTCCCACTTCTGGGTGTTTTCTTGTAAAGGATTTCTGCTTAGTTCGCTTTTGATGGAAATTACGCAGTTCTAGAAGATACTGTTGTGTCCACGTTTGCCACAGTCTCTGCAAGTATTGGAGCTGGTTTTGAAACAGTTCTAATGCTTGTTCTCTTGTAGGAGTCTGTGGGGTGTAATTGGGGTCACTTAGGTCGTGGTCTATTGCTGCGAATGGGGTAACGCTCGCGTACGGGATTATGAAGTCGATCGGTCGTAGGATTACCGAGTCTTCAATTGAGCTACCCGCATATGTTAAGGGTCTTGAATTTACCATGGCCTCACACTCCGTTATGATGGTTAGGAATTCAGATTCCTTGAGAGTTCTCTTGTTGGTTACCTTTTTGAACACCGATTTCATTATCCCAATTATTTGCTCATAAAATCCACCTTTCCATGGGGAAAGTGGTGTTATAAATTTCCATTGAATAGACTGGTTGGCTAGGAACAAGTTTATTTGCTCCGAAGAGTCTCTATTTGGGTCTTGAGTGTTGTCAACTGCATGAATAACCTTTCTTGCCAGGACGAAGTTTGTCGCGTTATCTGATATGATTAATTGGGGTTTCCCTCGTCGTGCGATGAAACGTCGCAGGACGTTGATAATCTCCGTCGCGCTTAAATTGTTTACGATGTCGAGGTGTACTGCTCGCGTCGTCATGCATGTAATTAAGCATATCCATTTTTTACACCGTTCCGCTTCAGAATCGATGACGTCGAACGGACCGGCGAGATCGATGCCGACATGCGAGAAAGGGCGCGACGGAATCGTTCGCGCGCGCGGCAATCGCGGCGAATCGGGATAGAAGTAAGGTTTGGCATTCCATTTTTTGCACTTTACACATTGTTTCAAACACCCTTTTACGATTTGCCTTCCTTGTGGGACCCAATAGTTGAGTCTAAGGTTTCCCAGCGTCCCATTAACGCCTTGATGTCCGCAACGATTGTGAATTTCTTTGACGTATAGGGTAGTTAGCCTGTGCTTGGGTGGTAGAATTATAGGTTCCAATGTTTCTTTTGCGAGATAGTTGTTTTGAATTCTTCCGTGGCACCTTAGGATGCCATTTTCATCCTTTTGCAATTGCAAGTGGTCCCATTTGTTGTAATCGCTTGATGTTATAGTTCTTTGCATGAGTTTAATAATTATTGCTTCAGCTGCCTGGAGATCAATTGCCTGGCAAGCGAAAAGTGGAGTACTGTTGCTGATGCTCATGAGTTCAGGTATGGATTCGCTTACTTTGTCTTTAAATTTGCTTGATACTTTATCGTACAAGTAAGTTTTGAGAAATTTGAGCACTAGAGCCAATATTCTTCTGTACTTATTAATTGTAGAAAATTCTTTTGGGAAGATCTTTGCATCTTGGTCTGTGGATTTTGAAGTTATCATAATTATGAGGTTCTTGGAACGATCTCTTTCTTCTTTGACCTTATTGAGTGCCTCTATCCAGTGAAACTTTTCCATCTTGGGCCGTTCCTTGTTGTCATGGTGTAGGAAACTTGGACCTGACCACCAGATATGGTTAGAAAGTTGCTTTTTATTTAAACCCTTTGTTGCGCAGTCGGCTGGATTGGTATCCGATGCGATGTAATGTAAATGTGTGGGTATTCCTTGTTCCACCCAGTTTTGAAGTTTGCTGCGGATTTCGTTGCACCTGTTGTCTACGAAGACTCCAGCTTTGCTGTTGGATTGAACCCAATGAAGCGCTACTTGGGAGTCACTGTAGACTCGAATTTCGGAAATATTTGTGTGAATTTCATTTAATATGAATGTTGTCAAGCGGACTCCTATAAGCAGGGCTAACAGCTCTAGACGTGGGATTGTCATCGTCTTTGATTTGGTATTGATTGGTGCCAGTCGCTGTCTGGCCATTAGCAGGGAGCAGTGGATTGCGCCTTGGATATTGATCGTACGCAAATAAACAACCGCTTCGAATGATCGAACTGAGGCGTCTACAAATGTATGTAGCTCGTATCGATTGCTTAGTGATTCGATTGTTACCATGCGGGGAATTTTTGCCGTATACTCCGTCGCATTTTTGCAAATGGTTTGCCAAATGCGATCATGTTCGGGATGTATTTCTTCGTCCCACTTGTAATTTGATTTCCACAAATCCTGCAGAAATATTTTGGCAGGTAGAAGTAAGGGACTGAGAAGTCCAAGTGGATCGAAGGTAGAATGGGTTGCTTGTAAGACTTTACGCTTAGTAGGACGATGTGTGTATTGCATTTTACATGGTATTGCAAGGTAGTCTTGGTTGTGATTCCAAGATATTCCAAGGAGTTTCGTCGCCTTTGCTGTCGAGAGATCTTCATTTTTAATTGATTTGTTGCAAATTTTATCATTGGTTATGAACTGACGAAGATTCATGGACATGTTTGCGAAAATTTGTTTGCATTTCTGATATTTCTTTATAAGGCTTGGCGTGGAATTATCGGTAATCAAGACGTTGTCTACGTACAAATTTTCGTTAATTTGATCGTATATTGTTTCGCCGGGTACCTTTTGCTTGTCAATGCCGTATTTGATGGAAATTCCCAGTAAGAAGGGAGATGCATTTATGCCAAATGGCAATCGGCAAAAGCGCAATATTCTGATATTGTCTTGTAGCGGTGGTTTCGTTACGTCTTTCAGCCACAGAAACCGGACTGAATCTCGTTCCGTTGGCTGCAAATAAATCATGTGGAACGCCTTTTCGACGTCAGCCAGCATGATTTTTGATTTCATTCTTGATCTGATGAGTATTCCACATAGGTTCGGCAAAATCAACGGTCCCTGGTGGATTACATCGTTGAGGCTTAACTCGCCTTTCATTTTTGATGAGGCATCAAGGACGATTCTTGTCTTTGTTGTTTCACTTCCCGACTTGATCACTGCTTGGTGGGGAATGTAGTAACATGGGTTCGTACCTTGCGGTATTGTGGAAGCGTCTTCAATGAATTGCTTTCTAAGTTGTTCTTCTATTATAGTGCAGTATTCTTTCCAACAATGCGGGTTTTTGTCTTTCATTTTGTATAGTTGGTGGAGTCTGCTTAAGGCAAGATTGTAGTTATTGGCTAAGCAGTTTTTATTACTTTTCCATGGGAACTGCACATATATCTTCCCTTCTTCCATCTGAACACTGGAATAAAAGTCTTCGACGATCCGCTCGTTGAGTTCTTGTTCTGTGTACAGTTCTTCCGTTCCAATTCCTGGTAATTTCCATAAATCGGAATAGTCCAAATTGGTTGTGTCTTGAGTTTGAGTACCATGTTTTCGGATGACTATATTGTACATGTTGTCTATTTCAGTTTCGTCGTCGTTTTGCTGGACACCTGATATTACAGGCCCGAATAGTGTTGGAGTGAGGAACAGTCCCGAGGGAAGACGCACTACGGGTTCGTTTAGTTTTATTACCATGTTGAAATAGTCGATTCCAATTAGAATTTCCGGAGTGATCGTGTTTTCATTGATTTGATTTAGCCAGAACTCCTGACTTTCGGGAAATTTGCTTTGGATGTAGAGTTTGTCTTGTGGTGTCAGTTTGCAAAAGTGGAGCGCCGGTGTGAGTTTAGCGCTAGTTAACAACTCGACGGTGATGCTTTCGCCTTGAGAGTTAGACAACTCTGTTGCAACTCTTCTTACCTTCTTCTTCTCGGCCCGTCCTCCAAAGGTGTTAACAAGTATGAATATTTCTGCTTCCGTAGGAAGTTTTAGCCTGTTCGCTAGGGAACTTGAGATGAAGGACTGGTCAGATGCCGAATCCAGTAATGCGAATACTGTTTCCATGTTCTTGTTGTTGGAATCGTGAACGTTAACTGGTACGACCATGAGACGCGCACCTTCATTGTTGTTTTGTTGGTTGGCACATAGTGCTATGTCGTCTAGCTCCTTTTTTGAAGAATGTTTTACTTGAAGATTAACATTAAGATTCGTAGGTTTTGTTCTTGGTTGAGGGCTTCTGTCAGCAAAACGTACTGTAGTTTGACGCTGTGAATCCCTCGATGGAGACCTTGAGATCGATTGACGCTGTGAATCCCTCGATGGAGACATTGAGGTCAATCTTTTAGTGCGCCTGATACCCTCTCTCACTGAATCCCTGGAAGGAGATCTAGAAGGGTATGCTCTATGTTGGGTGCGAACGTTGCCAAAGTTGTTTCGACGTCGTTCACGGGATTGAGAACGATTTCGATTACTATTAAATGTTGAGGGGCTTCGCCATCTAGGATAGCGGCGATTTGGAGTGTTACTTCTTTTTGAGAGTCTATCGTACGAAGCGCTACGTCTGGTCACTCGAAAATTGTATCGATTATCCTGACTGTTGTTCCTTCTTTTGCATATAACAGTGTTGTGGTAGCCACCACAATTACTGCAATTCTGATTTCGGCAAGCATATGTTGGGTGACTTCGACTGAAGCATTTCCAACAAGCAGTCATTGCCTTGAGGCGGTCGATTTTTTGTTGAATTGTTTGGTATTTAGTACAGTATTGAAAGTGGTGTGCCAGGCTACAAAAATTACATTGGGCTGGTGCGTTTGTTCGTGTATGGAACACGGTGTATTCTTCCGTGGAGTTGCTTGTCGGCTCTCTACGTGTTCTTTTCGTCTCACGGATATCGTGAGATTGTCTAGTAGGTCCGCCATTGTCCAAACCTTTCCGGAGTCGAACTCCTTTTTCAGTATTTCGTCTTGTACATTTTTGGGAAAGGTGTCGAGGACGATACTGATTAGATGTGTTGTATCGACAATTTCCCCTTGTTTTCTCATTGTTGCGATTATTGACATTATATCGTTCAAATTGTTCCTAAGTGAGCGGGGTTCATCTCGACATTGCTTCATGGATTTTAGTTGACGGACCATCTCCATTGCGATTCTTTTGGGGTCTTCAAATTGCGTTTTTAGTTGCCTGACAGCATTTTCGTAGGATTCTCCTGTTCTGGGGATCATACGAAGTGCTCGTGCGGCGTCGCCTTTGCAGCAGCTGAGGAGAACCGAGAGTTTTTCGATGTTCGTGTAGGGTTGTTTGTGTATGAGTTCTTCAAAGAGCTCCCAGAATGAACTGAATTCGGAAGGATTGCCATTAAATTCTGGAAGTTTGAACTCGTTTCCTAAAAGTCGTCGCTCTATTGTTGGGTTTGGTATTGTGGACGTTTGACGCAGAGATGTGTCCAGCGGTTGCGAGTTCGACGAATCAGTTTCCTTTCTTTTGGCAAGTGATTTTTGGAGAAGTGCTTCTTGGCATTCTAGTTCTACAAGTCTTTTTTCCAGTTGTCGGTGTACTTCGGCAGCTTGGGTGATTATCTGGTCTCCCCTCCTTTCTTCCCAGTAGCTGTCAAATTTTGATTCGATGTCGAACTTGCTTTCTTGTGCTAAATTGTCGATTGAGGAGTTGCAAATTGAGAAAAACTCCCATATAGAAGACTTTTGGGCTTCTATCCGTTTGCTTAAATGTGTTACAGTTATTTGTTTTTCTAAAAGAAAATGATCTAACTCTTGTGGGTCTTGAGGAAATGCCCATGGTTGGATGAATTCGTCTCCTTCTTGCAAAAGAATTTCTAGAATATTTATTTGTCTTGTAAGCTTTTGTTTTGCTGTTTTTAGGTTGAAGATGGATGAAGTCATAGACGCTGAGGTCGTGTGCTGATCCGATGAGGAGCTGAAGAATGATGAGTGGAAATCAACGGCAATCTTATATACGACTCGCTGATCAGATATGCGTTGGAATTTTTACATTTCTTTTAGATCTATAAACATTCACATTGAATTCTTGAGCACTATTGTGGGAGCCTGAGCAATGTTGTCCTTGCTTACTGTGGTTATGTTTTGTTTTGAAACCTGAGGTCTGAGAAAATCTGCGCGCGTCTTCTTTGACTCACCTCAAGAATTTAATTGGAATGTGAACAATTGCTCTCATGAACTCGGTTTGCAGCTTTGAAGGATGTTTTCATTTCTTCTGCTGTAAAAATTGCATTGAATGCGGTATACGTCTTTAGCACTGCAGTGTAGAGAGACTCTTGTTCCCTGACGTTCTTACTGCTGGAAGTCTCATTTTTCTGTCGCGACTAGCATGCGACCGTTAAAACCAATGGTAACCATTGATTGAAGTATTTATTCATGATAGCTAGCGAGATTATAAACGTTGACTCGAGGTTTCTCCCGCTGCCCCAGGAGTCCTCAAAGGACTTTGACAGTACGATATATTGCCTTATGGCAGCATATCAGACTGTCACTAACGAGACTGGCCATAATCTAGGTGTGGTACCGGAATATGAGTGTGGAAAGGAAAGAAAGTAGAGAGATAAAGGAGATTAAGCAAATGAGATCAATGAATGTGGCATTTTCCGTGTAAGGGTACAATGAGCACGCTAAACTGGCGCCTAGGATAGCGTACCTAAATAAAATACACACGGTTGCCAAGTAAGATTTTTGGTGTAAGTTTAGTTGGGTTAATGCATTTCTTGAATTTGTCTTGAATTTGATCATCTTGTTTGTGGTTTGGCCGATGCACCATAATTGGACTGCATCAAGGTCCAATGGAATTTGGTGGTTCTCAATACAAAATTTCTGTTTTATTCTTAAAGTACACCTTTAAGTATTTATATATTTATTTCCCTTAAAATCGACCAAGAAGTATTCTACAAACTACATAGAAATGGAAGTGGACTTTGACAGTTGGGATCTTGAGATTATTGTTAACCTTTAGGGTCTTAGCTTCAAGCTTGTTTATTTAGTTGCTATTACCTTGTTCCCTAGTATCTGCGGGTCCGACGACTGAGGTCGGCATCCGGCTCTAGGTCGGTTGATTTGTGATGGTTCTTTCGTCCGTCGGCAATCCCATGAGTCCAAAGGTCCGATGATCGGGCGATCAGACCGAGGCGGAGTAGACCGGACTAGACTGAGCTGAACCGGCTTGAGCTTTCATCTGCTCGACCTCAATTTATAGTCGAAGGTGGGCGGAGTTTACGAGATGGTCTAGATATCATGGACCAAAGTCCATGACAGTCACCTCAGTTTGGCTTACATTGCTTATGTCAGCCCCATACTCGAATATTTATTTATTTATTTATTTATTTATTTATTTATTTATTTATTTATTTCTACGTGCATATAAGACACACGTCGGAGAATATGAGAACAAACACGAAGAGAACTTTTAAAGAAACCAACATGCATAACAACAAGCAACACTAACACACAGCGAAAACTAGTACTTCAGCAGAATACGCTTTGCCATGCTTCTGAACGCAAAAAATGACTGGGAGGAGGCAGGTACTCCGATCTTAAGCTTACAAAAGGCTGCTGGCGCTCTACACGCGAAGAACAGAGCCCGAAGGTTAGACTTGGGCCTCGCATAGGATAACTTATTTGTTCCACCACGAGTTACGGATGGAAACACAGAAAAGGATTTCAATATACTACTTTTAATGCTTCCATTCAGCAATTTGAAGACGATACAAACATCTCGAATCTTGCGACGTGATTCCAGAGTATGTAGTCCTAAGTAGCTATTCATTATACTAGCCCGAGGAATTCTGGAGTGCAAAAAACCACCTATTCTAACCACTGTTATTCTAGTTAACTTTCTTTGGATGGCTTCTAACAACACAATATTTTCTTTTTGCGTTCGATCAAACGGCGCCGGTGGTGTAATGGCGTAGAGCATTCCCGCCCGGTTAGAGGGAGGTGCGGGTTCGAGTCCCGCCTGGTGCTAGAACTTTTGATCGCAACAAAACATCGTTATGACAGCTCACAACTTCGATACCAGCCACTTGAGGCTTAAAGAAACTGAGTTGAATCGTTTCTATCAAGACCATCAGCTTAACTGGTTCCATGCTGATATCAGCGGCCAGCTCATCCCGGATACGGGTGAGTGCTGATCGGTCCCACGAGGTGTTGATGTTGCGTTCGATCAAACGGCGCCGGCGGTGTAATGGCGTAGAGCATTCCCGCCCGGATAGAGGGAGGTGCGAGTTCGAATCCCGCCTGGCGCTAGAAGTTTTGATCGCAACAAAATATCGTTATGACAGCTCACAACATTTTTCTTTTTGCCAGGAGAAAAACTGCAGAACCAAAATCAAGAATTGGCCTGACATACATCTTACATGCCATCGTCATCACTCTTTTATCCTTAGTTGATAATTCTTTGAAAATTTGAAACAGTTCCATTAATCCTTTCCTATAGATCATTCGTACATGTTCTGAAAAGTCAAGCTTATCATCATAAACAAAACCCAGATCCTTAACAGACTTCACTCTGGAAATAGGGTGCCCATCAATTAGATAGTACCCAGCTGCTTCCGACGCATCTAGTCTCATATACAAAGTTTTCTCCGGAGCTAACGGGAGCCGCCAGGTAGGGACCACAGGTCCCTACCATCGATACTTTTCTGAAGTATGCCCTGTCATTTAGGTTGTTCACCTCTCGATAGATTTTAATGTCGTCCTGCATTCGTCCCGTCGCGAACTGTATAACCACTATCTCAATGTCCTCCAATTGTTTGGCAATATCTGATGTGTAAACAGCAAACAATAGTGGGGATAAGACTCCTCCTTGAGGAACCCCACTCTTAGCATGTCTAATAGTGGAGAAGGACATACCCACTCTTACTTGGAATGTCCTATTGGTCAGAAAGTCATTTATCCAATTGCAAATAACTGAGTACACCTTTAACTCTTTTAATTTATATACCAGCTTCCAATGACTTATCCGGTCATTGCTTTAGAAAAATCCAAGTATATTATGTCACACCCTCTTTTCAAATCGAGACAAGCTGTCCAATCATCTAGACATTTAAGCATATTGGTCTCAACTGATTTTCCAGGCACGAACCCATGCTGACAATCAGGGATTACTCCATTGCGGGACAATTAGTCAAATAGATGAGAATTAATTACTTTTTCAAGAGTACGGCATGGAAAGGACGTGATGCTGACCGGTCTGTAATTACTAGCATCACTCGCGGGGCTCTTCTTTAAAATAGGAGTTACATACGAGTGCTTCCAACGCTGCGGTACCTCACCACGCATTAGTGATTGGATGAAAATGTATGCTAGTGGACCAGCCACCACATGAGCAGTATTTTTAAAGAATCTAGTAGGAATCCCATCTGGAGTAAGAGAAGCTGAATCTGAACAGTTGCAAATGACTTCATAAAGCTGTTTCGCATCAAACCACGGAAAAGAGAACATAGGCTCACAAACATCCGGATTATAGTTAGGCAGTTCAAAATCGTCCTCCAGATAAACTTCGCAGAATTTGTTGGCAAGGTTTTTGTTGTTTTCTGTGGCTTTTGTTCATCTATACACGAGGAAACTTGTGTAATAAAATAAATAAATTTGTCAGCCAGTACTTCCGCCTTGTCCTTCTCCGTGCTATCCCACCCTCCTTACATAAACAGCCCACCGAACCATTTACTCTCAATCTTTACTCAAATATTTGTAGAACGTATCCCTCCGGCCCGATTCCAGCAACCTCCTTTCCACATTCCGTATTACTGTTAAACCTTAACAGGGCTTTCCGAAATTTTCTATTGTAACCATCAAATTTTGCCCATTCCATTCTCTATTGTTTTCATTGGCCACTCTAAACAAATAGTCTCTATGATCCAGCATACTCTACAAATATGGAGGCAAAACAGAATGTCTAGCCTCTACACGCCCCCAAGGAACAAAACTATTCACCGCAACTGAGAGAACCTTAATAAAGAATTCACTTTTTTCATTAATGCTAGAGATCGTATCAAAAGTCTCTCTCCATGGGATCGAAGCAAGGAATATGGGACCGCTGTGTTCAATCAACCTACCAAGCGCAGCCAAGCCAGGCTAGAAGCGGTGCAAAATAATTTCACTTGATAGCTTTGGATACGGCTACGGTTATAACTACACGTCTATTTCATTTCCAAATGTTCGGAACAAAATTTTCAATCTTTCTAGTTTGCAACTTCACAGGAAGAGAAAGGATTTGCTCATGATTTACCAAACGATCACTGAGAGAGTAAGCTTATGTTTCGACAAATTTTATACAACATCTTCTTCAAACACGCATGGTTGTAGGACAGAAATTCTTTTTTCTAAGGCAAGGTCTCGACTGCGAGCTTCCTTTTTTACCCAAACAGCCGGTTCGGAGCTCCTAAAATTTTCTAAAAAATGGGGTCTACCAAGTTCCATTTCACAACTGAAAAAGCTCATTGATAGGTACATCAAAGGTTGATTCATTAGGGTGGTGTATTTCTAATCATCTATTATGCATGCATGTTTTGTTCCTCTCGTTGTGTTTATCCTTTATTGTCCTTTCGGATAACTGGTTCTGTCTACGTGGATATTTACGTACTACAAATAAATAAATATATCATAATACATATCCATAATGATATCGAGCACGGTGTGGATACTTTATATAGAAAAGAGGCTAATAGCAGTAGGCACAAGAGACACTACGTAAGTTAGCTGTCTTTAACAAATTTTAAACATTGACGATAAAACAAAAAACAGGAATGAAATCCGTAAAGATATAAAGTAGAAGAATAAAAATAAAAATATGTGAAAAATAACACCTCGTTTCTTCACAGCCCGAGGTGTTATAATGAACATTGTTCGTCTGAAGGGGATGGCGAAACTAACCATAGGAGTTTACTTTTACTGTTATTTCTTCGTAATATTCAAGTATATTTATTCGAGAATCAAATGATTTTATTCCAATATCGAATTAACTTCTACTGTAAACTTAATATCGAATAAGACAGAAACTGATCAACAAATTGCTCGACTATTTCAATATTCGAATAAACGAAAAATTATGGGGCCTGAACGATTTTCGATCATACGTTTCGAATAAATTCGTGTGATTATTTGTTCGAAAAATTTTGATATCAAATTTATTCGTTCATTCATTTGTTCGGTAAAATTTCCCAAAAGCACAACTATGGTACCAACCTTCTAAGTACCTCTCTACGTGGAGCATCACGCATACATATGTACTCTCCCCATCTCTCGCACTAACCTGATGAGGTTAGCTCCTGAGGTTTCCCATAATTTACATTTCGACTGGAAATATATTTGAATTTTCGACCAATCCTTGTAAAAGTTGGCAGTTGTCGGATTTCCCATGCAACAGCAATAGGAATGCGGCGCGAAAATTCAGAAGACGAAAAACCATGGAAACGTATTGGTCGACTTGATACTCTCCAAGTTTTCAATGTTTCGCAGAGTTTTCTGAAGGTAAAAGTTAGGGTCCCCTTAGCTGAAGAAGATGAGAACACCGCCTCTCTTCTTGTTCGTCTTCTGGTGGATGTCTGGCAGTTGTCCTTTGATGCACACACCACAAAAAACTTCTTCATCCTCTCCAACCACTGCTGCTAATTGGGCAATTCGCAGCCTTCTTTCCCAGAGTTTCGGCTTGCATTTGCAGCTTTACGACGCTGCTTCCAGCCGTCTTGTTCTTTTTTGCCTTGCCAATCCACACATTTTCAGCAGATGGCGTTCGTTGCAGGGAGATTTTCTCAACAAAAACTCGACAGTTTTCTGTGTTATTTCTCTTCGGCGCCCTTGTTAAGTACAGCCGGTTTGCTGTGCCAACTCTCCGGATCGACTCACGGTTTTTCTGCAGGGCTAGCCAGGTCCTCTACTGATGCAAGGTCCTCCACTGTTTGGGAAGGATCAACTGCTACTTTTGTTTATCAGCAGACCACCACAGGTAGCTGTGCAAGCTACATACATACGCATTAAAATACCATCCAGGGCAACATCTATGAGGTCGTTGCACATGAAGTGGCCGATTTTACTGCCTCAGTTTCTAGTCGATTATTCGTTGCTGCCAATGTTCCCGTTTCAGGCAGTCTCCGAAGGCGCTTTCATACGAGTCTCAAACATCTTCAAAAGCTTCATTAGCAGCAGTGGTAAAGCTTTTCAAGCAGTACCTGCATTTGTTTAGGATAACATGCATTTCTCGCAAGCTGTAGTGTTTTTAAGTGTTAAAGCTTAAAAGAAGCACATATTAGTCGATACGGTCACTTTGTGGAGAAATTATAACACGTATTCGAGTGAAACACAAAGAATTGAGTGTAAAATCCAAGAAATTAGACAATTCTGTACGCAATCCCTGCATCTTCTATGTCAGAAAATTTCTATTTTCCTGCGGTTTGCGGTGTGTATTCATGCATATTCTTTACTTCTTCAGTGCCTTTACTTAAAGTTAACCTTTCAGACAGTGTATACATTTTTTGAGACACCCTGTATCATATGTCACCTTGATTTCTGTACCCGTATATGTCGGGTTTGTTAGAGCGCTTATGTAAAGCTAAGACCACACAGAAACAGCATGTTCGATGTTTAATTGCCGGAGACTGATTCCAGTCGATTCCCATGACGCCAAATCCTGTCGTTCACAAATCCGGTTGGCATGGAATGCCATGGGAACTACGCACTCAAATGCCTGGTTCTACTTTACGGTATTGGCGTTCAGAATGCTGAGTCATCGGCCACCAGAAGTATCAGATACATAATTCAACCAAATCCGATGTTACATGGCTTTCAACGGAACGTAAAACTGGTGTGAATCAGCAGCGGGATATCAGTAGAAGACGTTGGTACAGCTGTAGTCAAAATGCAAGGAACTGAGAGAGAGAGAGTCGATTGCAACTCGTGGTCCCTCTCTTTGGCATGGCCGATCTTGCTACCTCAATTTCTAATCGATTTTTTGTGGCTACGAATTTCCTGTTCCAACATTGCATTTAGTTTCTGAAAGCGTAGAATCTCCGCTTTCTTACCGTTTATAGCTTTTGTGAAATAATTGTCTCTTGCCGAGTTTTTGACGACGATTTGACAGCATAAATCAACGTGATATTAAGGTACTCCACTTACCACTTATATGAACCGAAAAGTGGAGGGCCAGATGCTGAAGCGCCACGACACCTGTGTTTCGTTAAGGCTGCGCAATCTAAGGGAGCTTTTTTTGAACAGGACCGTGACATGCGACGAAAAGTGGGTCCTTGATGACAATCGTCGTCGCTCTGCACAATGGCTGTACAAGTATGAAAGCCCGAAGGAGATGCTGAAACCAAGCCTCCATCCAATAAACACCTAGTGTCTGTATGGTGGACAGTGGCTGTTATAGTCCATTACAGGTGTTTGGAGACTGGAGAGACCATCATAGCGGAGAAGAGCTATGCCAGAATTGAAATGATGCACCAGAAGTTGATCGAAAAACAGCCGGCGTTGTTCAATCGAAGAGGCCCAATCCTACTGCATGACAACGCGCGTCTGCAGGTTTCAAAAATTGTTGTCCAGAAGCCGTATGAATTGGGATACGAAACTCTGCCACATGTAGCATATTCTCCAGATCTGTCTCCTACCAATTATCATTTTTTCAAGCATTTCGATGGTCATGCGAAGGACGAAAAATTCGACAATCAAGACGATGCCAAAATGACTTCTTATGTTTTATTAGTTCTCGCAGTTCTGATTTTTGCAAAGTGTACTGTTGTGTACTTATTGTGATGGTACTTATTTCGATGAATAACTTTGCTTCCAAGCAAAGTTACGATCTGTCAGTTTTCAGTCAAAATCGATCATTTCATATGCAGCGACCTAATAGAAGTGGAATTCGTGGGATATTGCTGGGTCTCTGCCCTTCAAGTAGTTGATCGAGATTCTTTGCGCTTTGATGTTTGGCCACGCTTCAAATGATCAGCTCTCGATAAAAGCCTACAAAATTGATCAGCAATGGTTGAGCGAATGGCTTTGCTTCGTTGCGAAGTCTTCTTCAGAGATTGGTCATTGACTCGGGTCATTAATGGATAAAGATAAAGGTCAGCGCTAGTTGGATGCGCCACGCATTCGACCATACTTCGTCGAGGGGCAGTTTGAGTTCATATATGCTCCCTACGGTACAGTCAGTGT
Source organism: Heligmosomoides polygyrus bakeri (assembly GCA_947359475.1). NCBI lineage: Eukaryota > Metazoa > Nematoda > Chromadorea > Rhabditida > Heligmosomidae > Heligmosomoides > Heligmosomoides polygyrus. Next base: position 83,584,752 of record OX375868.1, on the reverse strand, counting down.
TTATCCTTCCCAGTCTGGTGCGAATGCACCGACCCCAGAGAGATGGAGAGTTCAGTTGGCTTGTGCGGAAAATCCCATTCAAAAACCTTCAATCGGAATGCACGCGGCAGCCGGCGCCTCCTTCAACCACTTTACCACAAGCCCTACCGGCCACATTATTCGCATGATTCCCAGCTTGACTGCTTTCCCCGTACCAGAACTAATATCACATAAAAAGCTAGAAGAGAAAGCAGGCGGCCATTAATTTTACGTGGACGAGCTGATGGAAAGGGAAGGCGGAATGACCAGCTTTTTACAACATAATGTGATTATCCATAACAAATCCATAGCTCGACACAATGGGTTGGGCTGAGGAAATGTTCTTGACCATATTTTTATTTTTTAAAGAAATCACAGTTTCACAATAATATGAACTCAATCAACCACACAACCTCATTGTATCAGACAGTGCCTATCAGTGTTGTAGTTTTTCCACTCCATCAACCGAGAACTATAGCATTATTCGACTGCAGTGACTTTAAGGATAAAAGATTACGTTACCTCAATCTCTTTTGAGATGCGCCACGCATGCTACGGGATGTCGTGGAGGCGATTTGAACGCGTATTTTGACCATAAAATGACTTGCGGTGGCCAGCCGATAAACAAATCAACGGCTTATAATAACCAAACAAGTCTGATACAAACTCACCGACCTCGGAGAGGAAGGCTTGGTATCCTAGGCTAAAGATCCGAAATGGAGACCTGCAGTGGGGCTGTGCGCGAGTCAGCCAGCGCCTCCTCCTAATGGGCAATACACACCCATATAGTGACATTAATTATCAAAACAGGACATTTTTTTTAATAGAAACTCATTTTTTACTCACCAACCGGGAAACCAAAAAACACTGTAGCTAAATAACTAAATAATACTTTCACACCAACCAATTAAACAGTGAGATTTCAACGGGGTTTTTTTCGAGATTTTAGAGCCAAAAAGAGCCAATTCTGACAGTGTTTAGTGGATGGCACATGCTACCTGCTAAAAAACTGGATATGGACAAAGGGTGGTGGTCAGATGAGGAGGGGAGTTCAGCAGCGTTTAGGAGAAGAGGTTGAAGAAAAATTCTTAACCTGAATATCCATTTTTGACGAAAAATCAATTTAAAAAATATCAATTAGTCTCATTGTCTAGAATACGTGACCAACGATCGAGCACCATTTCGACCCTCTTGGTGCAGAACCGCTGCGGCTTCCTGTAGAAAAAGGCCTTGACATCAATTTTGTATTCCGACTGATCGCAGAATTTCTTGTCGCAAAAATAGCACTTCAAAGCGGAAAATAGATTTTAGTCAGAAGGGGTCGGGGCAAGGGAGAAGAGAGCATGTGGTAGGACCTGCTACTCGACTTCGGCACTCATCTGGTTCCTTGGATTCGCGACGTAGCGAAGGGCGTTATCGTCGCACTTGGACTTCGACTAATTTCTGTCCTAGTGTATCTGAGACACGAGCCGTAAAGCTCTATGTCATGAAGGCCGGGATCTTCGGTTTCTACGAAAATTATGCTGAACTCTCATAACGTTTTTTCGAATTAAAACTCTAGCGTCAGGCGAGAACAATGCCGATGGTTGAGAATTCCCGCTCAGTTAGCAGGAGGTGCGGGTTCGAGCCCTACCTGGCCGTTTTAATCTCAAGAACAAATCGTGACGAGAGCTTACACAATCTCGTTGAAAGCCATTTAAGCCTTAAAGAAGATGAATTGATCCGTATGCTAAACTGTTCTACTTTTCGGAGAAGTCTTATGGGTTTTATGCGTGTCTAGACCACAGCTCTTTCCTTACGCAATACGTCTTATAATCTCATGGATTATAGAACTTAAAGAAAAGTGAGAACATTCAAAACTCTGAAACTTTCCGTTTAACCTAATATCTTTACATTCCTATAAGAATTGTTTCAAAAGCCTTTTTTGATAAAAGTTTGTGTTAACATGATCTTCAAGAACTTACAGATAGAGATAGAGCGGAAAAGGAAATCCAGTACTTTTCCTCAACCCCGTGGCTTCGTATTCCGTTCAAACTGGCATTATTTGTCGACAGATCTTTGAAGTTATGGTAGAGGAATGGAGAGCATTTATTTCTTCCATTCCCAACTGCTTAATCGGGCCTGAAGCCGGCTTGTTTCCGTTCGCCTCAAATAACCATCCATTCCTCAGCCGGAATTCGATCATCGGGATATCCGATTCGTCGAGGTGCGTAGGTGTTTGAGGAGCGACACGCAATTTGCGGGGTCGTTGCTGAGCTTCGCACAGACCCGGAGGTGACTAATATCCGGGATCGCGTGCATTTCTGAGCTTCGCATAGCTGTACGTGGGTGCGGCGCATATCATCTGGAGCACAGACATAGCCCAGACTTGAATATTCTGCTGATTTCGCCGTACTGTGCCTGCAATCAGCCTTATCTTCTATCGTTTCAGTCGTCCTTCCTCTGCGACCCTTGTCATTACCGTCATAGTGCTGGATGACTAAGAGATTCGTTCACCAAAAGGCGCTTGTTTGCAGACGCCGGCATTCGTTTATTCAGTGACAAAGAGAGGGTAATCGAGAATTCATAGGCCAAAAACGAATTTCGCTGCTGCTTTGGTTGCATGTCGGAAATGTGTGTGTGCAGTTGCGCTCTATCTGTCCTTCACCTCACAGGTACCGCCATGATAATCATTTCCTAGTGCAGAAACAGTCGCCAGATATCGCTCATTGTTTGCATCTCAATCAGGGATGTGCGAAGTTTCCATGCAGAGCTTCAAGGTTCTCCTAGTGATACTATGATATCCATGCGAACTCAGAGGGTGTACATCGTATCGGAAAATTCTAAATTCGTTAATGGCAACTTATTTATCACTCCCACTAAGGCTATTTATTTATTTATTTATTTATTTATTTATTTATTTATGAAAATTAAAAGTCACTGAAGTCATGACTTCTGAGTTACAAATCTACGTTTCCGTGTTTCGTATTCCGGTTTTCTCTCATTTTTGAACTCTCCCGTTCCGTATTGCGTGTTCCGCTTTTCTCGAAAAAATTTCCGCGCATCCCTGGTCTCAATGCTCCTCCGAGATTGCGGCGAAGGTAGAATGTGCGGCTTATTCTGGGTCAGCTGATTCACGTTGACGTTTCTCACTGTTCCTACACTGATCTGTTCTCAAGCTTCTCCACAGCACCGTTAAAATTCGACTTGAAGGGATAAACGTCCTTCTCACGCGATAATCGTCCCTCTTCTTCATAATAAGGAGTCAAGACAAGAGCTTGAAAATCATTATCTAACCAATAACATGTCTATGTTTGGTTTTAGATGCCTTCTTACTCGTGAAAGCTTTCTGTAGATTGTATGTTGCTGTGTTCTCTGTAAATTTCTAACATTTTTGTTCGCTTCTTTATGCGCTTGATAGCCTTGTAACCCGTACGTGAATAAATCAATAAACCAAACCCTTCAAAAAAACATCTAATGAAAATCGGTATCCAAGCGAAGGCAGCCAATAATAATAGAAGATTAAGGACGGCGTAAATAAATTCCTATTTGGAACGTATGCTACTTCTACAGGACATCGCGGAGGCCATTCACGCGCACTTGACCTATATAACGAATTACAGAGTCCGTTTGAAAAACAAATCAGTGTTTTATTCTTATGGTGCAGGTCTGGTACGGCTCAGAGGCTTTCAGTTCTCGGTTCGGCTGGTAGGAGCTGAATTCATTCAAAACAGCCGACATCCAACACGTCCTCAAGTACATTGTCAGACTTCTGAGATAAGTACATAGAACTCCAAACAACAGGCACATCCCGGTTAAACAGCGAGACGCGAGTCAGATTGTCTACAAGAGAATTGCTCCTGACAGGAAAACCCGAAAAAATACAAATTTATATTACACCTCTATGCAGTACCCTAATATGCGTCTAATATAGTAATTACTAAAACAGGAATATGTCACGAATGCTCTAAAAAATATTATATTGATATGGATCAAATTCGAGAGCATGATAGCGCAGTAAGAGGAGGTGCCGGCTGTCGTGTGCCCTCAATTCCAGGTTCTTGGTTCGGATTTTTCTATTAGGCTAACCAAGCCTTCCGTATCACCGGAGACCGTAAATTGGTAACAGACTTGTCTGGGAAGGATTAAACACGAACTTATTCATTGGCTGGCGTTGCGTTGTGTGTCTGCATGACATCACATAGAAGTACTAGGTTGTAAACAAATTTTTGTCATTTTCACGCGTTTCTAATTTCTATTGGAGCGCCCGATTTTGAATGACTGAACAGCTAATAGATACGTTGTGCTCTCTAGGTAAAGAAATAGTTATTTCTCCTGCTGAAGTGCTTTTCAGATAGTTCCTCAACATTTCTGATTTCCTAGGGAATTTTAATTAAAGCATGGATAAAACGGCTTTGCGAACGGCTGTAGTTTTCGAGTTATTAGTCGAACAGTGGTGCAAATGTAAAAGAAGCTTGGGAAGAAGGCACTGTGTCGGATCGAACCGTTTTCCGCTGGTTTAGCAAGTTTCGCAATGGACGTGAATCGACTGAAGACAACACACGAGTCGGCAGACCATCATTCATTGACCAGGATGCCTTAAAGGAATCAGTCGAAAAGGATCCAGGGTAGTGTCATGCTTCTGTCTGAAATGGGAGTATTGCGAACCATTATTATAAATTTATGACAAGTGGCAACCTTTTAAAACCAAGTGTACCGTTTGTGGCCACTATACCGTGACAGTAGCCACTTCGAGGGAGGGCAAGAAACCTAGGCGTCTCCCATACAGCAGCTGCGAACCACCTCAACCTCAAGCAGCTAGGTGCGGTAAGGAAACTCGACAAGTCCGACAATCTCACCTAGGCGCAGCAGCTGAGGTTGCGAGTTCACTAATAGAACTGATTATACGGAGCCGTTTCTTCATCGACTTGTAATCTGCGATGAGAGATGGATCCTTTACGATAACGAAAAGCGTTCTGCTCAATGGTTCATGTCGACGAGCCTCCAATGACCCTTCCAAAGCCAGATTCACACTGCAAGAAGACAATGATTCCGGTCTAGTGGAATACAGCTGGATTAGTACACTTTCCCTTCCTTCTTCCTTGCCAAACGATAACTGCAGAGCGATACTGCGAACACTTGGAGAAAAGCATGCAAAAGTTTCACTGATGGTGCTCCAGAATTGAACGAGCTGCAGATCAGAACTCTCCTTTATCCACCATATTCGCCAAATCAAGCGCAAACCAACATTTCCATCTAGATAGCTTTTTAAATGACATTGTACTTAAAAACCGACATAACTTTGTTTACAACCTAATAGACTGCGCGGCTAATCCCAGAACGGGACTGGTTAAAGTCGTCCTTTATCCTCACTCTTTAGGATAACGGATAAAGGACGACGTCGCTCAATCCCTTCTGGGATGCGCCAGCGCATTCTACTTCTACGGGATGTCGTGGAGGCGACATGAATGCGTATTTGGCCATACAATGACTTGCGGTGGCCAGTCGATGAACAAGTCAGCGCTTTATCCTTCCCAGACAAGTCTGGTACCAATTCACCGACCCCGGAGGGATGGAAGGCTTGGTTGGCCTGGGCGGGAAATCTGAACCAGGAACCTGGTATCGGGTGCACGCGACAGTCGCACCTCCTTGACTGCGCTACACGCGCCCTATGCCTCACTCTTTACTCATTTATATTTATGTTTTATTTATACATTTATTATTCATGTATTTGTTTAAGGCATAGGCAACAATCTAGTTCAACAACGTTAAAAAAACAATGTTGGAAACAGTAGGACAGCACGAATATAACCGTTGCTCATGTGGGTAGCAGCTGCGTAGACCTAGACCTAGTCAGTGCTTCACAAGTCCTTCTGGAACCTTCAGATTACGTGAAATGTCCCCGATTCACGAATGAACCTCCGAGGTCGGAAGCTCGAACTTTCCCCTTATGCATTTCGTAAATTCCCCAGCAACAAAAAAAGATCTTTTCGGACTCTATAAATATATATGCTGCCATATGCCGTTGGCTGGAGCAGATTGCTGTGAACGACACAATAAATGAAGTATGATAGATTGAGGGTAGTCTTCTCCGCCATGTATCTCCTCAATTCAAGAAATGGAAATGGTATTGTTCCATGTTCGACTTTGCTCAAGCTGGGCATGTTCTTTGTTTGTGCTGTAGGATCTCGTGTAAAGCTGTTGAGCCAAGAATGGTGAACTTCTCTGATCGGCTTACATCTCGGCGTAACCGCATTCTTCGGAGCATGGAGAAGATTTGCCTTCTGTCTTCTCATGTTTTCAAAAGGAGTGGAAAAATCGTTCGCCCACGGATCATTTCAAGTTATAAATTTGCCGACCTCAGTGGGCTTCACCCCGAAGGGCGCCAAACAGGGGTGGGATTCATCAACAACTTGCATAACTTTAACAGCGGAAAACTGAGATAACGCGGCTTATCGCTCACCATATAGCTCGATAATCCGCGCTATCAGGGATTTCGGCTGTAATTTTCTCTGTTAAATTGCTGTAAGTCGTTAATGAATCTGGCCCCAGAAGATCGCTGAGGGGGTGACCCGAAGGGAGAGTATCATTCGTCCACGTCTTTCTCCATTCGAAGGTAAATTACCAACCTCTCGACTGTTCCCACGAGGTCAGTCGTTCTTATTTCCCCTTCATCTTATTCTATCACTTGCGTCTGGAGCTTTTGTAGCCTGAAACCGTTCGTTGCCAAGTGACTTCCCAAATTCTTTTGTCTTCACCAGGCCCTGAAAAAGTATGTCGAATAAAGAAGTATGCCAATCTCGATGTGGTTCATCAAGCAATAGAATAGCTAAACAAGTGTTAGGGAAGCATTGACCATACTCTCTACCTTACAGATGGCGATATTGCAGAGATCGCATACATATACCCGGAGCTACTAATGTAATTAATGACGAAGAGCCGTCTAAGAAGATCTAGAAGCAAAGAAATAGATTTGCGACAGCTGATCATGTTTCTACGGTCAGTCTCTGTGACACTGTGTGACTCCCTTCCGACACGTGGTCGAAAAACGGTTGATGTACAGTGTAATGGAGCTTGAGCAATTGTTGGACTCCAGTAGAGGGCAGTGTTCAAACGAAAAGCAACGCCAAGCCGCTATTTTAAGAGGATGACCTATGAAGAACGAAAGGAAACGAATGAAAGAATGATAGGTTTGGGTTCGTCGCCCATCTAGGGATGACTAGTGAACTGATTTATTTGGAGTAAAAGCAAAAAGGATGATCACCAGTTGATACGTGGTAGTTCCGCAGCCGTTCTTGCAACAGTCTGGCACCCTTTTCCTAGTTGAACGCCCAGGTCCCGACAAGCAGGGCGAAAGGGGTTTGAGCAGACTCGTCTTCAGCTACTGCCAGGGCGGAAGACATGGGCCCCCTAAGCGGTTGATTGATGCTGGAACGCTGACTTTCAGTCTTTACACTGCTTCGTCGTACATCAGTGCCAGATAAAAGTAAAGCGACCCACCTGCTTGAATTCTTCCGTTTCAATCCGCCCCGTTCCGCCATGTTGCTGTGTCGCGCCTGCTGTTGGCTCCTAGTTATTCTTGAAGCGTCGAACTACTTAGTATCGTAAGACTTGCTTTAAGTGGCCGCCATCTTTCCAGCCCTACCTAGACAATTTCTGTTTCATGCCAGGTTTATTTATCCGAACCACATGCTGTGCCGTTGAGTCTTCGAAACACTCCAGTGGGTGCAGCAACAATGTATCCGCTCGCTCATATCCGGTGCCAGAGTGGCCCAGCTGGTCTTTCTCGCTGGAGAGAAACCAAGGCATCGTTTCCTTCCTTGCACATTTGCCCGTCGTCCCGTGTGGTGGCTTCCTTTGTCAAAGGAAAAGGCTAAGTTGCTGCATTTAAGGGGACTAAATCCCATCTGCTCATACGATTTACCTGAACATGAGATGACCAGTGTTGATCAAGCGACAGATCTCGGGTTTCTTCCCAATGCAAATTTGACTTTCGACCTGTAATAGAAAATTTAATTTCAAAGGAGGCGGTCACGTTGCTGGTCTACATAATTTACGACAACTTGTTCCAATGGATAGTCTCTGATGATGGACGGTTGACGATGCTTGAACTGCGAAAGCGGCTTGTTCATCGGGCTTACATAAAGTCCAGCTTTCTGGGCCCCATGTCAGTACAGGAATAGCCGGTAGCGCAGTCGCAGGAGGCGTCATCTGTCGCGTGTGCGCCGTTTCAAGATGGATGGTCCGAATTCCGCCTAAGCAATCCAACCCTTCTATCCTATTGGGGTTGGTGAATAGATGCCATATTCGTCTGTGAAGGTTAAGCACTGAATTGTTCATCGGCTGAGCATCACAAATCAGTGCATAAGCTAGTACACATTCAAATTGTCTCTGCGATACGCAACAGAGGTGAAACACTCTAAACAGAAGTTTATCGAAGCCGTCCTTTATCCTTTAATTACTTGTGTCAGTACGGGGATGATGTTAAAATCAAACAGCCGCGGGCTCTGACCAGTACAGTCTTGGCCTTTTTCACTTCTTTGTTGACGCTCTTGGCTGCTCATCAAGCCGCTCACTCCATCCCACCAGCTCCATCCTGCACTAACTCATTGGCGAGGCTGACTTAGATACATGAAGCTGGAGCGTGGATGGGCGAGGATGTACCATGCCTGTCAGCGATCTCCTGTGGGCATATTTCGGGGTCAGAGACGATCTGTCTGAAAGCGGCGCGGGCAAAGACGTGGGACAGCGCCGGCGGAGCCAATTGGCGTCGACTCGCGTCGTGACACCCACCGCTCCACACTGAACCAGACAGCCATCGCCGCGGAGAGGATGGCGACCCAGCCAACCACGGGAGCCAGCTGGTCGACCATGTTGGTGTGATTACAACCGATAGTGCTAGGAGGTTGAGAGGGCTTACAGTCTTGTTGGGCGCGTGTAGCGCAGTCGGAGGTGTCGCCTGCACCCGATACCAGGTTCCTAGTTCGGATTTCCCGCCCAAGCCAACCAAGCCTTCCATCCCTCCGGGGTCGGTGAATTGGTACCAGACTTGTCTGGGAAGGATAAAGTGCTGACTTATTCACCGGCTGGCCACCGCTAATCATTGTATGGCCAAATACGCGTTCAAATCGCCTCCACGACATCCCGTAGAAGTAGAATGCGTGGCGCACCCTAAAAGGGATTAAATAACACTCTCCTTTATCCTTTTCCTTATCTTTTACAGTCCTCTTCTTCTTCATCGTTTGTTCCGCAGTTGAGAGGGCTTACATTCTTCTTCTTCTTCTCCCGAGCGTTTAGTCCCGCGCAGTCGCAGGGTCCGCTGTTCTTATGATCCGTCGCCACCTCATCCTATCAAAGGCGTCGTCTGGCATGGCGCCGACTTCAGCGAGATCTTTCTTGATGACATCCTTCCACCTTTTCCTTGGGGCTCCTCTCGGACGCTTTCCGGGTGCCTCGAAATCTAGGGCCAACCTTATGGGGTGATCCTCTGGTCTTCTGAGGACGTGTCCATACCACCTCAGGCGCTGCTCCCTCATCTTCAGCTGGATCGGAGCTGTCTTCATCACTGCCCTAACATCCTCGTTTCGCACCCTGTCCCGACGGGTCCATCCACAAGCCCACCTGAGCATCCTCATTTCCGCCGCGTGCAATTGCCGCTCCTGCGCTTTACCTAGGGCCCAGCACTCACTGCCGTAGAGGAGGGCAGGCCTCACCACTGTTCTATAGAGCTTTCCTTTGAGTGTCCTGGAGCACCTACGGTCGCAGAGGATTCCTGTGGACTCCCTCCATTTGAGCCAGGCTGCGTTTATCCGTCCCCTGACCGCCTGGTCCACACTTCCTTCCTCGGATAGGTCACTTCCGAGGTAGCGGAATTCTTCCACCTTCTCGATCGCCTCCCCTTGGCAGTCTAGGATCGGTCTAGTGCACTGCTCAGAGCTGATAAACTTGGTCTTCTTCACGTTCAGCCGCAGGCCGTTATCCGCGAGGGCTACTTGCCACAGCCTCACCTTCTCCTCCAGCTCCTCCCGGCTGTCGGCTACTAGAGCGATATCGTCCGCGTAGAGGATGGTCCTGAGAGGGCCTTCCTCCAGGAGTTTCACTATGCAGTCAAGCGTCAGCACGAAGAGGAACGGACTCAGAGCCGACCCTTGATGTACACCCACTGTGATGTCCATCTTCTTTGTCATTCCGTGTGGGGTTCGTACCGCCGCTTTCGAGCCTTCGTACATGTCCTTTACGATTGTGATCAGACGTTCTGGGACACCTCTACCTCGGAGCGATTTCCAGAGCACGGCCCGGGGTAGCCTGTCGTAGGCTTTCTCCAAGTCCAGAAAGGCCATGTAGCAGGGCTTTCGTTTCTCCCGATATTTCTCCATTACCTGGCGAGCGATGAAGATGGCGTCTGTGGTGGACCTCTCAGGCATGAAGCCCCACTGCTCCTGGGAGATTGTCACCATCTCCCTCAGCCTCGAGTCGACCAGACGTTCGTAGATCTTCATCGTGTGCGAGATCAGTTTGATCCCTCGGTAGTTGGAGCACTCGGACGCGTCCCCTTTCTGTTTGAAGATGGGGACTATGATGCTGTCCCTCCAGTCATCCGGCATCTTACTGTCTATCATGACTCTGTTGAAGAACTGTGTCAGCCAATTGACTCCACAGTCCCCAAGCACCTTCCAAGCCTCTACTGGCACCCCATCAGGTCCAGCTGCCTTCCCGAGCTTCATCTTTCCTATGGCGTTGCGAACCTCTTCTCGCGTCCAGGATGGGATGGGTCCTTCCGTTGGTTGTTCTTCTTGAACTTCGCGACGAGGCAATTCTTCATTCAGGAGCTCCTTGAAGTACTCCTCCCATCTTTTTCTGACCTCGACTGGCCTCCGTAGTACCCTGCCGTCAGCACCCCTCACTGTCTTGACCACTCGAATGTCGGCGCAAGCTCTATGCCGCGCCTTAGCCAGCCGGATAGCAAACTTCTCTCCCTGTGGCCCGTCTAGCTTCTCATATAGGGCATCCATCTCCGCTCTCTTCGCTTTCGCTACAGCTGCTTTTGCCAGGCTCTTCATCTTCCTATAGACTGTAAGATGCTCGGGTGCGCTTGTCGTTTGCCACTGCTTATAGGCCTCCTTCTTTTTCCTCACCGCAGCCTGCACCTCTTCATTCCAGAACCATGCAGCCTTATCTCCTCTGATCCCTCCCTTTGTTTCACCGAGGGTTTCCTTGGCACATCGTAGAATCGTTTGGGTCACCCTCCTCCAGGTCTCGTTCACGGGACCAGTTGGATCCGGAAGACCTGCATCGAGCACCCTCCTTCGTAGCTCGTTGCGCTCTGAACCCCGCAGTTTCCACCATCGGATTCTGGGTTCTGTTCTTACCTTGGGTTTGCTGGGTAGAGGTATGGCCAGGTCAGCTACCAATGGCCTGTGCTGTGGTGCTACATCTTCAGCCGGAAGGACCTTCACATCCCGGACAGTTTTCAAGGCAGGTCTTCGCACTAGGATGTGGTCGACTTCCGTCCTTCTTCCTCCGCTAGCATAGGTCACCTTCTGGCTCTCCCTCTTCGCGAAGAAGGTGCTACAGACCACCAGGTCGTGGGAAATAGCCAGCTCAAGAATTCTTTCTCCATCTGGGTTCATCGAGCCGACCCCTTTACCTCCATGAACCCTTTCTACTCCTCTTCTGCCACTCCCTACGTGGCCATTCATGTCCCCTGCTATGGACAGGTAATCGCCTTCTGGTACGGACCTTATGGCCTCCTCGAGCGTGAAGTAGAAATCATCTTTCTCGTGCTCGGGGCATCCGGTCTGAGGGGCGTAGACGGACATGACAGTCCAGTAACCCTCCTTCGTGTCGAGCCGCAGTGACATGATGCGGTCGTTTATCCTTTGGACAGCAGCTACCGAATCCCTGAGGGACTCTGCGACAGCTATCCCGACACCGTTCTTCTTCGTATCCTCTCCGTTGTAGAACAGCTTGACCCCTTCTCCAATCTCCTTGGCCTTCGCTCCTTTCCATCTCGTTTCCTGCAGACACAGGACTTCTATCTTTCTGCGCTTCATCAAGTCGGCCACCTCTCTGGATCTTCCGGTCAGCGTTCCCACATTCAGAGTCCCCACTCGAACTAGCTTCTTTGGCCGAGGTCGTTCTGCCCTCGGTAGCCCTCGCATACTGACCGCAGAACTCGGGCGGGGGTTCTGCGCGTCACTTCCGGGTGACGTCCTAGCCTTTATACTGATTCCATTGCGACTTTTGATCATGGTTTGTGACAGGTTTCTCCATCAGCCGGCCTGTCAACCTGGGCCTGACGCTGGAACCGTTGCCATTTTTGCAATTTCTGCAGGGCATGGCGTGCCGGACTTCACATGAGGTGACACCACAAAACCAATAACCGTTTGTGGTGTCTACCTCCCTTCTCGCCCCGGGCGGAGCTCGTATCACCCCTTTCTTGCCTTCGGGGTGCCCCTTTCGTGCCTTCGGGGCGTGCTGTGATTCAGACTTCGCTAGGCTTCCGAAGAATTGTCGAACTCCTTCTCAGCCTGGGAGACCCTGCCGGAGATTGAAAACCTCCGCTGTACATCGCAGTTCGACACCCATTGCCACCCCCACGCCGCGATGAGGCGCTGAACCATGTGGGAGTTGAGAGGGCTTACATTGCGGTCCAGAAATTCGGATTGATGTGAACCCTACCATCTCCTGTATTATGTAGAATTTCGAGTTCTATCGAATAAGCTAGGAAATAATCTTTCTTCAATAACCCTTAAAACAAATTTTTTTCAGGCGCTGTTTATTTTTCGTTAAATATTGCTTTTTAATCACATATATCAGGATTAAATTGGAGGTATATTTGCAGGCTACACGAGGATTCCAATTAGATAAACGAGAGATCTTTTAACAGAAGTTTAAAGCATTAGGGCCTGTTCATACTTCGCGACAAGAGCGACTGGAGCAACAAGAGCGATGTATGAACAGGCCATTAGTTTCAACATGACATCTCTTTAACTTTCCGTAACTGATTTTTCTATGGAACTTTGTAATGCACACATCATATATTTCGAGACTGAGACTGGATTGGTGGATTCATCAATTCTAATTTTCATCAAGAATAGATTTCATCACACAATACTTCAAGTTGCGGTGCCGTGCCTTGACATCTTGCTGCAGAGTTTTCTTATTTCTCTGGGACTAATTGCTCTTGAATGGTACCGCCCGTCGAACTTATAGAAGACAGTTGACCTTAATTACTACAGCTATAATACCTCGACATCTCTCTGTCTACATTATATCTTCTTTCAGCATCGCGTCTTCTAAGGCGCTTGATTTCATCTTATATCTCAAAGCAGTCCGAACTTCTACGAGCTAGTACCATTACTCTCAAGTAAACACTTCGCCTTCAAGTCTACGTCATGGAGGAGCTTCATCAATGTGTCCATTGCAAGATGTCCGCATCCCAAAAGCCTCTTCAAAGTACTGCAATGGTATACTGTTATTCGACATCATATCATCTAATCTGCGCGCTTCACCTATGTAATTTCGACTTCGGGTCATCCAGGCAATGTACTTGACCAAGGTCACCACCAATTAACGAGTTCGGAAACACTCATGAATGCTTTGAGAAAACTAGAGTACACAATTAGGTGATCTTAGGAGGTCTACTGACTGTCAAGTCGAACTCGTCGTGCAATCTCAAACTGGAAACGCACTGAAGAATCATAATGTCGTTGTCAAAAGGTTGACCACTTGGGATTCTCTTATAAGGTCTCTCGTCTATCCAATTAGATTCCTCGCGCCATTTTGGGCTGAAAGCATGCTTCGCAATTAATTCTGATTTAAATAAAAACTGAGATTTAACGAAAATAAACAGCCTAAAAAGGTGCCTTAAGGGTTATTTAGGCAGGACAATTTCTGGCTCATTCAATAGCGATCGAAATTCTAAGACAGCAGATGGTACAGTTCACATCACAAGCATGGAAGCATGCTACGCAGTTGATTATGATATGAACAAAAACTGATATTTAACGAAAGTTAAGCAGCCCCTCGAAAAATCGTTATAAGGGTTTTTGAGGTAAGATTCTTTTCTGGCTAATTCGATAGAGCTCAAAATTCTGCTACAGGGGATGGTAGGGTTCCGATCAATCCGAATTTCTGGACCGCCACTGCAAGCCCGTTGAGCCTCCTAGCTCTCTACTGACTGTGATCACACCAAATCTGCTCGACTCGCGGGATCCCGCGATCGGCCAGCTCACCATCGCCTCCGCAGCGAAGTGGCGGGTGTCACGGCGCGAGTCAACGCTAACTGGCTCCGCGGGCACTGTCTCGCGTCTTTGCCCGCGCTGCTTTCATGCAGATCGTCCCCTCCCCATATCCGTCGCACCGGTCCCTTTCCGAACGGGCTCGTCGTCGTCGTTTCCCCTAGAAACGCCTCAGTTTTCCGCGCAGTTTTTCCCGTCTCTCCATGAACGGAAGTGCTCTCGAGGGCTACTGCTGGGACTCGCTTCGATTGCCCGACGACTATCTCTGAAAAGCCGCTAATTCGCGGTTCCAGAGCTCGTCTTTGACACTTTGAGCACAGGACGGGATCCCCAGTGGGCGCTTAGAGCCAACGTTTTCGCAACACATTGCCGAAGGAGGCGTTCACTCAAAGAAGAGCTCGACGCTCAATCGTAGTTACCTGGCTTCAGCCGACGTCGTCGTTTCTATTCCGAATCTTCGCACCTACGCCCTTGCACCTATATCTCGTCGTCAATTATTCCCGCGGTACTCAAGACATCAGACACCGTCCGGCCAGCCGGCCGCCCACGGTCTGAGGACTTCAGGCAGAGTCCCGTCGATCTTCTAGAGTGCTCGTGTCCTTTCTAGCATTTCTCCCGTTTCCGGTTGCCTTCCGTATTGGCATGTTTACTGAGGCTGAAAGTGAGTTAGTCATCGGCACGCTGACGCTGAATAGATTTGCGCCCACAGAGAACGAGCACTGCCTTTTTAAGAGTCTTCGACTGAATATGGAGGTCTCTTCGCTTTAATCACTTTAACCAGTTTTCCTCAACCTCTGTTACTGTGTACCTTTGAGTTCTTTCTTACGGAAGCTGCTCGGGCGGGCGAAATTACAGTTTCTTCCCCCATTACGTTTCTCTGCTTAGCGCTGACATTCACTGGGTGCGGGAAAGCTGTCAGTGTTTATGCGCAACACAATTCTGACGATTTTTTTAACAGTTGACACGTATTTTTAAGGAACAGTGGAGCTAAGAAGCCTCGACCGATGTCATATGTTATTGTCCAGTTCATAGCCTCACCTTGGCATGTGGTTCGATGTCTTCCTATTCTTCAGAGCGTGAAGAGAGCTGGGAGTAGTCGAAAGTATTGAAGAGAAAACTCTTCATAGCGTCATTCCATCAAGCACCGCTACCGCTAACCGTCCGTAGAAAACACGGCAGAACAGGCCCAGCACCACCCATTTGTATGATTTGCTATGCATCTTTCATAGGTTGTATCCCTCAGCTGCGAGCAACATCTTCATTGTTCCTTGCCCCGTGCCAGAGGGGCCCATGGTGTGTTAGGTTCGTCAGGTAAGGAAGCTCAAATGCCGTGGGTCATTCACCATCCATCTGTCATTGGTCTTGTCGCGCAGGTGCGAGAAATCTCTTAAATCCCTGTCCTTCTCAGAGTGATCCATTGCACGTTATGTAGCTACGGCAGGAGAGCTCACCTTCTAGCGTTACCTAACTATGAACTCGAAAGTTTACTTCAAGCTGATTTGCTGTGCCATAATAACCACCTGATGAATACTCCCATTTTTGACGTGTGCATAGATCGACCGAGTGCAAGATGAAGCTTCGCCAGATAGCGTGGCCAAATAGGGTTGTCTATTTGTTGCTGTTCGCGGAGAGGGAGGGTGAGTCCGTTCAGGGCCCGGATTCATCAAGCAGAAGGTATACATAGGTGGAAGTACCAGAGGGTAAGGCCAACACTCACCCGCGGTGGGTATAGGGCATGATTCATATTCATCAGAGGAATCGAGGGTAAGGTAGAAGGACCCTGATAGACGTCCGGAAAACTTCCCCTTATAGCATTCCGCTGATTCCGTTCCCAATATGGAGTGAAAAACTTGTCCAAGTTAGGGGGCGAGTGGGAATGAAGGGGTCCCATTCGAATTATTCTCTCCGGCAGGGAGAAATATTGAAAAATTCGCTGATATTAAATCGGAAATTCCCCTCGGAGTTCGAGTTATTCCTTGCGATTTTGCATACTCTTTTGATGACGTAGTTTCAAGAGACTTCTAAAGTTTATTTTCGGGAAGAGAAGCAGCTCGTAGGATCTCGTAAGAACAGCCATTTCAGTGGAGCGCATTTTTGTAAATGGAGCGCGAAATTATCGCGGGTATGCGGATGCACCCACGACGATCGATGGGTTTTCTCGACCCACTGCTATAGGCCTATGTTACACTTCGGTGAGCAAAATATAAGGCCGGCAGCAGAGTCTTGCGGGTGGTGCGGCGGCGCGAGGGTTACTGTACGCAATACTGCGTACTTTTGCCGGCAGTTGCGACCTCTAAGAATGTCAGAGATGTAGTAAGCAAAACACTTTTTGCTTTGTGAAGAAACGTTTTCTAGGACAAAACTCAACAGTTCTGTACCAATTGCTCTCACTTTTATCATTCTACCTCCACTAAAGGCTTCTCGATTGGCAAGCAGCTTGAATGTGGTAGCTCTTGTGATGACCGCATTTCCTCCGATGCCTTGTTGAGTCCGGGAGGTTTGCCCGATGCAGTAATAGCTCATACTAAAAGAACGGTCTGCCTTGTTGTTGCATTTCTGTGCAAGGGTTTTCCCTAAAGCTCACACGGCTAACTTGTGGCTGGGAGGCCACGAAGATTTGCAGTGCAATTGTTGTTGCCTAATATCGTGTCAAGGTTTTTTTTGCGTTACGTTTTGAGTTCAGGATTCCATACGTCTTCATTTGTCGACACTAACGGTGACTATATTCTTGGTTGTCAAGTAACTAACTCCAACGACTCCAACGTAACTCCAACGCGACGCCGCGCGCTAACCGTACGCGATATCGCAGCACTGCAACGCAGACGTGACGGCGACGCATGTTCGTCGCGGAGCACGAAATGTTACCAGCGTTCAAACTTGTCAACTAGAAAGAGCCGCCGAAGGATGTTACACGATAGAGAACCCGCGGAAAAAACGCCTTAAACATTACAGGCTGTCTGTGGTCGCCATTTCATCCTGTTTTCTCCTTTTTAGGATCATTCTCCACCTACTGGGTCCAAATCTTATCTGTATCGCATTTTTTTTCCCGATTCTTCCGAATTTTCCTCAGTTCATGTTGTAGTTCGAGTTTTATACAATTTGGAAACATACGGTTAACATATGTCCCTGGTTTTTTCTTGAAAAGATAATAAATTATAAATCTAGAGAGTGTGAGTGGAGTATTCAAGTTTTTGCTCGTCCCCCCCCCACAATAAAAACTTACAAACACTTGCTTCTGAAACTTCTAGTTAGTGATCCTATCCCAGTTCTTGTTTCGAATTTTCCTCCGAAGTTCTTGACTGTTTTCCTTCACTCATTTAAAACGGATGGATTCTTTCCACCCGCACTTTGTTAACAACCGCTTCCACTTCCATACCAGGAGACACCATCCTCATCTCATGTCTCCTTTCTTCTTCTACGCGGGCGAGGTCGCCGGAACATACTTTCGCGCTATAACGCGCCCAGCAGCATGACGCAGCTACCACGCGCGTATGACGTCATTAGCCGTCCCTGCCGGAAGCATATGGACCGCGACAACTCGCGCCCCGTGCGCGACATCCTGAGGAGTTCGCGCGGCGTGGAATTACAGGGTGCGTAAAAAGTATTGACGCACCTACTTTTTGTTTCAGCTCCAGCTTTCTCTTTCTACCCCTCTAGGGTTTTGTGTGTTATTTTTGTTGTCTGTATTGTGCTAAAAAAAAAACACTCACGAAAAAACTGAAGAAACATGATTGTCATCGCTACGGTGGACCTTTTTTGTCTGTTACCCAGACAGCTGGATAATTCCTTAACAGGAGAATTAGACGCTGTTCGAAACAGTTGGTGAGGAAAGAGGTCAGCAACCCAAACGTCAGCCACGACTCTGTTATAGCAGATGATGACTACAAGATGTTCAGGCACGATAACGTCTAAATCAAAAATTATCACTCTCTGTCCGATAACGGCAATCAGATAGCGCGCGCAGGTGTGGACAGCTTCTCAGACGAGCACAGCTTAAACATGAATCCGCTGGATAACTCTTTTTAGGCGATTTTGGAGAGTGAGGTCTGGGCTACTTTCAACAGAAGTGACCAGTCGCAGAAGGCTACCCTTTTCAAAGCACAGGACGAAATGCAAGCAAGTGCTTGCGGCGCGTGCTCCTGAATTTTTCCGTCGTTTTCGCTCCTGTATTCACAGCAAAGGAGCCAATGTCGATAACGAGTTCTTCTATCGTGTTTGTAAGATCATTTTTCATATCTCTCAAGTGAATATTTTAAAACCTACTGCGCATTACTATTTTCACAACCGCCATTTACTGCGTCAATACTTTTTACGCACCCTGTATATACGCCCCCGGGTTGTCAAGTTCCTTTTGGACAGGAATATGCACCAACCTATTATACTCCTAGCATGTAGATTCGTTTAAAAAATGATTCCAAAGAGATAAACCATAATCGACACCCATCTATCATGCCCACGGCGGGTCTCACCCGTAGCTCCTGGCACTGTGGGTGAGGGCCGCCGTGAACTACGGCAACCATCGCGGATCTTTGCGACCAGCGGCACCGCTCGCGACAACTCGTCCGCGTCGCGGCTTCGACCACATGGCAGCGTGGGCCCTCACTGCGGCGGAAGCGATATGGACGAGTTCTCCGGATGCTGCCGCGAGATTCTGTAGAGGCTCTAACATAGGCCATAGCCACGATGTGGCGGGTAAAGTTTATCATGAATGCCACCTTGTGGATTCGCCTACCTGCTACATCCCGCATACCCGCGAGTATGCGCGTCGATGAATCCCGCCC
This sequence comes from Heligmosomoides polygyrus bakeri, assembly GCA_947359475.1. Lineage (NCBI taxonomy): Eukaryota > Metazoa > Nematoda > Chromadorea > Rhabditida > Heligmosomidae > Heligmosomoides > Heligmosomoides polygyrus. The sequence continues at coordinate 83,565,731 of OX375868.1, read as the reverse complement.
CAGGATTTTCCCAAAAAGTTAAACTTTCATGCAAAGGAAAGCGGCAACTGGCAACTTCGGAGGCCTTCCCACCTGCTTGAATCGTTTGACTCCGATTATCAGATTCTCGATGCCAGGCGTGTGTCAATCCTGAGGCCGGATTTATCATCCTGAGCCCCGGTCCACCTCGGGGGGGGGGGGGGAGACGAGCTTTCTACCCCCTGGCCCGCCCACCCCCAACCCCTAGGCTTGCTCGAGAGTCCAGTGGCTGCCTTAGTGGAAACACAGACGTTTACAACGCCTCTGTTTAAAGGGCGGGGATAGAACGCCACTCCGGGTGTGCTTGGTATTATGCAATAGAAGGGGAAAGCATAACCTTAATGAGGCATTCAGCGCAAACCTTAACCACCAATTGGTGGGTATACTTCTAAAGTAGAGAATAGTAGAAAATACCTACCAATGTAAGCTCCCTACGACCTCGACTTCGAATTTCGCATGAAATGGTCGCTCAGTTTTGTGGTAACAATTAAGGACCACCTCGTACATGCTGCTGGTACAACCGGAGATGTTAACGCCTTTGAATTTGAATGGCGCATCAGAATCACTTCCATTCCTGATGAACACCGCCTTCTTTCAGACCCTTGAGCTATGTAGTGACTCCATAAGCGCTATTTGAATCAGACATGTGTTACGCTGCTTTGGCTAATGCTCGGGTGCAGATGCATGTCGCTGGTCGTTATTCACACGTCACGCAAGACCTGGAATGTCATGCGAGAACGGGAATGGGAATGTCCTCCCATTCCGGCATGACATATTCGAAACTGGAGCTTTGAGTAGATGGCATTCCCTTACAGTGCAACTCTGCTCCGTATAAGTTCATGTTGTTGTACAATCATCAGCACCACTTCCATTACCGTTGGCTTCTCGCTTGGTGACGGGGTTCACTCTGATTCCGCCAGTTTTTCCGATCAAATGCTTGATCGGAATGAGCACAAACTAGTGGAAACACCGGCTGTTGCGTGGACCGGATTCCAGGTTCTTGTTTCGGGTTTCCCACCAACGAAGCCTTCCATTCCTCCATTGTCGATGACCAGGTACAGAACTTGCCTGGTAACGGCAAAACACTGACTTGTTCAGGCTGGCCACCGCAAATCATGGCATAGGCCAAAACGCCTTCAAATTGCTTCCGCGACAGCCCTTAGAAGTCGAATGCGCGGCACTTCCCCAAAATTGGTTTGACAACGCTGACCTCTACACTTTATCCTCTTATGTATATGACGTATATTAATCCTTTAGCCAAATCTACGCACTCAAGTGAGGCTAAAGATTGGTTATCCACGTCATTTCTGTTGAAGAGAAACTTCCTCTTCTTCTTAAAAAATTTCCGCATTAGGAAGAAATGAACTTTGGCACGATCGCCATCAAATCGCGTATCAACTACAAGTCACTGCAATACGTATTTCCATCCTTGTGGGGCGTCTCGGATGAAGTTCAGATTTCCCGCCCAGGCCAACCAAGCCTTCATCCCTCTGGGGTCGGTGAGTTGGAACCAGACTTGCCTGGGAAGGATGAAATGATTGATGACTGATTCGTCCATCGGATGGCCGCCGCTATTCATTGAGTAGGCCAAATACGCATTCAAATCACCTCTACGATATCCCGTAGAAGTAAAATTCGTGGCGTATTTTAAAGGGTTTTAGTAACGCAGACCTTATCATTATCCTTTGTTTTCACTCTCAAGCCAGTTAGCTTCACTTATAAACCTGAATCGCTCCTCAAATAAATTGGTTTTTACTGACATCTTCTTCCAAAATTGTTAGATACCAATGATACAATTTCATCCCATTGCTGCCCTTTGTCGTTTCCGAAATCAACATTCTAACAAACTTCGACAATCTTCTGGCTTTAAATGTGCGAACTTGAAACGAAGTGTTTATACCATTCTTCCATCAAATAGGGCACTTTTTAAGTCAAATTAGACACTCTCTTACGCCTAAGCCTAGGAAATTTGAAATCTAGGCGAAATTTTCCAACTGAAATGAGCCTTTTCTACATTGAGCTAGAGATTCTTCAAAAAGGTAAGAGTTTTTTTTGTTGAAGGAAAATTTTGGCATAACTTTCTTTGAGGTTTTAATTAATCAATCCAGTAGGTGAACTCATAGTTTGAAATTTTATAAAAATTTTGTTTTTTTTTGGAGAAAAATAATGATTTAAAGCTTGCTTTAAAGAGCAGGAAGGCGGCCATTTTTAGTGCTAAAAACAGATTGCGCCGTGAGATCCTCCAAGAGGACGCGATTTTTTCGGCTGATGGCAGAATTTTTGTTTGCACGTAGTTAGTTTCACAATTGGAAACAGTAAATAAAAACACATTTAAAGAACACACACATATCTTCAACATGATCATCTATGTAAGCGGCATTTACATTATCAATCAAATAAAAGTTACCGCGAACTTTTTAAGTGCACGGCGCAATCTGATCGTTTAATGCGCTCTATGCTTGCTTCTCTGCCGTGCTTTAAAACAAATTTTATTTTATTATTTTTTAAAATAATTTTTAGAGTTATTGCACTTATTGGGGTAGGTAAACTAAAAAAGTTCAAAAAATGTTATACTTAATTTTCCTCGAACAAAAATTATTGTAACGATCTTACTGAGTATATAGTTTAATTTGCCATTTCGATTTGGAAGAGTTCGCTTTGTTTTCAAAACTCCAAGACAATCTTAGAAGACTGCCCAACTTGATTCGAAAAGTGTCCAGTTCGACGTAAATATGGTCTACATATGCCAATTATTCACTGTTTCCGAGAATGTACATCACAAATGAGAAACCCTGACCTACCACTTTAAGCGATTCAGTGGAATCAATCCTATTCTATTAAGAACTAAAAAATAGGCGTCTATAATAGTAAAACAAAGATTTTTGATACAAACGATTTTCTCAAAAGTGCATATTTTCTTATCTTCTTTTAAAGTTAATAGTAAATTATTTTTGCCGATTAAATAATTTTATTTGTATTTGTTAGTCGTATTTCGGCATCGAAGATACCTACCTTTTGTTTTCGAGATTGTTTTAGCAGGTAAATCTTTACATAATTAAGAATATAACATGGACACCAATTTTTCGGACTCTTTCCGTGTACCAGCTCTGTCTCGAAATTTCGAAAGTCGTTTTGAGTCAATAAAATTGCTGTTCAAAGTAACGGTTTAGAGGAAGAGTGCTTAAAAATCGTGCGTCCCTAATTCCAAAGTTTCTGGCGAACTGTGGCTATCTAACTATCCGTCAACATTACGGCTCATGAGCGGTAGAAAGGCTTCTAAATTCGCTCGGCATGAATGACAACTGTTCAGGGTTAAACTACCAGTACACTTTAATAAACTTCCTCCCAACCTAGTCAGGCTTCTTGAGTAAAAAAAGTATGGTCAACATATCAACATTGTCCAAGTCCTGGCAACCTTTACCATTTTCAAACAATCAATAATGGATTCGACCGACTTTTGAACAAGACCCTAATCAGGAGCATCGATTTAGAGTGCCACACAACGTGGCCGCTTTTTCCAGCTGTGCTACACGAGCCCGGACCAGGGGTGTGTGCTGAGTTGCCGCCGCAATTTACCGCAAATTTTTAACGCGGAAACTCGCTGGTAAATTTCGGTAAATTCGGTAAATCCGTTAATTTTTTAAATTTAATATTCCCTTAAAAACAACTGGTTTTAAGCGGCGGTAATGTAAAAAAAGCGTAAAGCTTTTCAACAAAACGTAGTCACGTTCAGAAAAACCACTCCATCTTCATTTTATCATGCATACGTCATCCTAAAGCAAACAAAGCAAGCGGAAGCCTGAAAATGTACAAGTGTAATGATCTATATTGTGAGTGCTTTAAAAAAGATAGAAGCTTAATTAAAACACTAAAACAGCTTGGCTAAACTCAAAATCATTTCTGGAACATCCGATATTCAATCGAATCTTGCTGTGTTTCTTTTTGGATTAACAGTTTAATTAACAGTTGCTTTTTGAAACTATCGCAATTATCATCGTTTCATTCGGCGCAGTGTTTAGCGTGGGTCCTAGACGGATCGCCGTCGTGCTTCCTTGCAGAGTGGTGGGCGATGCGACGAGCGCAGAGATTCAAATTCTTTCGCGTCGCTGTGCAAAATTCGTAGCCGGAATTCCATCGCGGCGACGGGAAGTATGCACGAGGGCTGAGAGTCCACCAGATCAGGTAGACTAGCGGAGTACATTCCGATGCCTTACATCTTGGGCTAAATTACGGGAACAAGACATGAGCGTATCTTCCCGTCATTCCTCTGGCGATCGTCTATTCTGAGAGCTTCAATATCTCTAGTCCAAATTGTCTCATGTCGTGTGGGGAATGTCAGCGCGAGGTACTATTCCAGTGGAGCGCGCTTTCACACTGGAGCGCACCATCTTCGCCTCCTGATATGGGCATGGATGTTTTAATGAGGTTGAGGACCATATTAGAGAAGATAGAAGCAATCACTCCTAAACTGAGATCGGTAGTGTGTTTTCTACTCCATTCGACAGATAGAAACATGATTTTGTTTGAAAAAGTCGTTAAATTTTCTGGCAAATCTGGGAATTTACCGGAAATTTTCGTTAAAAGAATTATCGCGAAAATACCGGTAAATCCGTTAAACCGGTAAATCGTTAACCGGTAAACGTACACCCGTGTCCCGGACAGCCATTATCAATCTTTGTCCAGAGTTCACCTATTGAAAAGAGAGCCACAAAAATTCATCGGCTGAAGCAACAGGTGAACATATCGCTTGGCTAATATTATCAATCGATGTTATCAATTTTTGCTCGAAATTGGCCAAAATCGCAGAGTTTGTTATCCGGTAGCCACAGAGCAGACAAACAATATTGATGACTTTTAATTGCTGTTAAATGAACGATATTACTCTCTTCGTCTTCCTCGAGATTGGAGCACTCTGGCACTTGATTGGGACGAACGGAGATGCTGATGGAGTCTGCCCTAGCAATTCGATTGTCAGAGAGGTGGCAGGTGATAGAAGTGATTAATTACTAGCCGGAAACCGAGCCAGTTGCTGGTTCCCTTTTTTCTTGGTCAATATTTGTAACTAAAAAGATCTATGACTATCTTGAGAGTTAAGTGAAAGAATGACTTGTTCGATTCCCCTCAGAATCAGCGTCCTATGTAGGCCGACATTTCTCTGTCAAACCGAAGCCCTTAGCACTGGGAAGTGCGAGCCCGTGGGCGAGGACGTTTTTCCCGACGTTCGAAAAGGCGCGTGGTTCCCCTGATGAAGTCGGCAATCACTGCACGCATTTCAACGTCAAAGTCACTTCCTGCTTCCTGTCAGATCCAGCCTTTGATGTGCCAAGCCACGTCCGCCGAAAAAAAAAACGGGACGAACGATGTTCTTTGCCGAGCTCATCATCGCTAATCGTCCGGCGAAAAACTCCGAATGGAAGCGATTATGCCCACGAAGTTGGCAGGTGTCCGACAGGGACAGAGCGATGCTGCTCCCTGTCTCCCTGCTTTTCTTTTCGTGGCGTATGCCATTCGGACGTTCGTTCGAACGTTGTTCTCTAACTGAACCAGTGGGCATTCACGGTCGGTTAAACCCGTCAACGACAGATGACGTCAGGAAAAAGAACGCCCTACACACTCAAAGGGTTCCTTCTCGGAAAGCACTTGCCACATGTAGAAGCAGACGTATTGAAGAAATCTTCTTCCACAGTGAATGCAGTCAGATTGTCCTTTTCAGGCGCTTCGTTCAACGGCACACTTTTTCATCCATTCAAATTTCTTGAAAAGGCTGGGTTGTTTCGTTCAGTCCGACTGAACCTTTCCACCTTTTTAAAGTCGCTACACTATTCGCCTTATGGATGTGATCGCAGCACACCAGCACTTGCGAGGAGCAAGTTTCTCAAATAACGCATCTTCTCTAGCAGTAAAAAGTGACATAATCCACCCACCATATCTATAATTTGAGCGCAGCAAGAGGAGGGCCGGTTGTCGCATGCGCTCAAGGGTCAACCACACCTTCTTCGGTTACGCTGAATTGGTTCAGAATTGTCTGGAATGGATAAGATACTGAGTCATATAGGAGATTGCAAGTCATTGTATAAGCCAAATACGCATCAAACTACCTCCACGACTCTTGCGCCAGGCGGGACTCGAACCCGCATCTTCTGCTCTCCGGGCAGCGATGTTCGCCTTACACCACCGGCGCTGTTTGACCGCACGTAACATCCGCGATATCCTCGAGGTCTGTCAGCACCCACACGTGATACAGGGATGGGCCAGCCCATGATATCAGCATGGAACCGGTTAAGACCTTACTAGTAACAATGCTTTAAGCGTTCGAATCCGCCTGGCGCAAGAGTTTTGATGTTCGAGTTCCTCCTGGCGCAAGAGTTTTGATGTTCGAGTCCCGCCTGGCGCAAGAGTTTTGATAAGGCATTGTTACCTCTACGACTTTTCGTAGAAGTATTTAGGATGCTTGGCGCATTCCTGAAGGGACTGATTAATGAAGTCCGTCATTTCATCCTCTACTTATAAGTTGCTAAATGGTACGCAGAGTCTTTTCGGCACATGTCGCAAACGCGCGCGGCAGGGTGTGCGGGTACGCGCCGTTGCTCCTACCGAAGTCGCGGCAGCCAATCACAGCATCGATCGATTGACCGACCGAACGCGTCCCCTCTGAGCATGCGCCGCTGAACTCTGTCCGTGCCACCGTGCGCGATTGTGGTCGGTATTGTAGCACATAGTTACCAACACCCACATCCTGCTGCGCGCATTCGCGACATGTACCGCCTTTTCTTCCAGAATTTCTATTGTTTCTTCTATCAATAGGAGCAATCAGCTGAAGATCTCGACCTCGAGGGCCAGATGTAATGAAGCATTGGTGTTTGCTACACATCGATCAGGCACTGAATTCCCATAAGTTTTTGAAGAAAATTGGCTTACCCAAGATTTATACATCAATCGCTTCACGAAGGCGGCCAATATCGATCACCTTCGCCGTGTAATCGATGTTGAAAGCTTTGAAAACAAATACCGACACACATTTTGCTCAGTCAAAATGATAAAAATAAAATTATTTCTGCAAAAGTTGAAGGCATGTATGTTATTACAGGATGTTTAGTTGCGATCAAAACTCTTGTGCCAGGCGAGACTAGAACGCGCACCTTCTGCTTTACGGGCAGCGATGCTACGCTTTACACCATCGGCGCTGTTTCACCGCACGTAACATCCGCGATATCCGCGATAGGTGCATATAATTTGGGATAACTGAAAAATCACTTGTACCAAAATTCTTCACTTTATTAGGTGCATGATTTTTTTTAGTTTTTAAGGGATTTGAATTGATTCCATTAAATTCATTGTAGTTATAGGTTTTAGTGATTAACTCACTGAAAATTTTTCACTGATAAGTCATTGAACTTGTTTACTGAAAAAGGTTTGTCAGCGACTGACAGGGTACTTACAAGGGACTGACAGGGTACTTCGTTAGTGTAAGGATTTTAAATGCTGAGATAGGACCAACAAATAAAAACTAATATAATAACAAAAATATGACTAATAAAATAAATAAAAATATTTAATGATAAATATTTAATATTCGGGCGCGTGTAGCGCAGTCGGAGGAGGCGCCGACTGTCGCATGCACCCGATACCAGGTTCCTGGATCGGATTTCCCGCCCAGGCCAACTAAGCCTTCCATCCCTCCGGGGTCGGTGAATTGGTACAAGACTTGTCTGGGCCGCAAGTCATTGTATGGTCAAATACGCATTCAGATCGCCTAAAGATATCCCGTAGAAGTAGAATGCGTGGCGCATTCCAGAAGGGATTGAATAACACCGTCCTTTATCTTTTATCCTTTATTTAATATTTAATTAAATATTAATTTTGATAAAAGATAGGAAAGTTTGGTATTTTTGAAAAAATCATTCAAGCAAAATCCTTATTTTATTAAGCGATTAACTTTTTTTTTTAATTCTTAATGGATTAGGTATGATTCCATTAATCGCATGAAGTGGTAGGCCTTCTTAGTGGTTTGCACACTATTCACTGAAAAGAATAGATCAGTACCTGAGAAGTTTTTCCAGTAAAATCAGGGTTTCTCGCTTGTAATTGAACACTCTTGGAAAACGATGAACAACTGTTATAAGCAGCTCCTTCCAAGTTGGAACAGTTAGAGCCCTAGAATTCTCGAAAATTGTTGGAATGTTGATTTTGACAAACATTAACGATGCGATGAAATTTATGTACTATTGCTACACACCTAATACTTATGGGTGAAAACGTAAAAAACGATTCGTTTGTGGTGCGCTTCACATTTTCGACTGCACTTAGCCGTGGTTGACGATGAAACTATCGTATTTCGCAACCTAGAGAACTCTTCCCATAAATATCCGAAACGAACGCCTTCAGTTCTTTCAGTAAGTCCTCGGAAATTGAATATTTTTTCTCATAACGGTATCTGAATAAACAGAGACGGGGAAGAATGACGCAACGTCACCTGTGTGAAGTGTAAATCAAATTCGCTGAGCCAAAAGAGGTGGCTCTTATTAGGTTGGTGAAAAAGTCTTGTACCAAACAATTTGGAAAATTTTCAAGGTTTAAAAGGGACTTCAAAGGACTGTTTGGTGCCGCGTTCTTGTAGCACAAACTTTCTAGAATATTTCACATACGTAGCAAGTTGCTACCGAGGGTACATAAATCGACTATAGACTTGGGCACTCCACGATCCCCGTGACTCGGACAAGGCTTCGTCATTGACTATCGCTCAGTCTCTCCTTGTTCGTTTTCGTAATAAGGACTTTCTCGAGGATGTCGTCACGGAATATGAATTCTGGGTCTTCCCCGATAACCATACTCGGAAGGTATGGCTCCCTCAAAGAGAACCACCTCCGAGGCAACCAAAGGCGGACATCCACCAGAGGAAGGTAATGCTGTTGACGGGTTTCTCCAGGAATTTTCTATCATGAGCTCCTTGAAGACGGTGCTGCAGTAACAGCGAAAATCGACGCTACGTAGCTGCAGGAGCTGAACGAGGCCATGCTGCGGAAACGGCGAGCGCAGAAGAATGTTTATCTTCTTCACGACAATGCTCGCTCCCACCCTGCAAGGTCGTCTCGCCATCGGACTATCACCTCTTCCGAGCTTTCAAGCAACAGCTGAAGGATAGGTGAACCGAACTGGAATCCGAGGTGGCGCACTTCTTCGAGTCACAGCCGACTTCATTCTAGAAGAAAGGAATTCGTGGTCTCTCCATCAGATGGCAGAAGGTTGTAGATGTAAATGGTAGTTACAATGCAGATTTAAGTCGCTCACAAAAAAGCAATAAAATTTTGAAAAAAATTACGCTGTGGTACAAGACTTTTTCACCAACCTAATTACATCTCCATGAAGTTTCTCAGTGCCTTACCTTTTCAAAGGGCGTTGTGCTTTTTATTCATAATTGTCAGCAATGTATAAAGATCAGCGATCGAGTCTAATTACTCCTTGGAATGCGTCACACATTCTACTTCCGCAGGATATCGTGCAACACTTTGGAGACTTAACTATGAATTTTGGTGGCCAAACGACGAACAAGCCTGTGCTTCATGCTTTCATGAACAATCTTTATCATATCCCAATTTCGTAACTCAGAAAATACTTAGAGAAACGTTAAAAAGGACGAATTAAGGTTGACTGGCTCGGACTGGACTCGAATCACGAAAGTATATCGGAGCGCCCTAATTCGCTGCATCTGTTTCTCCTACTTTCGCTGGTTCTATTTTGTTTTCTTTTGGTTACATGTTTCCACATGTGCAAATAAATAAATAAATACTACGGCTTCAACTGACTATCATCTTCCTCGTCTAATTTTCTAGCGAACGATGCCATCTCTTGAACGATATCAGAAATGACCTATCTTTCTCCTCTGACTCCAGAAACCCCTAAATCCCGACGAATTCTTCACTTTATTCTGGATGTGATGTATTGACGAGCCATAAGGATAAAAGGATAAAGGACGGCGTTACTCAATCCCTTCTGGGATGCGCCAGCGCATTCTACTTCTACGGGATGTCGTGGAGGCGACATGAATGCGTATTTGGCCATACAATGACTTGCGGTGGCCAGCCGATGAACAAGTCAGCGCTTTATCCTTCCCAGACAAGTCTGGTACCAATTCACCGACCCCGGACGGATGGAAGGCTTGGTTGGCCTGGGCGGGAAATCCGAACCAGGAACCTGGTATCGGGTGCACGCGACAGTCGCGCCTCATCCGACTGCGCTACACGCGCCCAAGCCATATTACTAATACTTGTACATTGTTTGGTTTCTTGGTTCATGAATTGAAAATCTTTGATTTAAAATCTTAATGAGGAAGCCATATACATAGAGCACTGAGGCACCTTATATTATTAGATCAATCAGAAAATTAATAAAATATACGAAAGCGCTATGCCGTTTTTGCTAAGAAACACAATGTGTATTACTTTCCACGAAACTCTAGAATGGTTCTTACACACTCCATACACTATCCTTCGCCATTGCTTCATGAGCGCAAATTCTGATACTGGGTTTCTGAAGCCAGTGTTCGGTCTTCATGCATTTCAACTTATTTCATACCCAAGCATAAGCTGCAGGTAAAGTAACAATCCCATAATTTGAAGGAAATAATAGAAATATCATATCACATATTCTATTCAAATGAACAGGTTTTCATACGCGCAGCTGTAATTTAGTAAAAAGTGCACTTCACTTTCTGAAGTTTTTTCCATCGTTTTCGAAGACCGTTCAGAAACACTATCGTTTCCTCTTTAGACTCTGCATGAGGTCTATTGCTGCCAGGTTTTTGGTACATACAAGGTGCCTAATAAATGAGAAAACCACCGGCAGACAAAGTCTTTGTGCTTTTCAGTGCGCGAACATCAAATACAGTGTATCACATGTTTTTAAGGATCTCAACTTTGCAAGCCTTAAGGAAGAGCTTTTCTGGGAGCTGGAGCTGAAATTCACTGAAGCACCCATACGGTGCACCCAAGAGGACACCAATTGGAGGGCTCTTCGGCCCACTCCGTCAGCACTCATCACCACAAGTACCCTCAGTGGTCGTTCGCTCCGCCTGCGGGGTTTCTGTCCAAATCGGCAATCCGTCCTTGAAATTTCATGAAATTCACGCATCACTGGCGTTAGCGGTGAGTCAGAAGAGAAGTGCGTTCATCACGTTGCTCATCAAATATTCATCAGCTCCTTGGGATGAATGAGACCGCTGTGAGACGCGCACCAAGTCAACAACGAGGATTCTTCCAGTAGACGGGGCACCGGTTTTGGTGCGGATATTAAGGAACTTTCTTGATCATTCAGAGGCTCCGGGAGATGCTGACTGAAAAATGTAGACGTTGTATAACGCTTTATAAGGAGGCACCGTCTATGCATACTTCGGATCCATCATGGAATTCAGTCATGGTCGAATGATATGATTTCCCCTGTCATTGAAGAGGCAATGAAGGGACCAAAAACTACAAGAAGGAGGATACCGTTCATGAACAAACTTTCTCTCAAATATTAGGGATAAAGGTCGGCGTATCGTGGAGGCTATTTGAATACGTACTTGCTCTTTATAATGACTAGCTCTGGCCAGGCGACGAACAACTCAGTGTCTTATCCATATCAGACAGCTCTGCTCATCGTAACCGAAGGAATGGAAGACTTGATTGGTCTGGACAGGCGGGAGGTCTGAACCGGGAACCTGGAATCGCGTCTAGCAGGCGCCTTTTCCGACTGTGCTATCTGGGGCCATCTTAAATATACCCGTCAAGATCTGCATTAGTTCGGACCGCTCAATACCGCCAACCTCGACCTATCACTTCAAACAACCACAGCTTCGCTCAAAATTAACCGTTTCAGTTGCAGCCCATTTTGTTGCACATGCCTCCTCCGATAAAGCGCATGGGCAGAATTTTTTTAGGTGTGCACAATTGGGTAATTATATAATAGTTAATGAATGAAATGTTGAAATACGTTTTTTACAATTTTTATGTACAATGAAATTTTTCTGTAATAACGATCTATGTGGGATTTTAGAGTGGAGATTACGAAGGATCAGGTAGATCCTTAAACTCCAAGTTCTACACCATTTGCACAGACAACTTTGACTATGTACTTCTCGGCGTGTTTAATTATTTGAGCAGGATCAATTTAACAAATTATCATAGTTTGTCCTCAGATTCCCATTGCTGTTCGTAGCACTATTGTTTTTTGTCTCACTTCCTTTATTCGTTGTACCGGCAAGACGTCACCAAAAATCAGCAATCTTCCTTTGGAAGAGAACTCGAAACATTGCGGTGATTCAAGTAGGCTTGTTTTGGACAAGAATGAGGTTTTTAGATTTAAATTTTTGTCAGTTTTCCATCGCATTATGTTCGCGCTTTAAAAAACGTACATAAATATTCGAAAAGATGTTCGCTCTTTTTTTTAGAAAGAAACCAATCGTTGCTATTGGAAACCCCACATGATGAGGCGATGGATCGTGCAGATTTAATTTATTTCCGTTTCTTATGAAGGAATGCAGTTGGCCAGGGTTCCGCTATTCAATGTTTCAAACCCAAGCCTAATTTGTTTATTTTTATTTTTAATATTTGTACAATATCGTGCGCACAAAATACTACATTTAACAAGGACACAGCATATTAGGAAATACGTGGTGTAAGCCATCATTGTTACTTTTCGTGTGAGCGGAACTCAAGCTCAAAAAAAAAACTCAACTCAACTAAACAAAATGTAGGAATCGCTTAGTAGTATAAAAGTTCTGGGAGAATAGGGGTAAGGAAACGGGGGAGAGGACGATGGATAACTGATGAAGAAGAGCAGTGGCCCGCCAACACTGCAACTCGTAGGAGATATCGGCTCCGGATACCAGCTTAGTAGGTCCGTCAACTCCATCAGAACCCATCGAAGACCGCTGTGTGGGGTATCGTATGGCAGTAGAACGGGCTAATCAGAAACAAAGTAGAGAAGCTCTAAAAATCAAAGAAAATTAGAACGATGAGGTACAAAAAGGAAAAGACAACAAAAAGAGCAGAATGACAGCAAAAAACATGAAAGCTCAAAAGTAAAAGTTCTTCTAAAACAAAGCATATCCTAGTTTTAATTTATGAAGATATCCTCTGGCCCATGCATTCTATTGTTTCTCTGGGCGACCGAATATTCTGACAAGGGAAGGGTCTGAAGCGTATGTCTGAACGGGGGGAGCGGGTCATATAGGGAGAATCCTCATCCCTCAGTTGGTTTGAAAATGTGTTTATTTTCTGCCAAGTCGTTAAACCCATGGAGTAGGGGTCACAACAGGATACGGCGCAGCACGCGTTTGGGGGTCTTGTACGCCCACGATGCTTCTGCAACCAGTGGCTCGGAGCGCAGGTGGGTAGAAGGTTGACTCATGCGCAAGAGGTCAGGGGTTTGGCTCCTCTGCGAAGCTGCGCTTTTGCATTTCAACTGATTTGTAGAGATTTGGGGGATTCTGACGTCTATACCATTTTCATGCGTTTTCTGCGCATTTTTCCAGCGGTACGTTGTGGTATTCAACATGGTGATGTATAAATGTTCAACACCAGTGATACACAGGTGCAAAGTGAAGCACCACTGGGCACCTTACTAATAGCGTATAAAGGTTACAGGCTCCTCATAGTCTGTTTCTATACATGGACCGAGGTCCTCGGGAAGAACCATTTTGCTCGGATTTTCAAAGGAGACCACGTTGTGACGTCGGAGGTGGTTCAAATGAGAAAAGAGGTGTGCGGATCCCGCAAATTAAGCCAAACGGCATCGATACACTCTTTCCCTCATGTCTGCCTGTCACATGGAAATCAGAGGTCTGCTGAAGGTTTTCTAGAACCTAACACCAACAATGTAAGCCGACGGTCGAGTGGTGATCCACCTGCTCACGCTGAAGTGTGGCCCACCTTTAGACAAGGAATCTTCGAGGGAAGAAATCAAGCTGGCCGAACGGATGGTCGGCATACTCAAGGACTTCGAAGCACGTCACGGCTTCCTCAGGCCTGTCATGACGTTGAAGTTGACGAAGACGAACAGCTCAAAGTGGTGGAAGAAGAAGAGGAAGATTGAGTTCCGCAAGATGAACTGATGGACGTCGAGAGGCAGGCAAGCACTGGGCATATGATAACGTTTTCGGGTGGAACCCTTGTTTCGGAGGAAAGGATACGTCTTCAATTGGATTTCGGTTGCGTGCTCATAACCATGGAGGAAGACTGCGCGATTCACTACATAGGCACTTTGTACCTGTGTATCACTTGTGTATGTACACTGTATGCACTTTGTACCTGCATGTACACTGGTGCTGAACATTTATCACCATGTTGAATACCACAGCGTACAGCTGGAAAAACGCGCAGAAAACGTCTGAAAATGGTGTAGACGTCAGAATCCCCCAAATCTCAACCAATCCATTGAAATGCAAAAGCGCAGCTACGCAGAGGAGCCAAACCTCTGACCTCTCTCGCATGAGTCCCCTACCCACCTGCGCTCCGAGCCACTGGATCCAGCAGAATCGCGGGCGTACAAGACCCCCAAACGCGTGCTGCGCCGTATCCCGTTGTGACCCCCTACTCCTTGGGTTTAGCGACTTGACAAAAAATAAACACATTTTCATACTAATTGAGGGGTGAGGATTCTCCCTATATGGCTAGCTCCTCCTGCTCAGACATACGCTTCAGACCCTTCCTTTGTGAGAAACACCTTCCATCAGCTAAGGGATTTCTGCCTCTTGTTCAAAGTATCGCATGTCACTACTTTATTCCTGGATTTCCAGACTACTCCCTTGCAACGCAGATTCTGAATTTCGGCTTAATCCCGCATCAACGTTTTCGATATTCATAAAGCTCAACGAGATGGAAATTCGACTCTTCGTCTGTTGCGAAAAGTGGCTTAAACTCTTCGTATTCTAGTAGGCACCCTCTAAGTTTCAGAACCATTTGAAACAACGTGTTATTCTCAACGTAATTGCAGGAAAACAGCCACTTGCGTCGTGGAATAAACAACTTAAGCAAAGGGGTGAAGACTCGAAGCACCAAAACGGCGGAAACTGTCGAAGATTTCCGCCGTTTTAGTGAATTGAATGCTCCCGCCTTTGCTCAAGTTTTATACTCATGGATTGATAGACCGCTGTGGTATCGTTACGTACAGCAAACGCATATAAAGCACTCATACAAGGTTCCTCTCTAAAATTCCCCGCCCAGGCCATCCAAATCTTCCTTCCCGTCGGGGTTGGTGAATGGGTACCAAACTCGTCTGCGAGGGAGAAAACGCTGACTTGTTCATCGGCTGGCCACCTCAGGTCATTTTTTGGCCAAATACCTAATCAAATCACCTCCACGACATCCCGTAGAATTAGAATGCGTGGCGCTTCCCAAATGGGTTGGCTAACTAATGCTCTCCTTTATCCTTAAATAAGGGGTTAAAAAATGTGTACACTGTATGAAAGGTGTTAACTTTGCTCACAGTAAAGGTACTGGAGAAGTTAAGGGCTCACATGAAAGCTTAAGAAAATAAAAAATTTATAAAAATTCTGACAAATGAGTGTATGGATTGCGCCTGCCCTCGTCTGAATTCTTGCATTTTACAGAGGGGCATGGCGCAATCTTGGCTATTTACACGCCACAGAAATCTCGTTACCCTGTGCATTCATATGAGTCTTAAACATCGTTAAGAGTTTCACTAGCAGCAATGTGAGAACCTTTTAAATAGCACCTGCATTTTTTAAGATACCCCAATTATTCGCAGACCGTAGAGTGTTGTTAAGCTTTAGACATTAAAATGAGCACAAATACATTGATGCTGCCACTTTGTGGAAGAATTATAACATTCTTTCAAGCGAAACACAATGAGTGTAAAATGCAAAATTTCAGACGAGTGCATGGCGCATTCCATCCCGCTCATAGGGCGGAAATTTTCTGTTTTTTTTTTCAGGCTTTCAGATGAGGCCTTAACGTTTTCAGTGCCTTTACTGTGAGCAAAGTTATCACTTTTCAAACAGTGTATTCATTTTTTGAGACACGCTGTACATATGTACATGTCGCCTTCAGGGCGGATTTTTTTCGGATTTCTAGGGGGCTTCAGAGAAGAGAAGAAATGTTTCGTTATCCAAGGAATATTAAAAATGTATTGAGTCAGTTTATGAGCCCTAAGTTACCAAATTTTACAACTGGGAAATGCTACTAGCGGATTTTCACTGGACGTAGTGTCCCGAATGTTTTTGCCTTAACAGGGAAGCGTCTCAGGCGTAGGTCTGAATGTTGGGAAATGGATAGTACTGCGAGAATCTTCACCCTTCATATAGTAGAAAAACATGTTTCGTTTTTGCTGAATGCTTGAACCCAAAGAGCTACTGGCCCTCGAAATTGGGGGTACCTACCGTAATCGATAGGTTATGGTGGGTAAGGGGGACGGTGCAATACTAAATTATATATACTAATAAAATTTGAAAAACGGATGTCAGATTCGTGATCAGCACCCCAAGTAACTTCCCTGGGCGAGGTTTGGGCAAAAAAATTGGTTCGACCTCTCCTCGACCTCTGGAGCCGTGAAAGTAGTGTCGTGAAAGTCGTGCCATAGGCAGTCTAGATCAGTTTACTTCCTACACATCTCCTTCATATTTATTTCACTCTAAATCGCCAAATGAATGTTTCCGTGAGCTGTGCTTCACTCACTTTTCTCAGTTTCTGAATTATACAAGGTTTTGGGTTTTTCAGCGAATGTTCAACAATGACCTTGCAACAGATACGGGTTACAGCCGGTACTGGTGACTAGGGCTGTCAAGAGGTCATAATCACCGACTTTGCCCAAAGTTCTCCCAGGGGAGGGGGTTAATTGGCGATGGTGATCACGAATCTGACATCCGTTTTCCGTATTACCCTGGAGTATGCTAAATTACAAAAGGTAAAGGTGATTAATGGTAAGGTCATGGTCACCGTTTCTGCCCAAACTTCGCATTGAGTTTGGAATCTGATCCTTGTTTGACAGTGTAGAGTGAAATAAAGATGTAGGAGATGTGTAGGAAGCAAACTGGTAAAGAAGGCCGCAATCTTGAAAAATGCAAAAATATTGCATAGCACGGAAGTCGAACATGTGACCTAGCACCTGCGAAGTAGTCCCGTTCCCTGCTGAGCCACCAACTCGCTTGCCACGGATCATTTCGTCGCGTCCAATACAACCGCGCGCGCACGCATGCACGTGGGCACGTGCTTACGGTGCGCTACTGTACCCCCCCCCCCCCTTCGAGGGCCCGTAGGTCTTTTGATTTAAGGACTCAGCAAAAACGAAACATGTTTTTCTACTCTATGAAGGGTGGAGATTCTCGCAGTGCTATCCGTTTCCCCCGTTTAGACCTACGCCTGAGACCCTTCCCTGGTTAGTTATTGTGGTAATTATAGTTTATGATGATTGGAAACTACATAAAAGTCGAATATGGCGGAAAATTTTGCTCCGAGCTAATACAACAAAGCCTTTCAGTCGACCTGCCCTTGATAGGAGCCTCCAGGGGCCGGATTCATCAACGTAACTTTAAGGGAGAATTGTAAGCGAAAAGTTCAGATAACGCGGCTTATCGCTCACCATATCGCTTGATAAGCCACACTATCTTAGTTTTGATGTGCTGTTAAAAGTCACCGTTGTAACTTTGACGAATCCGGCCCCAGGGCGTACGCTTCCAACCGGTTGATGCGATATTGGCGGGTGGAGAGGACGTCGCAGCACTTTACCTAACAGACAGCTTCCAATCGCCGAATTCAAAACGGGCTTCTCCGTCTCGCCTCACATGGTGTTCTTAGTTGGTTTTTCTTTGAGAATACACGGGAGCCGTCGACTTCGCAAAAATCGAATTGGGTAAAGGGGCTCTGTAATTCTGTAGGTTGTCCAGGAATCGTACTGTTCCTGATATCTTTTTTTCTTTTTTTTTCTTTCTCGGTCGTGCCTATACTTGACTATCATTTACTTCTAAATCGTATCTCTAACCGCAAAGTTATAATATTTGATCTGAAATTAAACTGAATATCTTCCAAATCAAAACAACTTTTCACACTCACCTAGAGACTCTTCAAAATGTTTAGAATAATTTCGCCTCTTCAGTAAGAGAGCATATTGTTCGACATTTTATTAAGTTCGCTTTTTTTGAGAACAAATAATGGCGTAAAACTTGTTTTAAGGAACAGAAAGGGACCATCTTATAGCGCCCAAGCTAGACTGCGCTATGTGCTTTACACTGTCAATCAAATAGATATCGCGACAAGCTTTTCGAGTGCACAACGCGATTTCGCCTTTCAATACACTAAATGGCTGCCTTGTTGCTCCTTGAAAAAAAGCCCAACGTATCAGTTTTTTAATAAAAATTTTATGAAATTATTTCTGTTCTTCCGACAGCTGAATTTGAAATTTTGTAGAAGGTGGCACCAAATTTTCCTTGAGAAAAAAAATTTTCCTGACCATTTCAGTTTAGGTTTATTTCAGGGCTTCAGGAGAACGTTCATTTCCAGGAAGATTTTCACCTTAATTTCAGAGGCAAGTTTCCTCAGAAGTGTGTACAATTTGACCTGAAAATGAGATAAACAGACGCGTGACCACTTATACGGTAGTGGATGACGCCTGTAGCACGTCTTCTGAATCTGAACATGTGTTGCTGGATAGTGAACGACGATCATGCCATTCTGAATTTAAATCAGAGGAATCTCTATTTGATTTATAACCAAGTGTCTTCTTAGCGCCGACGATTCCTAGTCGTGTGAGAGCCGCCAAATGTAAATGATAATTACGTACATGTCGCGAAGACACACAGCATTGGCAGTGGGTATGCGCCAGCCAATCATAACCAAGCACAGCTCCGACCGTACCCACTTAGGTAATCGGTGTACCGACCGTACACACCCCTCTGAATGAGACGCCCATTTGATGCGCTCTGATAGGCTGACGGTTTCTCACCTCCCATGCTGTGCGCCTTCGCGACATGTACCGATCATTTCGACGTTGGTCAATCCTTTTTGGGATACGCCATGCATCCAGCTTCTACGGGATAATTGCAGAGGCAATTTAAATGCGGCGCATTTCGCCTTTACAATGAGTTGCGGTAACCATCTATCACGTAGAAGTAGACTGCGTGGCGCATCGTGCACAGCGATCGACTAATAGTGACCATTATCGTCTGTTTCTCTGCGATACGATTTCTCCCAGAGCGCTCCTACAGCAAAGGAAATGTTGCGGGATATTCTCTTGTATTCTCATATCAAAGAAGTTTTTACGTCGGCAGAAGAGTACAGGAAATCTAAGGAGAACGCCGAGTTCTAAGCTGAAAGGGCTTCGGGTTTCTGAATTAGATACGTTTTGTCGACGAAAACGAGCCGAATCAACGCTTCATCGCAAGATTTTTTGAGACTTTGTGTTGAGTGACCAAAGCCTCGCCAGGGATAAGGCCTCAAAAATTGCAAAAATCCTTAATTACAGCCGCGCGTACGGGTGACGAATAGTCGCCGGTGACTTTAATGTCAGCCTTCGGACGACTAACGACGCTCTTTGACGGAATAATATACGAACTCGATCCATATACGCTGTGCCCGCTGCCAGACCGCATCAACATCAACTTTCCAACCCTATAATCCCATCGATGACTAGACAGCGGGTTGGCTGTTATTGTTTTAGCGCGGTTCAATTCTGTTTCTCTTTTCCTCATTGCTTTGCCCTTCACTGATTTGTTGGATGTTTTTTTTATGCAAGAACTTTTCGAAGAAGAAAAATTGCTGCAATACGAGGCCACTGGAAGCATCGCGAGAGCAGGAGCTGCAGCTTTCCTACTCGGTATATCGGAGCGCTTCTACAGCTATACAGAGTGAAGTCACCACCAAGACCTAGCCATATTCTACGTTCCATTCCATTCGACGTCGTCGTCATCGTGAAGAGACGGCTTCGACAAGGAAATTCTATATCCCTAAACTCTTCAGCCCCGTCCCTGAAAACGTCATAGGCGAACCTGAGTGCGTTGCAGTGAAGGTCTATACCCGGCAACTCCATCATCATCGCTTCGCTGACGACATCGTGGTCACAACACCGAGCATCATTCAGACGGAGTGAATGCAGGCCGACTTCGGTCGTGTATGTGAACACGTTCGGCTGCAGCTGAACCTTATGAAGACGATTTTCATGTGGAAGGGGGGTGTTTCCGATGCCCCATTCTCGCTCAACGGAACGAATATCTCCGAATGCTCTAGCTACAGCTACGTGTCTCAGGGTCGCGAAGTCAATATGGCCAAGCACCTAGCGCCAGATCTGAGCAGGAGGAAACGAGTGAACTGGGAGCTTTCAAGAGCGTCGAAGAAGTCGTGAAGAAGGCGAACAACGACGTCCGGCTCAGTACCCACCTTTTCGATTCCACTGTTCTTCCTGCGCTATCGTATGCTCCAGAGACCTGCGCGACCCGCATGGCCATGGCAGGAAAAATGGAGGGTTTGGTGGTGCTCGCTGGACGAGATGAGGGTGTTCGGCAGGTGACGTTGATGATTTTGCCTCTTTCAAAGCATTTTCTCGACATCACTCAAAGGGGAAACTTGCGTTATTGGAGCAGATCAGGTCTCGGAGTTCGTTGACAGAAGTCGCAAACCCGAGCTGCGAGCCTACATTTCATTTGTTCATTTGCTCTTAAAAAGTTAAAACACTTCGAACAGGGCTAATAACGTTTTTGAAAAATTGGATCCATCCCAGTCGTCTGTTTTTTTTTTCTAGTTCGTCATACTTTCATTAGTGGATTTGCGGTAGCCAACCAGCAAGCAAGTCAGCGCTTTATCCTTTCCAGAGAATTCCAGTACCAATTCATCGACGCCGAAAGGAATGAGGAGTTGGTTGGCCTAGGCGAGACATCCAAACCAGGAACCTGGAATCGGGCAGCGGCGCCTCCGCGGACTGCGCTTCTTGTTTCTATTTTCGTTTATTAGGCTGAAGGCATTGCAATGCAGATGACGAAACCCAGCCATATCGAAATGTTTAAACCAGGGGCCGGATTTATCAACGATTTATAGCAATTTAACAGAGAAAATGCAGCCGAAACCCCTGATAGCGCGGCTTATCAAACGACATGATGAAACACTTCGTCGCGCTATCAGGGACTTCAGCTGTATTTTCTCTGTTGAATTTATTTATTTATTTATTTCTTCAACTGCGTCTCAAGAACGCGCACTATATGTGTGGACAACAAAAAATAGGCCATGCAAATTTAGAAAAAAGAAACAGGAACCAAGCAACAATGTAAGATTGAAATGGCAGCGTTTGACATTAAAGCAGGATCTTCAGAAGCCAACCGGTTGAGCGGGAACTTTAGAAGCGGGATTCATTAACGACTTACAGCCAATTACTGTAAGTCGTTGATGAATCCCGCCCCAGGAGTGTGCTTTTCCGTTAAATGGTTAAATTTTGTTTAAAAGTATAGATAGGTACATATTAAATATCAGTGGGACCATCTTCACCAAAGGCAGGCAATTTCCGAGTAAAACCTTGGAAACTTCTCAAATTTAGACAACTTTCGAACGCTAACTGACCACCTTCTAAATTAAATTATTATTTTACAAGTGCTCCGACACGCCTGTCGGCGTGTCTCGCACTTGCGCGCTTCGCGCGACCTTAGAGAGTCACTAAGCCAAGATCACTCACTTCAAGCAGCTGCTCTGCTTGTGCGGCCTTCTCGGCACCTTAGCAGTAAAAAGAGATATTTAAAAACCTTAGCAATTTCGAACCTTGGTCTACCTTCTTTAAGATCAGCTGAGTTCTTCGATATGAAGCCGTCCAGCTCTCCCTCCCTCCATCCTCAACATCTGTTCAACGTCGGCACTATCTTCAGACAGTTCAGAAACGTAATTCATTTGCGTTAATCAGTGCTTTCGTCCTCAGACTGTTGTGGACATCTGTTCAACGTCGGCACCCTCCTTCGGCCATAGTCCCCGCGTGTCTCCCACCTCCCCCCCCCCCTCTCCACCCCGATCGGTTAAATCTGGGAGAAAACCACCGGTCAGGACCTCGATTAGCCCCAGAACTGAAGTTTCGTGCCGCTTGAACGACATCCGCGAAAATCGATAATATCTATCGATATCGATTGATAGTGATCTACGCTTCAAAAACGAACGTCATAATCGTGTTCAGCGACCTTACCCCCAGGACTGAAGTTGGCGACGTGTTCGGTACGTCTACGGCTCGCCATGCACGGTCGCCGACGTGTTCGGCACGTCTACCGAGTCGCCAGGCACGTAGAAGGCGTCTTGGTATTTTCCGCTATTTTCTTGCCTTAATTTGTGCCCCGTAATTTCCCCGTAATTTCCCCTATTTTGACTTTGACTCATCGCGTCGATCGATAGTGTGACTCATCGCTTAGCGGATTATTATATAGTATGATTGAAGTTTGTTTTCGATAGCCTTTCAGACTCTTTCTCATACTGTTGTATAATTTAATAATATTGGAAGAATTACCGGAAAATGGGAAAACTGTTAAAAATAATATTTTATCATTTAATAATTTGATTTGGAAGGCAATCGAATTTGTTTTGATTTCAAAAATTGTTAGAATTCAAGAACCTTCAAATTTATTTGAAAGTTCTTGAATCTTTGAAATCTTTATAAGTTTTGTCGAAGTTTAACGGTTTAACGAAACAACCCCTGGTTGAAACGTACTGGGAGAAGCTGACGAGTGAGTGACTGAACCCCTCACCGGGGTTCGTGGTCTGGGTCTCACCCAACCCAGCTAAAGCCTTCCACTTCATCGGGGTCGGTGAATTGGTACCAGACTTGTCTGTAAAGGAAAACCACTAACTTGTTCATTTCCTGGCCATCGCAATTCACTGTAGAGGTGAAATGCATAGGAACCGACACCCACCTCTCCGACATCCCGTGGAAGTGAAATGTGTGGCGTCTTATTTTTCCTTTTTATTTTGAAACAATTGTACAGACTTCAAAGTAGAAGTTAGGAGCCGCTGGTGAGGCGACGAAATCGGCTCCCTCTCAGCGCTTCCTTGTTGCCGATTTAAACCACCCTCCTGTGATGTCGACGACAACGAAGCGCTGACAGAATGAGATGTGGAGAGATGCGAAGGCTGAAGCGCCTGAGCGACGAAGATGACGGCACACAGCCGCATTGTCTCGCTCCAGCAGACAATACACCTCCTCGTCACAATGCTTCTACGTCTAGTCAGGAGCTATTCTTATTTTTAGCTGTGCCTAAAACCTTCCCGACTACTGTAGCCGATTTGCACAACACAGGGAGCGGTTTCTGTTTTTCACGAACACCTGTGCAAGTGGAGAGTTTGGTCTGCAAATTTTTGAGTCCTTCTTCGGTTCATGTTGCGAATATGGGCAGCGCTGGGTGGTGGAAGCGTGCCAGGCAATCAGATTACATTAAATTGGCGTGCCATTCAGAGAAGGCTAGTGCTGTCAGTATTCCGATAGCCTGGCCTGAGCCCGAAATGTGCATTGCTTGGCTATGATTGACTGACGCCTCACGACCTCCCAATGCTGCTCAGGTCTGTGACATCTCCTTTTGGAATCCATCCTGCACCGTTTTGGTTATCACCTTATCTTACAATGTGCTTTTTTTTGTTTTGAAGGTGAAGTGCCAAGGACTGATTTCCTCTTGGGATGCGCCACGCCTACTTCTACGTGATAACGTGGAGGCGATTTAGATGAATATTTGGCTTGTGCGATGACTTGCGCGGCTAGCCGATTTAGTACAAGTCAGCGTTATATCCTGCCCAGGCGAGTCCGGTACCAATTCATCGAACCCTCGAGGACAGAATGGTTCGTTGTCCTCGGCGGGAATCCGAACCAAGAACATGGTGTCAGGTGCGCGCGTCAGCAGGCACCTGCTCCGACTGCGCTCCACGCATTCTCCACTCTCTTGAATTACCTCTAGGTCATTTTGATAAAAGACAACGCTTGGCGAATCTCCGCTTGGGTTGCTTTCACCAAGATTAGTAGCTGAAAGTGGAAAATTCTACTGCCTAATTACTGTCTATTTTAGAAACTCGAACTCATTGCATCTGATTCTGCCCAGCACAGCTGCAGTTCTTGAATTTTTCAAGCTCTTCGTGAGATAGGGAAAAGAACACCCTGAGCGAAACATCTGCTTATGAGCTTGCAATTCTACAAAAAACTGATAACAGAGGTAAAGAAAGTCAAGTTTGTATTACGCACAGCTAGAGTGACGGTAAAACGCTCACCCTCTTATAAAGGTTGGCTGTCCTTTTGTTTTCGTACTCATAGCGTTTTTCGTCTTTTCGAGGGGTTGCTATGGAACGAAATGACATTTGGGAAGGAGTTCCCTAAATGGATTCGACTTTTCCAGCAAACGTTGATGTCGACGCATTAAACCGCATCAAAGATTTGTCGTCCGAAGTCCTGGATCACCTGCATAACCACTTCAAACTGATTTCACAAAACCCCAAATTTCATAGAGAGTCAATGTGGATTGACGGAATGATTATATGAAAAGCAGTAGTGACCTCTAGTTGAGTTTGAAAGAGCTGGAGAAGAGCTCGGCAGCATTTAAAGGCGCCCATTAATAAGGAACTTGCTATGTTGAAATGCACGAAAAATAAAATTCGCTTTGAAAACACTTACATATCCTTGAACAAATTGGATCTAATTATGATTTTCAAGTTGAGCTATAGCTTGGTTGGCCTTCCGGTGGAAAATTTTTTTCACTCTTCATCTAGCATAAATGGTGGCCAGGGGAAGATCGAGTTTCGTAAGTCAGTGAGCCATATAAGGTCAGCATTCGGATCTCTCCTAGTCGGGAGGGGCAACCATAAAGTGTTAATTGCGAACGTTGTTCCATGCCACACAACCATATCCCCTAAAATTAAAGGAAAGCCTCTGTGTCATGGAACAGCAGCTGAGTCTATCATAGGAAGTGACTGGAGACGCAACTCCCCCCCCCCCCCCTCCGTCTCCACCCAATTAGGATAGATCCGAGTATTTTTCAATTGTAGAGCTGGCGCGGAATTTTTGATGCCGTCAAAAAAACCAAAACGATACCAAACTCACTGTATGAGTACAAAAGGCTTATCGACCGGCAGCTTCAGAGCGTGTCTTATTGTTAGAAGCTTAGCGTTTTCTGTTCTTTACCGTGTCGTCTTCTCATACTTATTCCTGCCTTCGCTAGGTTCTCTACTCATTAGTTTGTCTGCTTTATTCCATGGATTTCTATGTGTAACATAAAATAAATCAATAAAGAATAATTTGTCGTATGCGCGACACAGGGCAGTATTGGAAGGTGGGAAGGCACAAGCCAATAATGTACCATCGAATGGGCGTGCCAGTCAGAGAGCGTGTGCGCGGTCGGTGTTCTGATTGGTTATGATCAGCTGACGCACTCCAACCTTCCAATGTTTCCCACATTCGCGACATAGACCCAATTTTCAGCCTCACTACTTTCTGGAGCTAGCTCTGGCCACAACATAGTAGTGCGTATTATTTTTGGTGACCTTTTTAGCAAACAAATTCTTGAACTCTCCTGACATCTATCAATTGATTACCAACGTACACGAAGGGTCGTTTTCATTAATCCACGTGGTGTGCCAAAGTGAAGCAGTGGAACCTCTGCATTCGAAGGACATGAAGGGGTCAAATACGCTGCATATGTTCTTGAGGGTTTTCCTGAATGGTTTTGACCATCTTGTCGGCAGCTTCTTGTTCATTTCAAGCCATGCAGTCGGTTACGTCCCTACATCAATGGATGTCGTCGAGCTGCGTTACGTGACTACCCCACCTAATTTCCGACTCGCGACCGGTGACAATGCTCGATGTATCCTCTCATAAAAGCTGCTATAAAAAACTCTTTTTCAAAAGTCGCAGACCATCCTGTTCTATAAGTAGGGTGTGTGGGTTCGAATCCCTTCTAGTGCTGGAGTTTGATCAGCACAAACAACCTCATGATGGCTTAAACCTTTGTAAAATCTACTTGGCACTTAAAATTAGTAAAAGATCTCATGTGAAATTAAAAATGTGAAATCCAGCAAAAACATAAAACGTAGAAAGTAAAAGTGAGGATAAGTCGTAAATTCTGCAACAAAATTTATTTTCCAGCAAAAAATAGCATTACAAACAAATGAAATAATATTCAGTTAAACGAAGCAATGGGCGTTATTGTCGATGATCTTCTTCCACTTTTCACGCATTGAATGGATTCCATTTCTGTAGAATTTCGTTGGCTTCGACCTGAAGAAGTGGTTCAGCGTCTCCCTGCACTCGTCGGCTTTGGTGAAGCGCCTACCGCGAAGGAACAGATGGTAGTCGGATGTCCGAGCTGTATGGTGGTTCATTGATTTTCGTCCAGCCTAATTCCTAGATTTTGACAGTGTCTAAAATGCCGTACATAGGTAGTCGGGAGTTGTACTGGTGGAAGGAAGTTCATCTCCTTTCGACTCCCATCTCTACCAATTTTTGTTGTCGAGCTGTTGACACTAGTGATCAGCGATGATGGCTTGACCACGTGGAAGCAGCTCCCGGTACAACGCTGAGCTTCCACCAAGTGCACAGCTGGGCCTTCTTTGATGGAGCTCCGGCTTCGGCGCCAGAACTTCCACTTCGTTGCGTTCCAGGTACTGCTTCCCAGCTTTGCCGTATAAATTCTATCCAGGCTGCCTCGTCTGAACCGGCTCTCGGCAGTCGGGAACAAGGCGATTCGTTTAGGTTTCCGTCAATTCATGCGTTACAGTCTTCGACGATTTTGGGGGAGCTTCCCATTTTGCGCAGTTGGCGAGCGACGGTCGACTGGGACAACTGGAGCTCTGCGGTCAATTGTCGTGTGGTTTCGGCCGGATTTGATTTGATGGACCTGCACAGGAGCTCTTTGTTTACAGTAGTTGGTCGTCCGGGTGTGGTTTGTCTTTCCTGCTCTTCTGGCCGGAACGGGAACTTCTGATACTATCACCAACAAGTCGTGCGGTCAGGAGTGGGCTTGCCGGTTACTGTCTGTATGTTCGTGGCCACCGTCGCTGGGTTGCTGCCGAGTCTGAGCTGATCGAAGATGAGATCGCGCATTTTCACGTTCACTGGACATTGTTCTAGAAGACGAAACCTTCAAACAACGCATGGCAAATTTAGGATTCATACCTTGATCTGGTCACAAAAGAATACGCTTTCAAACCATATATGATACTATCGCGGGTTAGCTTTGCGCACCTGAAAAAATACAGAAATGTTGCAAATCTATAACTCAACCTAATAAAAAGTAAAATCCACTTGATGTTTGAAATTGCTTGATTCGTTTTCTCTCATGCGCTCGCACCCCCCCCCCCCTAAGCCTAAAGCATTCTGCCTCGTTTAGGTTCTAGATCGTCTGCCTGGTTGACTTCGCGAGCTGGATCCACGAAGCTGGAGCATTCAGGGATGCTGTTCCGGGGAACGCGAACAAACAATGTTAGCATTCGACACTGACTAAAGAGGACTTTCAAGCACCACAGTCGTCGACTGGGTCGGCCTCAGTTTGGTGCCGTTGTTACTTCAATGTGCCAGAAGCAGCAGCGATCAAGAGTAGCAGGACGTTGGCCTGTAATCAGAGCAACTGCAGCAGATGGAGCCACTGCCTTCTTCGTGCTTTCCGCGGCTTCTGTTTAAAAAATAATTTCGTCACTTGAAATTCTGCTCGAACCGAATGATGCAGGGCTCAGGATATCCAGAGCGCGGAACGCATCACGTCACCGCCCGGCTCCTGATTGTCTCCTGAAGGAAGGCATCTTGAGCTGCCTTGTGAATTTGTTCAGTGTCGTGAAATTGAATTCTGGTTTTTGTTCCAACAACATAATTACGCCGCGCCCGCCCGCCGTCGCCATTCGCCCACAGCACCCCGCGCGGTCGCAGCCGACCGCGATTTCTCACCGCCACATGCCTACCAACGGCTGTCACCTCCGATTCACCTGCCGATCTCCTCAGCGGCTGAACTTGATGCGCGAGGGCTCAGAAGGCTCGGGGTTTTTGCCGCCTGGCTACCAAACTGCATTTATGGGCGCTGAGGAATGGCCTCAAGGGACGGCGACCATGCGGTTAATCCGCAATTTGTCGGCGCAGTATGCATTGGATACGAACGAATCATTTTCGGACATCCGATTTGGATATCCCGATCCGAGTCATCCGAAAAACCGACACTCGCGAAATCGCTCTAGTCCTAATCATCCAAAATCCATGTTCACAAAATTGTCGTTATCCGAATCATCCAAGAATCCGGGGTCCGCGAAGTTAGCCTTCCCCAAATCATCCAGTTATCCGAATTTCCGGCCGGATCATATGTATTCTACGCAGGCACAGGTCCTTGGCAACCTAGTGCTCTACAGAGTTAAGATCTGCCTTCGGCTGATACAGTTCACCTACTTCTACATGCGACATTTACTGCTGCTCGTTCAGTTTGGGCTTGATATCCTCCCACTGCTTCCCAGCATGGACCTTGTTCCAGCAAGTATCCGTAACTCAAAGGCATTCTTCATTACAAATGCTCCAACACTTGCAGCGAAAAAAGGGCAGAGAACCATCGACTGATGTTCGAATTTACCAAGGATCCAAATAGGCATTGCCTCAAACTTGGGTAGTTAAACCTAAGAGCCTACCTGAATATTCCACACGTTCTCGGTGATTCCTCTGGGATCGCCTATCGAATGAACCTCGCATCGAAAGAATGTATAGACAGGGTAATCCTAGACGATAGAGCAGGTGACAAAGTCCGGGGTGGCCAACCAACTCTCAGCTCTCTCGGTTTGAATTTCAAAGTGTTCAGCTCGCTTTGAAAAGAGTCTCTCTTATTTTGAAAAGCGACTAGTTTAAAGTGAATATGGTACCTAAAAAATTTCTTTGATTTTTTTGACTCAGACTATCTATTCTCATCCATTTGTATTTTTAATGAAATTTAAAGATAAAATCATGAAAAAATGTTCAGTAAAGAAACTAACGATTCGATTATTCTTTATATTCGACTGTCATGAAACCTGGGCATATCCGATTTGTTTCAATACTTCTGTGCCACGCAGGTTCGATATGATGGAACATTTTTACTTCGGCTCGGCGACGCTTCGACAATTTCGTCGTTCTCAAAGGCCTTAAAGAAGTTCGAACCCCAAGATCAGGCACCCGTCGCTTCGAAGACTTTGGTTTCCAACTCGGTCAGTTTCAACGAATTCCCAAGAGTGCAAGGTGAACCCTACTGAAACAAACTGAACTCATCGTTGTTCCACCAGCGTTGAGTAAAGCTCTGTTATAGGATTACCATGGAGCAAATGAGGCCTAACAAGTACAAATCTAGCGATATTGAGCTGTAGAAGTTCTTGGTCTTGTTCTCATATCACACACAACGGAACGAACGGCAAAAAGTCACTGGCGATCGAAATGCACTCATTTCGGATCTTCATCGTTTGGTTGCGCTCTCGAATCCAAAAAGCCTCTGGAGTCTTTCTGGCTCCAATCTCACTTTCACATAGCAACACAGTGCACCATATACTGAAATCGTAGGGCTTCCTCCCGATGTTTACCGAATGGGGTTAGTGAGCTCCGCTTCTGCTTACAAACAAGGTGTTCCCTGATGCGACGAACTCTTAGTGCCGTCGCTGTTTCACCTGTGTATAGCTCCCAGTATAGCTCCCACAGGTTAAACTCCAAAGTTGGTGAACATCGCCATAACTCCAAGTTCTTGATGCCGAATGTCAGGTAACGATTAGAATTGAACGACCACCGGCTACCCATCCAGAGAATGGGTCTTGCTGGTTGGTTCATGCCGCAATGGCCGAGCGCGATGTCAGCTCTTTAAAAGTTTGATCGCATTTTCTTCAGAATTTCGGCCGACAACGGTGATTTCGACCGACCTATGGTGAAAATTCAACCATTTTGGTTACTTTCCCAGGTTCAATCTACAGCTCTAGCTAGTTATATGCTTCTTTTTTGTGAGGTACAAGTGATTTTAATGAAACTCCCTCCTGTTTTCGAAAATACAATTAGGTAATATTTCGAGCGCGTTTTTTATAAAAAAATTTATTTTTCGAAAAACATCAGATTTTATATTAAAGCTTAACACTACAGCAGTCGTTTAGTACATCAAAAGACGAGATTGCGCCGTGCACTCAAGGAGCTTGTCACGAATTTTAATTGCCTGAATGTAAATGCTGCTTATGTGAGGCGCCGAGAATATGTGTGTTCTTTACAATTGTATCTGTTGCATCGTTCATAAGTGTGAAACTCTGCGCAGACAGAAATTTTGCTTTAAATCGAATAAAAATCGAGGCGTTTTGGACGAGTGCGGGCACAATCTCCTATTTTGGCAACAAAATATAGCTGCTTTCGTACTCTAAGGAATTTGGTGAGTCCTATGCTTAGCGTCATTCTCTCTTTTTTTTTCTTAAAGAGAGCCTAATTTTGAGACTAAATTTTTGCCGAACCAGGAAGCACTATGTATATGTGCAGTCGCTCGTGAAAACATTGGATTCTTCATAGGAATCGTTGGGAAGCTTCCTGTAATTATTTCTCGGTAAATTATTGTCACTGCAAATGAGAGTGCTCTTTAATTGGAGACCATCGGACCAGGATATCCGGGTCGTCGTGCAGTCTTCTTCCCCTTGATCGGATCAGAATACTTGTCTGATGTCTGGTTTGGGCGCCGTGAAGACACGACGAATAGGTGTTTACCCCACATTCCTACTCAGAGGAACCTCCGAGTTGCTCGCTTCGATGCACATCGTGTTCCGGTCGGCAAAGGCGTTCCCGTTGCAGATTTGCTCGGCTGATGCGCGTCCCTGGAAATTTTCCCGGGGAGAGGAACTCTCCGCAAATGAGCGCTCGTTATGGCGTCTCGAAATGGAACACCTTCGGCAGAACGTGCAGTATTTCTGTTGAGAAACGAGATATTAAGGGCAGGAGCTTGCATGCACAGCGATAAAGGTGGCCTTTAAGCGGATGTCTTCGATCCACTTCGCCACGCTTTTCATTTTTATCGTGGCTACGTGACCACTCATTAAAGGTACTTCTATGGTTCCACTTCCGCTCCGGAGGCTTCGACATTTCAGTGTCTTACCTTCGAAACGGCTCGTGTAGCGCAGACGGAGAAGGTGCCGGCTGTCGCATGCAGCCGATGCCACGTTCTTGGTTCGGACCACCGATGATAACCAGGCCTTCCATTCCTCCGGGGTCGGTGAATTGGTACCACACTTGTCTGGGAACAATAAAGCGCTGATTTCTTCGTCACCTGGCCACCGCAAGTCATTGCACGGCCAAATAGGCATTCACATCGCCTCGACAACATCTCGTAGAAGTAGAATGCGTGGCGCAATAAGGATTTAATAAGGCCGACCTTTATCCTTTACCCTTATACCTTCGCAAGCAGTAATGTTATGGGAGTACCCAGTAGAATTGAGCTTTTCGACAATTTTTTTCGAAAGTCGAACAATCGAATAACTCGATTTTTTGAAATTCTCGAAAGTCGAACAATCGAATAACTCGATTTTTTGAAAATTTCGAAAGTCGAACAATCGAATAACTTGATTTTTCGTCGTCTTCGAAAATCGAACAATCGAATAACTCGATTTTTCGCCGTCTTCGAAATTCGCACAATCGAATAACTCGATTTTTCGCCGTCTTCGAAATTCGAACAATCGAATAACTCGATTTTTCGTCGTCTTCGAAAATCGAACAATCGAATAACTCGATTTTTCGCCGTCTTCGAAAATCGAACAATCGAATAACTCGATTTTTCGCCGTCTTCGAAATTCGAACAATCGAATAACTCGATTTTTCGCTGTCTTCGAAAGTCGAGCAATCGAATAACTCGATTTTTCGTCGTCTTCGAAAATCGAACAATCGAATAACTCGATTTTTCGCCGTCTTCGAAATTCGAACAATCGAATAACTCGATTTTTCGCCGTCTTCGAAAATCGAACAATCGAATAACTCGATTTTTCGCCGTCTTCGAAATTCGAACAATCGAATAACTCGATTTTTCGCTGTCTTCGAAAGTCGAGCAATCGAATAACTCGATTTTTCGTCGTCTTCGAAAATCGAACAATCGAATAACTCGATTTTTCGCCGTCTTCGAAATTCGAACAATCGAATAACTCGATTTTTCGCCGTCTTCGAAAATCGAACAATCGAATAACTCGATTTTTCGCCGTCTTCGAAATTCGAACAATCGAATAACTCGATTTTTCGCTGTCTTCGAAAGTCGAGCAATCGAATAACTCGATTTTTCGTCGTCTTCGAAAATCGAACAATCGAATAACTTGATTTTTCGTCGTCTTCGAAAATCGAACAATCGAATAACTTGATTTTTCGTCGTCTTCGAAAATCGAACAATCGAATAACTCGATTTTTCGCCGTCTTCGAAATTCGAACAATCGAATAACTTGATTTTTCGTCGTCTTCGAAAATCGAACAATCGAATAACTCGATTTTTCGCCGTCTTCGAAAATCGAACAATCGAATAACTCGATTTTTCGCCGTCTTCGAAATTCGAACAATCGAATAACTCGATTTTTCGCTGTCTTCGAAAGTCGAGCAATCGAATAACTCGATTTTTCGTCGTCTTCGAAAATCGAACAATCGAATAACTCGATTTTTCGCCGTCTTCGAAATTCGAACAATCGAATAACTCGATTTTTCGCCGTCTTCGAAAATCGAACAATCGAATAACTCGATTTTTCGCCGTCTTCGAAATTCGAGCAATCGAATAACTCGATTTTTCGCTGTCTTCGAAAGTCGAGCAATCGAATAACTTGATTTTTCGTCGTCTTCGAAAATCGAACAATCGAATAACTTGATTTTTCGTCGTCTTCGAAAATCGAACAATCGAATAACTTGATTTTTCGTCGTCTTCGAAAATCGAACAATCGAATAACTCGATTTTTCGCCGTCTTCGAAATTCGAACAATCGAATAACTTGATTTTTCGTCGTCTTCGAAAATCGAACAATCGAATAACTTGATTTTTCGTCGTCTTCGAAAATCGAACAATCGAATAACTTGATTTTTCGTCGTCTTCGAAAATCGAACAATCGAATAACTCGATTTTTCGCCGTCTTCGAAATTCGAACAATCGAATAACTTGATTTTTCGTCGTCTTCGAAAATCGAACAATCGAATAACTCGATTTTTCGCCGTCTTCGAAAATCGAACAATCGAATAACTCGATTTTTCGCCGTCTTCGAAATTCGAACAATCGAATAACTCGATTTTTCGCTGTCTTCGAAAGTCGAGCAATCGAATAACTCGATTTTTCGTCGTCTTCGAAAATCGAACAATCGAATAACTCGATTTTTCGCCGTCTTCGAAATTCGAACAATCGAATAACTCGATTTTTCGCCGTCTTCGAAAATCGAACAATCGAATAACTCGATTTTTCGCCGTCTTCAAAATTCGAGCAATCGAATAACTCGATTTTTCGCTGTCTTCGAAAGTCGAGCAATCGAATAACTCGATTTTTCGCCGTCTTCGAAAATCGAACAATCGAATAACTCGATTTTTCGCCGTCTTCGAAATTCGAACAATCGAATAACTCGATTTTTCGCTGTCTTCGAAAGTCGAGCAATCGAATAACTCGATTTTTCGCCGTCTTCGAAATTCGAACAATCGAATAACTCGATTTTTCGCCGTCTTCGAAAATCGAACAATCGAATAACTTGATTTTTCGTCGTCTTCGAAAATCGAACAATCGAATAACTCGATTTTTCGCCGTCTTCGAAAATCGAACAATCGAATAACTCGATTTTTCGCCGTCTTCGAAATTCGAACAATCGAATAACTCGATTTTTCGCTGTCTTCGAAAGTCGAGCAATCGAATAACTCGATTTTTCGTCGTCTTCGAAAATCGAACAATCGAATAACTCGATTTTTCGCCGTCTTCGAAATTCGAACAATCGAATAACTCGATTTTTCGCCGTCTTCGAAAATCGAACAATCGAATAACTCGATTTTTCGCCGTCTTCGAAATTCGAACAATCGAATAACTCGATTTTTCGCTGTCTTCGAAAGTCGAGCAATCGAATAACTCGATTTTTCGTCGTCTTCGAAAATCGAACAATCGAATAACTCGATTTTTCGCCGTCTTCGAAATTCGAACAATCGAATAACTCGATTTTTCGCCGTCTTCGAAAATCGAACAATCGAATAACTCGATTTTTCGCCGTCTTCGAAATTCGAACAATCGAATAACTCGATTTTTCGCTGTCTTCGAAAGTCGAGCAATCGAATAACTCGATTTTTCGTCGTCTTCGAAAATCGAACAATCGAATAACTCGATTTTTCGCCGTCTTCGAAATTCGAACAATCGAATAACTCGATTTTTCGCCGTCTTCGAAAATCGAACAATCGAATAACTCGATTTTTCGCCGTCTTCGAAATTCGAACAATCGAATAACTCGATTTTTCGCTGTCTTCGAAAGTCGAGCAATCGAATAACTCGATTTTTCGTCGTCTTCGAAAATCGAACAATCGAATAACTTGATTTTTCGTCGTCTTCGAAAATCGAACAATCGAATAACTTGATTTTTCGTCGTCTTCGAAAATCGAACAATCGAATAACTCGATTTTTCGCCGTCTTCGAAATTCGAACAATCGAATAACTCGATTTTTCGCTGTCTTCGAAAGTCGAGCAATCGAATAACTCGATTTTTCGTCGTCTTCGAAAATCGAACAATCGAATAACTCGATTTTTCGCCGTCTTCGAAAATCGAACAATCGAATAACTCGATTTTTCGCCGTCTTCGAAATTCGAACAATCGAATAACTCGATTTTTCGCTGTCTTCGAAAGTCGAGCAATCGAATAACTCGATTTTTCGTCGTCTTCGAAAATCGAACAATCGAATAACTCGATTTTTCGCCGTCTTCGAAAATCGAACAATCGAATAACTCGATTTTTCGCCGTCTTCGAAAATCGAACAATCGAATAACTCGATTTTTCGCCGTCTTCGAAAATCGAACAATCGAATAACTCGATTTTTCGCCGTCTTCGAAAATCGAACAATCGAATAACTCGATTTTTCGCCGTCTTCGAAAATCGAACAATCGAATAACTCGATTTTTCGCCGTCTTCGAAATTCGAACAATCGAATAACTCGATTTTTCGCCGTCTTCGAAATTCGAACAATCAAATAACTCGATTTTTCGCCGTCTTCGAAATTCGAACAATCGAATAACTCGATTTTTCGCCGTCTTCGAAAATCGAACAATTGAATAACTCGATTTTTCGCCGTCTTCGAAAGTCGAGCAATCAAATAACTCGATTTTTCGCCGTCTTCGAAAATCGAACAATTGAATAACTCGATTTTTCGCCGTCTTCGAAAGTCGAGCAATCGAATAACTCGATTTTTCGCCGTCTTCGAAAATCGAACAATTGAATAACTCGATTTTTCGCCGTCTTCGAAAGTCGAGCAATCAAATAACTCGATTTTTCGCCGTCTTCGAAATTCGAACAATCGAATAACTCGATTTTTCGCCGTCTTCGAAAATCGAACAATTGAATAACTCGATTTTTCGCCGTCTTCGAAAGTCGAGCAATCAAATAACTCGATTTTTCGCCGTCTTCGAAAATCGAACAATTGAATAACTCGATTTTTCGCCGTCTTCGAAAATCGAACAATTGAATAACTCGATTTTTCGCCGTCTTCGAAAATCGAACAATTGAATAACTCGATTTTTCGCCGTCTTCGAAATTCGAACAATCGAATAACTCGATTTTTCGCCGTCTTCGAAAATCGAACAATCGAATAACTCGATTTTTCGCCGTCTTCGAAAATCGAACAATCGAATAACTCGATTTTTCGCCGTCTTCGAAATTCGAACAATCGAATAACTCGATTTTTCGCCGTCTTCGAAATTCGAACAATCGAATAACTCGATTTTTCGCCGTCTTCGAAAATCGAACAATCGAATAACTCGATTTTTCGCCGTCTTCGAAAGTCGAGCAATCGAATAACTCAACTTTTCGCCGTCTTCGAAAATCGAACAATCGAATAACTCGATTTTTCGCCGTCTTCGAAAATCGAACAATCGAATAAGTCGATTTTTCGCCGTCTTCGAAATTCGAACAATCGAATAACTCGATTTTTCGCCGTCTTCGAAAGTCGAGCAATCGAATAACTCGATTTTTCGTCGTCTTCGAAAATCGAACAATCGAATAACTCGATTTTTCGCCGTCTTCGAAAATCGAACAATCGAATAACTCGATTTTTCGCCGTCTTCGAAATTCGAACAATCGAATAACTCGATTTTTCGCCGTCTTCGAAAATCGAACAATCGAATAACTCGATTTTTCGCCGTCTTCGAAATTCGAACAATCGAATAACTCGATTTTTCGCCGTCTTCGAAATTCGAACAATCGAATAACTCGATTTTTCGCCGTCTTCGAAAATCGAACAATCGAATAACTCGATTTTTCGCCGTCTTCGAAATTCGAACAATCGAATAACTCGATTTTTCGCCGTCTTCGAAATTCGAACAATCGAATAACTCGATTTTTCGCCGTCTTCGAAAATCGAACAATTGAATAACTCGATTTTTCGCCGTCTTCGAAAGTCGAGCAATCGAATAACTCGATTTTTCGTCGTCTTCGAAAATCGAACAATCGAATAACTCGATTTTTCGCCGTCTTCGAAAATCGAACAATCGAATAACTCGATTTTTCGCCGTCTTCGAAAGTCGAGCAATCGAATAACTCGATTTTTCGTCGTCTTCGAAAATCGAACAATCGAATAACTCGATTTTTCGCCGTCTTCGAAAATCGAACAATCGAATAACTCGATTTTTCGCCGTCTTCGAAAATCGAACAATCGAATAACTCGATTTTTCGCCGTCTTCGAAATTCGAACAATCGAATAACTCGATTTTTCGCCGTCTTCGAAAATCAAACAATTGAATAACTCGATTTTTCGCCGTCTTCGAAAATCGAACAATCGAATAACTCGATTTTTCGCCGTCTTCGAAAATCGAACAATTGAATAACTCGATTTTTCGCCGTCTTCGAAAATCGAGCAATCAAATAACTCGATTTTTCGCCGTCTTCGAAAATCGAACAATTGAATAACTCGATTTTTCGCCGTCTTCGAAAATCGAACAATCGAATAACTCGATTTTTCGCCGTCTTCGAAAATCGAACAATCGAATAACTCGATTTTTCGCCGTCTTCGAAAATCGAACAATTGAATAACTCGATTTTTCGCCGTCTTCGAAATTCGAACAATCGAATAACTCGATTTTTCGCCGTCTTCGAAAATCGAACAATCGAATAACTCGATTTTTCGCCGTCTTCGAAAATCGAACAATCGAATAACTCGATTTTTCGCCGTCTTCGAAAATCGAACAATCGAATAACTCGATTTTTCGCCGTCTTCGAAAATCGAACAATCGAATAACTCGATTTTTCGCCGTCTTCGAAATTCGAACAATCGAATAACTCGATTTTTCGCCGTCTTCGAAAATCGAACAATCGAATAACTCGATTTTTCGCCGTCTTCGAAAATCGAACAATTGAATAACTCGATTTTTCGCCGTCTTCGAAATTCGAACAATCAAATAACTCGATTTTTCGCCGTCTTCGAAATTCGAACAATCGAATAACTCGATTTTTCGCCGTCTTCGAAAATCGAACAATTGAATAACTCGATTTTTCGCCGTCTTCGAAAGTCGAGCAATCAAATAACTCGATTTTTCGCCGTCTTCGAAAATCGAACAATTGAATAACTCGATTTTTCGCCGTCTTCGAAAATCGAACAATCGAATAACTCGATTTTTCGCCGTCTTCGAAAATCGAACAATTGAATAACTCGATTTTTCGCCGTCTTCGAAAGTCGAGCAATCAAATAACTCGATTTTTCGCCGTCTTCGAAATTCGAACAATCGAATAACTCGATTTTTCGCCGTCTTCGAAAGTCGAACAATCGAATAACTCGATTTTTCGCCGTCTTCGAAAATCGAACAATTGAATAACTCGATTTTTCGCCGTCTTCGAAATTCGAACAATCGAATAACTCGATTTTTCGCCGTCTTCGAAAATCGAACAATCGAATAACTCGATTTTTTGAAATTTTCGAAAGTCGAACAATCGAATAACTCGATTTTTCGCCGTCTTCGAAAGTCGAGCAATCGAATAACTCAACTTTTCGCCGTCTTCGAAAATCGAACAATCGAATAACTCGATTTCGAAGGCACGTTCAACAGAGAACCGAAAGAAGACGGAACAAAACCACAGTTGTGGATGAAAAGGGTTGAACTTAGAAAGACAACTGAATCATCGTTTACAGTCCAATTATAAGACCGGAATAACAAGATACTTGGTCATTTAATTTGCAAGTAGTGGACATTCTCCACTGTTGATGTGCTACCAAAGGAAGGGAATTTCCTCACTTCTACGCGTAATTTGCTATCTGCCACGGGTTCTTCATTTGCGAGATGTCACTAAATTCTCGCATTATCCTATTATCAGTGTCGCTTCGGCGGTCCCCTACGCTGGGCGTGCGGGCCACGCCAGGCTTGCCGCCTTCGGGTATAGCATATTTTCTTCAGCACACATATAAATCCGTAAGGTTTGTAAGGTAGCTTCCATCCTATTATGTTCAAGAGTCAGCTCTTTGCTCCTGTTCAGCCGATTCCAGCTCGGACAAGAAAAGGATACGGATAAAGGACGGTATTAGTCAGTAAATTGGTGGAGGAGGCCTCCTTTTAGTTTGTGGTTTTCACGCTTCCTGAGAAGGCCCATGAATGTCGATTTACATCAAAAATGGAACAACACAATTCAATGGAACAACAAGGGGTACGACACAGTAGTGTTGAGTAAGAGTTCCATTTTCGCGCAACACAAAAGGCGTGATGGGATGCCTTACATGGTGGCCCCCTCCTTCTTTGAGCCCATTTTTATAAATTTAAGAAAAAAGCGTGATTCCACGTATAGTCACTGTACGCGGTTTGAAATTCGCGCCTGGGTTGGTTTTGAAAAGAATGACGATTTTGACGTTCATAGAGCGCGTTTTCCGACGGCGACAGTTTGTCCGCAGTTTTAATGTACGTTTAATGAGGAATTGCTCTGATCTACTCATGGTAAAACAGAACATTTTCTAATGCACTGCGACCATGCGGACGCGACGTTCGGCAACGATCACGACGAGCTTCCGTATATTCAGAGACGCGCCGGCCTACACAACCAGACGCTAGCATACGATTACAATACGCAATAACTACGAAACCGACGTAGCACGCCGTATTCCCATCGGAGCACGCAATAAGAAAGAGCTCTCAACGATGTCCAAACTGCTTGAAATGGCCCACAGAAATAGTTTAAGCTAGCGTTTCACTGGTACATCCATATATCTATTTTGTAACACCTCATCACTTTTACAAAAAACTGTATTTTATCACTTGAAAACGTTTATCAGGCTTTTTAATCAAAATCATAGTTTATTATCACTTAATCAGTTGAAACAACGAGTTCAGGATCAACTGTACGCACAACTATAGTTGTGCTCTCGCAAAATTTTCGACTATTGGAA
This sequence comes from Heligmosomoides polygyrus bakeri, assembly GCA_947359475.1. Classification (NCBI taxonomy): domain Eukaryota; kingdom Metazoa; phylum Nematoda; class Chromadorea; order Rhabditida; family Heligmosomidae; genus Heligmosomoides; species Heligmosomoides polygyrus. Next base: position 83,526,231 of record OX375868.1, on the reverse strand, counting down.
TGGTTTCAAATGCTCGCAGTTTTCGAGTATTCGAATTCAAACGTAATCGAAAAGTGGTTTTATGAAGGTTAGGATTCGAACACATGCGAAAAACGCGGTTTTTTAAATTTCGAATTCATTAACTAAGTTCGAATGAAAATCATTGGAACACCTGTTCGAATAGGTAATCCGAACAAAACTATACAAACACTAGACATGAGGATGAGATAGTACCCAAAATCATAATATCGCCACCAGAATCGACTAGACAGCAGTTTCGTGACGCTGCTTAATGCTCATGAGATTTTCGAGAATTCTCAGGGATTGTAATAACCTAGAAAAATCGGAATCTTACATCCTAGGTATGTTCAACAGCAACCAACAAAATATCGCACTACCTCTAGTTAACTGCCACTTCTATTTGAATTCCCTCTTTAATTCACTATGACGAATCCCTCGATCTCAAGCACGATTTCGAAATATGTTCTAACAAAACTTCGCGACTTTCAAATTCGAACCCTTCAAATGAAATCGCAGATTGATGATCGCGAAAAAGCATTGTTTGAATATTGTTCGAAATCGAACAGTGTTCGAACAATGTCAAGAGTCGGCAGCCAGAACCATCGAAAGGAAATCGCAAATCGTTCCCGCCAATTACCATAGGCGCAGAAGTGGAGCAAGTTTGAACGTGGGTTTTTCGGGGAACGGCGACGATTCATACTTAGGTGGTCTACTCTTGATATTGTTCGAACATTGTTCGATTTCGAACAATATCCGAGCAATACTTTTTCGCAATATTCGATTACGAACAATATTCGAACAATGCTTTTTCGATTTCGAACAGTGTTCGAACAACGTCTTCCTATCTTCGATTTCGAGCAATGTTCGAATAACGGTTTTCGCGAAAGTCGATTTCGAACAATGTTCGAACAACGGTTTTTCGCGAAAGTCGATTTCGAACAATGTTCGAACAACGGTTTTTCGCGAAAGTCGATTTCGAACAATGTTCGAACAACGGTTTTTCGCGAAAGTCGATTTCGAACAATGTTCGAATAACGGTTTTTCGCGAAACTCGATTTCGAACAATGTTCGAATAATGGTTTTTCGCGAAAGTCGATTTCGAATAATGTTCGAACAACGGTTTTTCGCGAAAGTCGATTTCGAACAATGTTCGAATAATGGTTTTTCGCGAAAGTCGATTTCGAATAATGTTCGAACAACGGTTTTTCGCGAAAGTCGATTTCGAACAATGTTCGAATAACGGCTTTTCGCAAAAGTCGATTTCGAACAATGTTCGAATAACGGTTTTTCGCGAAACTCGATTTCGAACAATGTTCGAATAATGGTTTTTCGCGAAAGTCGATTTCGAATAATGTTCGAACAACGGTTTTTCGCGAAAGTCGATTTCGAACAATGTTCGAATAATGGTTTTTCGCGAAAGTCGATTTCGAATAATGTTCGAACAACGGTTTTTCGCGAAAGTCGATTTCGAACAATGTTCGAATAACGGCTTTTCGCAAAAGTCGATTTCGAACAATGTTCGAATAACGGTTTTTCGCGAAACTCGATTTCGAACAATGTTCGAATAATGGTTTTTCGCGAAAGTCGATTTCGAATAATGTTCGAACAACAACGATTTACGATTTTCGAGTAATCGAGCGATTAATTGTTCGAAATCGCTCGAACAATTATTCGGCCCGATTAATCGAGCTCAAGTCTAGTACCCAGCGAACGGCGCCACACTTGTCGTTCTACAAATTGAAGACGAAGTGATGTCTTCAATACCATTTTTACTTTCAACTGGACACTTTTCGACTTCAACTTCACCATTTTAGTCAGGCACTTTAATAAGTGAACTTTTTAATTAATTCTTAAATACTTTAATTTAATAAGTGACTTAAATAAGTTTTCTGAAATCTGAATTAGCCTTATCCAAAGCTCAAGTAAACATGGTTTAGTGGAGTCAGAGTTATCTTTCCTTATAGAACGTTTTTTAAAATTCACCTTGTAACTGCATAGTGTGTCAAATAAGAAAAATGACTATACAGTTGGAATAGACATAATTTTTATCGCTTTGCCTCAAACACGAAAACAAATATTTGATGAGTAAGCTCTATGCAGAGATTACACCGTGCATTTGTCACGTGTTGCATTTGTCACGTGTCATGTTGAAGCTATTTGATTAACAATGTAAGTGTTATCTCGAAACAGTAAAGACAGTCACCACAGAACAAACACAGCAACTACATTTTGTTACAGGATGTTTTGTTGCAATCAAAACTCTTGCACTAGGTGGGACTCGAACCCGCATCTCTTACTTTCCGGGCAGCGATGTTCGCCTTACACCACCGGCGCTGTTTCACCACACGTAACATCCGCGATATCCTCGAGGTCTGTCAACACCCACCCGTGATACGGGATGGGCCGGCCGCTGATATCAGCATGAAACCGGTTAAGCTGAAGACCTTGCTAGTAGTAACAATGCTTGAACACATGTGATATAACAGCGCCGGTGGTGTAAGGCGAACATCGCTGCCGGAAAGCAGAAGATTCGGGTTGGAGTCCCGCCTGGCGCAAGAGCTTTGATCGCAACAAAACATCCTGTAACAACATATAGCCTCTCTACCAGCCGCTCTAGGCTCAAGCAAATGTGTTTGCACAGCAACTACAAATCTTCACTGCGCATCATCAGCTAAAATGCATTTACACTATCAGACAAATAAACACTGCAATGTTCTGGGTGAGCGAATGCAGAATCACTTCACATGAAGAATTATTTGATATTGATATTTATTACATAAGTAGTTACTTATGTAGAATAGTTAGAGGAATATAACAAACGTCCACCGAACCAATAAACAGCAACTAAACAACTATTGAAGTACTAACAGAAATACAAAAACTTTAAAACAAACGTTAGGAAGGGTGAAATAAAAGCGGAGTGAGAGAAACCGAGAAGGAAGGCCACGTAACTAAGGAAAATGGTTGACCACACCAGACTAAACGACGCAGGACATCAAGGAGCGATGCTATTGAGGATATGTTTTTTGAAGGTACCGTAGCTTAACATTTTGAAATTGTTTTTGGTAAGTTTGTGCCGGAGAACTTCGGGGTAAATCTTTGAAGAACAGGGGAAAGATGCGATCTAATCACAATTTATAAAAAGGGCATGTTGGATCTTCGTCTTTAGGAATTTTGTTTAGTGAAGACTGATTGATTGATTGATTTGGTTTTTACTGATTTTATTTACCTTTATCTTGCTCCAATACTATAGGTGGTCAGATAAAGATCCAAATTTCAAAAGCCAAAGCTTATATAAGCTCGACATTTTTCACAGACCAGATGGGTTTTTTACAGATGGTTCTGAAATTTGAAAATTTGAATTTGAATTAATTATTTATTTTGAATTAGTGTTCTCAATTTCTTTTACAGTTCATTATGTTATCCAAGGTGGCTCACGACTTCGTTGGTGTTGTTTCTTTTAGGCTAAGCATTGCTATTTGATCGTCACTATGTCGTCCTTTGATTGTTTGGTTTTTATGGCGCACTTCAGGTGCAGCAATAAATAAATAAAAAATTTCAAAAATGTTCGAAGACAAAAATAGTTAAGGCAATAGAGAAGACTCGTTGACTGTATCTTCAGATGTTACTCAGTGGTTTACTGCCTATTGTTGTTGTTGTCTGTCGTCTGTACCCAACAACGTATACCGCCTTTTTTACTTTATATACGATTCGTTCTGTTTGAAAAGGGTCCGGTTTAAAATGAAATATTCACTTTGAAAGTGTTTAGTTCAAACTAAAAATGGTATATTAAAATCCATTGCCTTATTTGTTTATTACTTATTGTTTACATAGACCATTTTCAGGCGAATTGGAATCTTTTCAAATCGAATTGGACACTTTTCACGTCAAACTGAACACTCTTCTAAGCTAGTTTGAGACTTTCGAAATCAAAGCGAACTCTTCCAAATTGAAATGAATTTTAGGCAGATTAAACTACAGGCTCATCAAAATTCTATGAATATTTTTTATGGAAAATTTGATATAACTTTCTTTGAAATTTTTTAGTTCACCTGCCCGAAGATGAGTAATAGTTTTATGTACATATTTTTTTATTTTTTTATAAAATTTTATTTTTCGAGAAAATAATAAACTAAGTTTTGTCTTAAAACGCAGCAAGGCAGAAATCATTTAGTGCATTAAAATACTGGATCGCGCCATGCATTTGAAAATCAAGTCGCAATGTTTACTTGATTGATAGTGTGCTCAGATGCAGCAAGAAAATTAGAATATATGTTTCTTTTCTAACTGTTTATGTTGCGCCGTTGGCAGGCGTTAAACTTTGCTATAAATCGAATAAGAATAGCAAAGTTTCGGACAAGGACATGGCGCAATCTCTGTTTTGACAAAAGAAAATAGCCGCCTTCCTGCTCTTCAAAACAAGCTTTAAAAAATCACTGTTTTTGAATCATTGTTTGTTTGTTTGCTTGTTTGTTTGTTTTTGAAAATTTCTAACAACATATTCACTTATTGGGTAGATGAATTAAAACTCTCAAAGAAAGTTATACTAAAACTTTCCTTCAACAAAAAGTTATTCTAATATTTTTGAAGAGTTTCTAGTTTTATGTAGATGAAACTCGTTTCGATTTGGAGGAGATCGGTTTCGTTTCAAAACTTTTGGACAAGATTAGAAGATTGTCCAAATTAACGTGAAAAGTGACCAATTTGGTTTGAATAGTGTCCAATCCGACGTGAAAATGGTATATGTATATATTTACTATAGAATATATGGCTATATCTACTCTTGCCTGATCGTTTGTTGAAGTTTCAGATCTTTAAACTGGGTAGACCAACTTCACTTTCCACCATGATTGCCCTCGCGCCGACAACTTTCCATGCCTTCTATGGCAGATCATTTTTCCCACGCTCCCCCAGGGACGTTTTTTGGAGTTCGTTTGATAGACCTCGGGACCAAAAAAAACCGCACGCGAAGAGTGCCTAGTGGTTGCGGAGAATCCGGCACGTGTTTTCCTCCGGAAATTTACCCTGTTATCCGGTTGAGAAGGAACCGGGGGCTTTCCAGTGCAACCATTCATCCTTAACTAGTTCCCCTTTTCTTTCTCGTAAGCTCTCAAGCTCGTGTAACAGACGAGTCTTCGGCTTCACTCCGAGATCATCGTTTTTCATCTTTCGCGAATTTTTAGGTGAACCTTGAATTTAGCATTTCCGGTAGACATTCAGGCTTTCTGAAACAGCTCTTAGTATACAAAATCAGCCGTTCAAACGTCTCCGCATAGGAAGAGTGTGGCATTTGCAACATCTCTCAAATAGATATCAAACCATGCTAGACTAGTGGTGTATTCTGTGATAGGGTTCAAGGAGCACTAGAAAATTTGCGGCTTGTCCTCTGCGTAATTTTAATAATTTACCATGAAATAACACTACATGTCTTTGCTCGCTTCACGGTGACTCCTTGCCAGGTTGTGGACCTTCCATCCTTCCAGCCGGCCATAAGTTGGCATTGAAGGGCTAGAAATCGTCCTACAAAATTCGTTTCCCTCAGCACTTGTCGCTTCCGAAATGCATTCTCTACCGCTACCTACTAAATAATAAAAAGCGTAGCGCACTCCAAAGAAGTTGTTCATCTGCCAAAGTAGGCGCTAATGGTGTTTTCAAGGTGCAGCCGAACCACTTTCAACGGAATAACTCGTCTTTTGATGGTTGACCCAAAAACCGAATTCAGATGCCGACATACAGAATTAAAGGCGAGCTGCTCAACAAAGTGAATAAAGCTCGAGATTTAGGCTACAAATGACTTTTGGATAAAGAACGGCGTTCAATCCCCTTTGGGATGCGCCATGCATTCTACTTTTACGGGATGTCGTGGAGGCGAGTTGAATGCGTATTTGGCCATACAATGACTTGCGGTGGGCAGCCGATGAACAAGTCAGCGCTTCATCCTTCTCAGAAAAGTCTGGTACCAATTCACCGACCAAGGAGGGATGGAAGGCTTGGTTGGCCTGGGCGGAAAATCCGAACCAGGAACCTGGTATGGGGTGCAGGCGACAGCAGGCGCCTTCTCCGACTGCGCTAACACGCGCCCAAGGAGCAACTACGAACGATATTTGATTTCAACTTCAAATTGGGATAATCCGAGAAATCAATCAAGCGTGGGAGCCTAATAGTGTTGAAGAACGCACTGTGCGCCAGTGGTTCAGTAAATTTCGGACCGCAGAAATCAGCCTCGAAGATGACCTCCTTAGCGGTCGTTCTAAAGCAATCCTGGATGACGAGTCCAAGGAATTGGTGAAGGCTGAACCATCCCGAAGAGTTCACGAAATCGCTGGACGTCAGTAAAACTGCTGTTGCGGATGCTTTGAAACACCTTGGGAAGGTGAAAAGGCTGGGTGCCCAACGGGATGAATGAGCTACAAAAATTGTCACTTTTCGAGATTTGTTCTTCTCTATTTTTGCGCAACAAAACTGACCCGTTTTTGGACCGAATCATCACTTGTGATGAAAAGTGGATGCTGTATGATAACAGGAAACGTTCCGGACAGTGGTCGGACGCCGACGAACCCCCTAAGTATTTTCCAAACGTGAACCTCCCCCAAAAAAGGTATTGGTCACTGTGTGGTGCTCGGCGGCTGGTCTGATCCACTACAACTTTTGGGCAAAAGACCAAGCGATCACAGCAGAGTCATACTGTAAGGAAATCGACGAAATACACCGAAAATTGCGTCGACTTGGTCCAGCATTGGTCAACAGAAGATGCGCATTTCTTTTGCACGATAATGCCCGCCCACACGTTTCACAAATCACTATTCGAAATTGAACGAATTAAGGGTTGAAGTTCTGCCTCATCCGCCATATTCTTCAGATCTCTCACGAACCGACTCAAACACTTTCAGAACTTCCTCGCTGATAGAGGTGTTACCGTATTTTAGTTGTTTTTGATCTATTCTTTTTTTGCTACTTTGTAACGCTAAGACTCATGTTTACGCCTGAAATAAATTAAGAAAACAATAAAAATAAAATGTATATTTGTGAGCCTTTTTCGATAAGGGTGATTTGGACGGGAGCTGAGTACCTTATCAGTGTGCCCCTTCCTAAGATTTTCCCCGCGTGATTTCAAACTCTTCAATAGGAATTTGAAAAATCACTATGAGTCTGCGCTAGAATTTTTGGCCTATTCCTGGAAATTGACCATTCGTGTGTTGAAAAGCACAAAGGTTTCTCTCGCAAAGTTGCCCTCGCCAATTCCGGCCAATTTGACGGCGGAAGTGTCGTGGTGTGTGGCCAGCGGCCGGTTTTGGCATCTGAGCTCCCCAGCTGATTCGAGCCGCAGATGCCAAGGCTCGTTAGCGTCGGAAGTCACGTCTGTCTGGTTTACTGCTTAATGCTCTTCACGACCGGGCACGAAGTGGCGTCGAGGACAAGCGCGCCCCTAATCACCGAGGGCACAACCGTCGGCGGGTCGGATCTTCTTCCAGAAACAACCGACCGGAGAACGCCTTCCAGAAAGCTCTCATCAGCCCGGTGTAGATCTCAGAGCTCCGCTGCATCTGAATGTCGGTCAGGCGCGGGGTTCGATTTTTGGCGAAAACTGAAACGAAATCGAACCCCCTGGGCCACATGTTTTTCTCAAAAACTCTTTTCCGCAAGGAAGAATCGTCTTCGTCCACTTTTTAACACGCAGCCAGTTTTTCGAGAACTCCGAAATCTCCAAATTATGACCGGTCGCCTGCGAAGACTGCGTTGTCATGGAAATAAGTTTTTTTTCTCCACCGGTAATGGACATCATGTGGAGCTGAAATTGCGCCATATAAAATTCTAAGCCCGATTTGGCATGTAGTATTAAGCTTCTTTACGTCGATTTAAAAAAATCTTCAATATGACGAAGGTTACTACGACTTTTGCATCGACTTGTTCGCCCGCAAACGATGAAAAATCAGACCACTGATGAAAAAACTAATTTTTGTTGTACAGGGTGTCTCAAAAAATGTATACACTGTTTGAAAGGTGATAACTTTGCTCATAGTAAAGGTACAAAAAAAGTTAGAGGCTCATATAAAAGAATTTTTCTGACATATGAGAGGCATGCAATGCGCCATGCACTCGTCTGAGATTTTCATTTTACACTCGAATGATTGTGTTTCGCTTGAATACATCTTATAATTTCTTCACAGAGTGGCCGTTTTGATTGATTCGTGCTTATTTTAGAGTTTAAACCTTAACTGCACATTATAGCTTGCCAAAAGTGGAGGGTATTCTAAAAAATAAAGGTACTATGTGAATGGTTGTAACATTGCTGCTAATAAAGCATTTGGAGATATTTGAGGCTCGCATGAAAGCGCAGGGCAACTGGATTACTGTGGAGTGCAAATAGTCAAGATCGCGCCATGCTCCTGCCTGAAACCTTGCATTCCAGACTCGATTGATTGTGCATGGGCTGAATGCTTGTTACAATCTTGTTACTACAGATTAAGCTGTGCTGTGCTTCTTTCGACGTCTTCCGTCGTCCAGTAGCTGCAGTTAGTTAATTAACCTCCCATTCAGCTTAAATGTTGCTTCATTCGTCCACAGAATGCGTTTTGTAAAATGCGGCTCCTGCTCATATCTAAATCGTGCAATCAATAAACTCGCATGTATCGTGTCTTTCACGAGGTTGTCAAGTTCAAAACGTTAAAAGAAGCACAGCACAGGTTAATGTGACCAAGTAGCAACAAGATTATAACAAGCATTCAGCCCGTGCACAATCAAGCGAGTCTGGAATGCAAGGTTTCAGGCAGGAGCATGGCGTAATCTTGACTATTTGCACGCCACAGTAACCCCGTTGCCCTGCGCTTTCATGTGAGCCTCAAACATCTCCAAATGCTTTACTAACAGCAACGTTACAACCCTTCACATAGTATCTGTACTTTTTAGAAAGCTCTCCATTTTTCGCAAGCTATAATGTGTAATTAAGTTTTAAACTCTAAAATAAGCACGAATCAATCAAAACGGCCAATCTGTGAAGGAATTATATGATGTATTCAAGCGAAACACAATCAATCAAGTGCAAATGGAAAATTTCAGACGACTGCATGGAGCATTCCATGCCTATCATATGTCAGAAAATTTCTATTTTCTTAAGCTTTCATATGAGCCCTTAACTTCTTCAGTACCTTTACTATGAACAAAGTTATTACCTTTCAAACAGCGTATACATTTTTGAGACATCCTGTATATTTAGAATAAAGGATAAAGGATAAAGGGCGGCGTTACTCAATCCCTTTTGGGATGCGCCACGCAATCTTCTTTTGCGGGATGTCGTGGAGGCGGTTTGAATGCGTATTTGACCATACAATGACTTGCGGTGGTCAGTCGATTAACAAGTCAGCGCTTTATCCTTCCCAGACAAGTCTGGTACCAATTCACCGACCCCGGAGGGATGGAAGGCTTGGTTGGCCTGGGCGGGAAATCCGAACCAGGAACCTGGTATCGAGTGCAGGCGACAGTCGGCGCATCCTCCGACTGCGCCACACGCGCCCGTATATTGAGAAACGCTCAAAAATCATGTGACATATGTGGCGAAATTTCTCCCTGATAAGTTGCCTCCTTCAGCGGGCCCGTGTAGCGCAGTGGGAGGAGATGCCGACTATTGCCACGCCATACCTGATTCTTGGTTCGGATTTCCCGCCCTGGCCAACCAAGCCTTCTATCTTTCCGAGGTAGGTGAACTGGCACCAGAGTTGTCTGGAAAGGTCAAAGCGCTGACTTGTTCATCGGCTGGCCACCGCAAGCCATTGTATGGTCAAATACACGTTGAAGTCACCTCCACGACATCCCGTAGAAGCAGAGTGCGCGGCGCATTCCAAAAGTAATGCCGTTCTTTATCCTTATCGTAATGCCTGGCTACTGATAAACAGAGATGTGTGGAATTTCCGTTTCCGTGTTCCGAATTCCGGTTTTCGGGCACTTTGGGCTCTTTCGTTTCGTTCCGTGTTCCGCCTATTTTTGGGCCGGAAGGAGGAAACGGAAATGGACACTGTTCCACAGTTTTCTATTGAGCACAATCATCTTATCAATTAAAAAGAGTTCTCCTTCACATAAAAAATGGTCTCCACAACAGCCCGTAGAACTAGAATGTGTGGCACATCCAAAAAGAGATTGTGCAACGCCATCCTTTATCCTTATCCTTACTTCGCTAACGCAAAAGTTACGGCAAACCCTCCCTAGAAACGATGCCTCAATGCTATCCCGCTTTCGATTTTCGAACCCCAAGCTTGACCCTGATCTGAACTTCATCTGCTCTGCCTCTCGGAGAACAGATCGTGTTTGGCATAGATGCGCGGAGTCTTCACTTCGTCGCCGAGAAAAGGACAGCGACTGTCCTTTTAGTCGATCAATCCTCTGAACGTGAGGCTCCAAACAATCTACGTCATCCTGGAGTCTCCGGCAGATGTGGAACATATTTAGCAGCTCTCTGACAATTCCGAGAAGATCTACTTGAATCGGAAGAGGAACTCGAGTGGGAGGCACTCCAGCGCTACCATATACCAGCCCTTCTTCCCAATTTCCAGTATTTATGCACTTCTCTGAAGAGATGACAAGAATGAAGTCCTGGGTCTGTGTCTGAGCGGGAGAGGGCGAGTTAAACAGAAAGAATCTCCGCCCCTCGATCAGTATAAAAATGTGTTTCCTTTTTGCCAAGCCGTTAAATCCAAGGAGTAGGAGGTTCTTGACATGAAATAACTATAAATTTGGTGCCTCGCGTGCGCTGGGAGGTCTCTTATACTCCCACAATGCCCCTGCCGTCAAGCGGCTGGTGGCGTAGTGGATAGTGGCGTTCTTTCATGTGAGAGGGGTCGGGGGTTCGGTTTTTTGCGTTGCGACACAGTTGCATTTCAATTGACTGGTTGAGATTTGAGGAGTTTCGAAGACTTCACAATTTTCAAGCGTTTTCTGTGTATTTTTTCAGGAGTAAGCAGTGGAAAGTAACTTACTGCGCTTGAACAGTAGTACTAGTAAGGTCTTCAGCTTAACCGGTTCCATGCTGATATCAGCGGCCGGCCCATCCCGTATCACGGGTGGGTGCTGACAGACCTCGAGGATATCGCGGATGTTACGTGCGGTCAAACAGCGCCGGTGGTGTAAGGCGAACATCGCTGCCGGAAAGCAGAAGATGCGGGTTCGAGTCCCGCCTGGCGCAAGAGTTTTGATCGCAATAAAACATCCTGTAACAACATAACTTACCGTGCTCATAAGTTTCAGTCTGAGTCTTGTTAGGTTTACGAGTTCTATTCTCTAGTTTACGAAAGCATAAGCCTATAAGATGAGGTCTCCATACGCTAGAAAATAAAATTGGGCTGTCATGTATATGTATGTGTAGGGTGAACTGCTATAAGGAACGATCGACTCAGAGTGAACTTCAAGTGATGTGGAGTGGCATCCACATTTCGTATGGAACTCACCGACTGGTAACCGGATTTTGTCCCACTAGTGACCGACTGCTCCCAGTAGTTCAACTTGAATTTTATTAAAATTCACCGATTGGCCAAAGTAAGCCATCGTACGGGTCAGAAACGCATTCAGATTGCCTCCACGACAAAAGTAAAAGTAGTATGCGTGGAGCATCCCAAGAGAGGTTTAACGCCGTCTTCTATTATTTATCCGTTATTGCTCTGAACTATGAATGCATATGGCTTTTCTTGAGCTGAAACCGCTAATTCTTATAGAGCTTTCCGAAGTTATCTGTGTATCCTGAGGTTCACACTATGTAGATGTAGGTGAGCACAGAAAGCCATGAGCTTTCGTATGCGTGGCGCGTTCAATGCAACCACTAACCAATAACACGGTCCGTTGCTTCTGATTTGAATCTTTGGAGAGCTCAAGGACGGAAAGCTAAGCAACCGAAGCAATTGTGGACGAGACTCTCGCTCTCGTTCGGCATTTTTGGAATTTTGGCACGAAAACGCAGGAATGCTCCAAATCAATGTGGAAAAGCTAAAGACGGAATGGACACAAAATTGGAGTATTTCTCACCTACTTTTTCGACGCATTCCAATCTCTTTCCTCGAATGCTCGATGCGACGTCGTCACGCCTCCGGACGATCTCATCTACATGCGGCGGCTTCTGCCGCACGATTCTCGCTTTTGGACCTCTCGACTAGCTGGTTACTCGCCTGAATGTTTATTCACTCCCAACTTTATAGCCGTAGTCTTTAATTGCTGCCCTTCTACTGCGACGAGGCATTGAGCCCAAGCCTCATCTCATGACGAGTTCAAATTAGGAGGAAAATCTCACGGATCATGAGTAGGATCGAATGTAGAACAAGTTGAGAAGGCACTCCCTCTTTGACCCTTCGACAGCGGAAGTAGAGAGAGCAGATTGTGAGAGCAAGCCAGTTCATAAAGGAACCGCAAACTAGCCTACAAGAGAACTTTCACTGCCATTTCCCAGCTGGCAGCTAGGCCACATAATTTATATTTTCTTTGCTTTTCTAGCGATTTTTCCTCCGACAAGAATAGATCCTAGCACCTCTCTCCAGACCAGCACAGTCAGTTAGTTGGTTTCCTTCTTTAGTGACGATCCCAAGAATTCCAAATATAATAGAGTCAACACAATTACAATGCAAAACTAAGGTAGGTAAAATTGCCCATTTATTTTTTTATTTCCTCTTCTTTATTTTGTTAAGGGAGCGTGTAGCGCAGTCGGAGGCGGTGCCGACTGTCGCCTGCACCCGATACCAGGTTCTTTTTTTTTTCATTTCACGCCCAGGCCAACCATGCCTTCCATCCCTCCGGGTCGGTGAATTGGTACCAGACTTGTCTGGGAAGGATAAAGCGCTCATCACTCACTTGCTCATCGGCTGTGCACCGCAAGTCATTGTATAGCCAAAAAATACGCATTCATATCGCCTCCAGGACATCCCTTTAGAAGTAGAATGTGCATTCTAAATGGGATTGAATAACACCGTCCTTTATCCTTATCCTTATTTCGCTGAAGGGGCTGAAGCAAAAGTTAAGGCAAAATAATGAGAGGAAAGCAGTGTCAAAGTGAGCCAACCCTCCACCCTGGTTAAACCTAGATCCTTTTAAAGGGGACCTAGTTGCTGATGACGTGGAACACTTTGGAAAACTTCAAGGAACAGGGATTAGACCTCCGAGAAGCAGCAGCAACCCCTGAAGTTGGAAAAGAACCCAAAGGAAAGGGAAATACGACTGTGCTCCAGTCGGTGCTGGGTCGAAACTGTTCCTTCCTTCGTGAATTGTCTGCACCGTCGGCTAGAGTTTGCTTTCCACGAATCTCGGAAACTGTCCGCTCGGGCTCCTTCACTCACGCAGTTCAGATTTCTTATGGACTCTTTTTATAAGCATCTTCAAGGGGCCGTGGCTCATGCAACTCCTTAACTTTTGTCCACCTCGTCTTTCTTGTCCTTCTCTGTGTGCGTGGAACGTCCGAGATACACGTAGGACGATGTCTAAGTGAGCCTAGAGCCTTCCGAACTTCTCTTCCTCTCGAAGTAAACGTTCTTCATGAACTGTCTGACTGACTCGCGGTTCTAACCGTCTCCATGCTTCGTTCAGCTCAATAAGCTCTCTACCTTCAGTGGTTGAACTCGAGAAGAGTGCGATGTCGTCAGCAATATGAAGATTTGATGGGAATCTTCCATTCACACTTGTTCTCTTTTCGTCTCAGACGAAGGACTTCACTATCTACTAGAGAACGGCAGTGAACAGCTTTGGCGATACGGTGTCGCTCTGTCGCAGCCCTTCCAAATGTGAATGTGGGTTTATCCTAGTCCGGAGGGGGCAACCGTTAAGTGGCAGATGCGTGCGTAATCCTACAACTCATCACATGTCTGAATTTAAAGGTAATCCTTCACGTGGTGGTCAAGCAGCTGAAAATTTCGTAGAAACTCAAGCAATGGAATAGAGATGCAAATCACAACATGCCCCCTCCAATTAGGATAGATCCCGGGAATGCTAAGAGGACAGTATCAGACAATCAATAACATGTCCTCTTCTGTAAACGATTCACCGCAGCGTTAATGCTGCACCTCGAAGGAAAAACCCATTAAAGGGTACAAAAATCGCATAAAAATTTGAAAAATTCAATACAGGTAGCAAAAAACGGGGATGTAGACAAGGAGAGGATGGAAGTCGAGTTCATCTGCTGTTTAGAGATTTGCCACTTTGGAGTTAGGATGAGATGACTTCTAGCGAACATCCTCCAGCGCGAAAAAGGTCCGCTCAGCTGTATTCCGGCGCTTGCGTCATTTTTCTCTTGATTGCAGCTTGAACTTTTGTCCTAGTCGCGAATATGAGCAGCATTGAGAGGTCCAAACGTACCAGCCAATCACTTCACATCGGATGAGCCTACCATTTAGAGAGATCGAGTACGGTCGGTGCCCCATGTTCTGCGTGAAAAAGAAGACAGCGCCGCAGAATAGGCCACGACTTCGACCTAGTCGGAAAGCGGCCTAGAAGGTGCCCGAGGCAGCGCTGGTCTGACAAGTTACATATGGGCTTGAAGGTTGCTGATGTCCACCCTGGTCTAGCGCTGGATCGGAAAAGGTGGCGTCATGACGCCAGAATAGCGGACCCCGCAACGAAGCGGGGCAGACGCTGAAGAAGAGCAGGACGAAGAAGGTACGGTCGGTACTCTGGTTGACTAGAGTGTGTTTGGTGAACGCTCTAATTGGTTACAAACTGGGCGGTTCATCCTTCCACCTCCCAATGTTGCCCTTATTGGACCTGAAACTTTCTGAAAAAGGAGTCGAAGGCAGCCATTCTGTTTTGGGATATTTTGTGCAGTCCGAATTACCTCCTCCATGCTACCATGTAGATTGGCTAGACGGCCCATTCTCGAATGATTGATGGGTGCTGACGTCTATCGTTTGTCCTGTCAACTGCTTTCAACGGAGTAATGCGAGTGGCGTGGATCGGCAAATTCGGTCATAAGCAGGGGTGTGCGTAAATGAAATCCGAATCGTAAATCGTAAAAGTTAGCTGGCGTTTAGTGCAGTATGAAACACATATTTTTTGCCATTGTTAATCAAGAGTGAACCAATAATTATTTTTATATATAGCTTGTTATTTTCAGCTCATTTATTAAATTTTCTTTTTATCAAACTTCTTCGGCGAACACGTTTTAAAACAAACTTCACACGTCAAAATAAATTGCTGATTAAAACTATCCCTTTAGGTTTTCTTGGTGTACTAAGTTCGAATGACGACAATGTTTGAATGACCACAAATCCCATAAGCTCTTAGGACGCTTTTTGCTTGCGAACATATCTAGGATTTGACAGAAGCATCAGCAAAAAGTCGCAGTAAAGGCAAGCCTGTCAACTAACTCGACGAATGCATCAACGACGCATGTAATCCAACAAACATCGCGTTCTGAGCGAGCGCATGGCGCACTCCTATTGTATGATGCGTCGCGACATCTCTGCTTTTCTACGCTTTGAAGTAATTCAAGGAACATTGCTATAGCATTATAGCATGCGTTTAGAAAATTTGTGGCAATTAAACAACGTGATCGTATTTCTTGGACCCTTTGTAATCGTTTTTTTAGATGGAAGTATGTAGTGCAGAATCCTTTTGAGAAAACTCAACGGAATGAAGACTGGGGAGAAAGAGCTGGACCTTGGCCACTTCAAAAGAATTTCATAAATATGCTCCCTATGAAACCAAAAGGAAGACTCCATTTGGGAAGCACTACGAGCGGGAACTGAATTTATACTCACATCGCTTGAGCCTGGCTTTGAGACGGTAGCGAGCACGAATTCGCGAACGTTCCAAATTGTCTTAGGAACTTTGAAGCTAGTAAATTGGCTTTGTCCTGAGGAGATGAGTGATAGAAGCCGCGTTCGCCATTCTAAGAGGGGATTGTGGAATTGTTTCCACTACGCGCATTAACGTGTCGATAAAATTTGTTTCGATCCGTGGATCCGAGAAGTTTCTTCTCTAAGTAGACGTGATATATAAAGGCAGCTCTTTTCTGCTGTATACAGCATACTTACTCCAGTCACTTACGTCGTTGGTTGTGGACGCTTTATTCCATAACCAGCTGCGATAATAGTTCATCCTTTTCAGGTTGTTGGGAAGTCTTAGTTCATTCTTGTTCATTCTGACAAGAGGAACAAACAACTCAATAACGTGATGGAGAATGACAAGATAGGTCTCATATTTGTCATCAACTGACTGCAGATTATATACGCTACCTATCCAGTCAGCGTTAGAGAGGTATTCCGTAATTGCGTCATAATTCGCACCCATAAAGTCTTTTTTACACACGAAAGTTGGGCGATCTGCCTTAAGATGGATTTTGAAGGATACTGTAGCATAATCGCTGTTCCCTAAAGGTGGATCAACGCAGACTTCGCCTACAAGATTTTGACAGTTGCATAAAGCTAGATCAAGTACAGTTTGATTTCTATTAGGAGTGGATACTAACTGTTTAAAGTCATGCGATTCAAACAAATCGCGAAAAACATTTGACGTTCGATATGAGGTGTTCAATAGATTGGGAATATTGAAATCACCAAGAACAATACTTGGCTCAGAACACGAGGAAAAGTCGTTAATTGCTTTTGCCAGTTGAACAGAACCAGCTGAGTCGCAACTGGGTGCTCGGTACACTCCAATTACTCGGAACAAATTGGAGCGAAACCCTACATCATATACTAGAATCTCATACCTATCCTTAACAGATTCATGGAAAACAAAATCACATGTTAAGTAATTTTTTACGAGCAGTAGTATCCCTCCGCCTCTCTTGGAGTTTCGGTCACGCCGCACTGGCATATGTTGACTACAGGCTATTCCTAGGAGAGGATTTACTTGGTTTTGTGAGGTTAGCCATGTTTTGGTAAGAAGGACTACGTAGAAGTTGCTTTCACAAAGGTTGAAAACCAGAAAGTTGCAGTTTTATACTAGAGACCTTATATTCGAAAGTAAGCATCTCAATTCACATCTGGATTTCCTGCGACATCCTAGTAGTTTCCCGATGGGCTACTGAGATGTGAGGACCCAGGTCCAATGCTGGTGCTTTGCTGAGAGGGTGCAATCTGCTGCAGGTGAGGAGATAATTATTTGTAGAGAAAAAGTATAATGGGTAATTCTCTCAAGGCGTCTTCAACTTTATTTCGGGTGTTCACCTGCCACTAGAAAAGGCATGCTATATAAACCGCTAGGTAGACATCACTGTTAAATGAGAAGGTATTTAGCAATAGCTGCTGCGCAGTATCCATATTTAACTCTGTTATTTGTAGAGATCTCTTACACTAGGAATACGAGGTGTCCTGCTGAGACTCTGGCGGAAAGGGAGGAGCTCATTTTCGTAAGCCGAAGCCTATGTTTTTAAATTGCTATTTCTGTTCCTCCAGGTATGATACCAAACAGCTGTCCTTACAATGCTAGAGAAATGGGAAAGTTATATAAGCCAAGA
This sequence comes from Heligmosomoides polygyrus bakeri, assembly GCA_947359475.1. Taxonomy (NCBI): domain Eukaryota; kingdom Metazoa; phylum Nematoda; class Chromadorea; order Rhabditida; family Heligmosomidae; genus Heligmosomoides; species Heligmosomoides polygyrus. The sequence continues at coordinate 83,508,812 of OX375868.1, read as the reverse complement.
CGCAACTCAATAAGCCTGTGCAGAAAGACGATATCTTCTTCCGCGGTACCAGAAACAGAATATCAACAAAAAACAAAGCAGGTGCTCATAATGCGTTATGAGAGCAGACTCCAGAAGTGAGCGCATGTTTATAACCCGGGGTGCATCACTGTGATCCCACACCACTCATTGATCAAAGAGCAGATTTACGAAAATTTACGATTTACGACCCAAAATGTCGTAAATTGTAAATCGTAAAAAACTGTCAAAAATCTGTATAAATCGTAAAGTCGTAATTACGCACACCCCTGGTGATAGGTAGTGCCAGCGCCGTATAAGTTGGTGTTGGTCTCGCCACTGATTGGCTCCTTCCTTGCATCTCATTCCTCATGGAGTTCCCTCAGAGCCCGCTCCATGCACATAATAGAATACGTAAATAGCTTACTTGGTTGTCCGATTCCCGGCTCATTACCGGTTCTTTCTTGGATGTTGATTAGCTATTAGCAGTATTATCCGCGTAGCGTAATATGACGTGATAGAATGACGCGACACCGGTTCGGGATAATTACTAGAGGGACCATTAAGGTATGCGATCTGGGTGTTAGGTTCCAAGGTTTCGCTCTTCACTTTCTTTACACTCTTTGATGATTTTCTGTAGATGTCTAGTAATAGATCTACCTTATTTGGGGGAGACCCTAAATGCGTCCCAATGACTCACCATACCTACCCTAACATTGTCCAAAAGATGGGCACTCCATCCTTCTTGAACAAATAGTGCAGGTACCTGTATCACCTGTCGTTCGTTGATCATCAAGTTGCTCGAGCAGGCCAGGAGCAGCAGCTTCTCCGTTCGCCCCTGTCGCGTGCCGAAGTGCTCCAATGGACCCACCTTGCTCAAGGGAGAGATATACCGCTTATTTTTTGCGTAGTACAGGGACAACAGCCAACAGTAGGAATAAATCTGTCGGCTCTGGCTCGATTCTGCGTTGAGTTTTGCAGTGAGTACCTTTTATCATGTGCACTTGATACTCAGCGAATGACTCTGATTCAATCCGTAGCAATAGATTTGGACGAAGCTCCATGATTTCAAATCTATAGCGCTCCCCAGTTGTCTTTTCCTAATCTCTTTCGCCCTACTGCTCACCAGTGAAAGCAAGGAAGCGTGTAGAACAGCCACGGAGCATGTATTTCGGTGTTGTTTGCCGGAAACTCTTCACTATGAATGAGCACGTGGGAGGACTCTGCCTCGCCGCGTTCAGAATCCAATCCATCATCCTGCTTGGCAACACCGTATTATCGCCCCGGCTCAAATCATTCCGTCTGGGTCTATTGCCGTCTTCTGCATCCATCTCCGGCTCTCCAAAGAGACCTTTCTGCAAATGCATCCATCGTCGCTAGACTGGATTTGAGAAGAAATTCTGCGCAGTTCTTACCAGTGATTTTAGCACTGACTGGAGATCTGCTCCAAATCCACTTGAAAAATGACTGGTCTCTCGCTTAAGACTCTTTAACCCCGGCACTCATTTCGTGGCCAGACAGAGATCTCGAGGCACCGTGGTGGTCTTCTGTCAACAAGGCAAAGCAACAGCGCGTACACAGCTCAGGCTTTCCAGCCCAGTTACTGGCCAGTCAGGGAGCTGCTTCCTCTTTTCTCCCTTTTCTCTCTTTTTCCTTTTTTCTTTCTCTCTTTTCTTCGTAGTTGATGGTCGAGGAACCGTGACGACAACCGGGAGAGCGCACAAACCTCGGAAGGTGTCGAGCTGCAAACAGTTGCGACCTTTCAACCTCCCCCCCCCCTCATTTTATTCTGCACATCGATGAAATGTGTCTTGCGTTCTTGATTGAGAAAAGCAGAAAGCGGACGACTTCACCACCAATTCCAGCTCAAGAGTGTGCGCTTGCGCTTCTGTTTCTAGTTCTTCTTCCGTTCCTTCGCCTTCTTGTTCAGTACATGTGTGATACGTGTATGATGCAACTTTTTTCAGCTGGTTCAGTATTTCGGTTACCCACCTCGGTATAACTGCCCATTGAGTATCCACGAGTTTTCGTGGTGTGTACGATATTTCAAACTTTTTTTTAGCAAGCTATAGGCGTACGGGGAATTTTTTACGCACCAAGAAACTTTAATTTTATTTCTATTTTTACTTTTTTTGGGCGCGTGTCGCGTGCACCCGATACCAGGTTCCTGGTTCGGATTTCCCGCCCAGGGCAACCAAGCCTACTATCCCTCCGGGGTCGGTGAATTGGTAGCAGACTTGTCTGGGAAGGATAGAACGCTGACTTGTTCATCGGCTGGCCACCGCAAGTCATTGTATGGCCAAAAACGCATTCATGTCGCCTCCACGACATCCCGTAGAAGTAGAATGCGCTGGCGCATCCCAGAAGGGATTGAGTAACGCCGTCCTTTATCCTTATCCTTACTTTTTATTTTTTCAGCCGCACAGTAAATGTAGGGCGTACGCGAGTGATCTACTTATTTTGGACGAGTCCCTCTTGGGCAGAATATTCTCTACCAGCTCTCCTAGCGGTGGCGAAGTCGGAGGAGGCGCGTCGGCTGTCCTGTGTGCCCCGAAACTACGCTATTGGTTCGGTCTCATCCCGGGCTAACCAAATTCTTCCATGATTCCGATGTTTCTGAATTGGTTACGGTTGACTACTCCATCGACTAGCCACCGCAAACAACTGTAAGCCAAATGCGCGTGCAATCGGTCTCCACGACATCCCTTAAAAGTAGATTGCGGGCGCATCCCAAAGATGGCTTCACTAACGACGCTTTTTCAACTTTCACAGAGTTTAGGAGGATTTGCACTCGTTTGGATGGGTTTACTCGCCTGAACCGGTTATTCTGTTTTTCGACATCGATTTCTCATTTCGTTATCTGCTCTCGGGCTCTATTGCTACATTTGCACCTGATCGCATGATAGAGGGCAGTGACATGAATACTTTTTGGAGAGGAAAAACAACAATGATGTTCCGTCCATTTATGCAGCGGCTGCCGGTGCATGAAAATATCTGGTCGAGCAGGAGATGAAGCCCCTGCCACTGTAAAGATAAAAGGATTCTTGCGTTTTTCTGCAATGTGACGGTGTAATCATGCGTTTTAGTTAATAGATGCTTACTTTCTAACAGATTCTCTTCTTCATCCCTACTGTCAACCAAGGAGCTCCGCTAAAGCTCCTATAAAAGACAAGATATGTTCCAAGTGCGCGACATACCTATCAATCTCTGCTGCAATGCAATTAGTACAAGCAAATGGTAAACCATCGCTAGCGAGAGTAGAAATTTAAAGCACCTTTTATTAAAATATCGTCACCGCGTTTTTAGCACATTCTGATGATGCTAAAACAAAAGCCACGGCTAGTGTATTGTCCACTGGTACGGGATGATAGCATGACGATTTCTGAAGACGACATCTTTGGAACTGGTCCTCTTCGAAGAGGCTGAACAACACGTTCTTAATGGACATTAAGTAATTTTTTGACAATTTGCTTTTGAAGTATTCTCTTCCTCCTGAACATCACAGGCTCAAGGATTTAAATGTGAGAATACATGGTTGGTTGCTACAAAAAAGGTTTTACAAAAAAAACCTTGGAATGACGTCGTTCTAAGCGTTTCAGTTGCCATTAAATGTACATAACTTACGGTGTAGTAGCTTAACACTTAAATGCTTGATGCCACCAGCTGAGGAAGTACCTCCCATTCTGGAATCAGAAGTTGCTCATGCCATCAGAACGATGAAGCCAGGCATTGCTCCCGGACGGCATTTCTGCTGACCTCCTTCCTGCGGGTGGCAGCGCCCTCTGCTCACTTCTTGCCAAGCACTTCAACCGCTACCTTCGACTTGGTAGGATTCCGAACTCATGGAAGTTCTAATCTTCAAAAAAGGTCAGCAGGAGGATATCAACAACTACCGACCCATCAGTCTTCTCTCGGTTGTATACAAGATCTTCACCAAGATACTGCTTAACCGCTTGGAGCGTTGCTTGGATGAATATCAGCCAGTGGAGCAAGCAGGGTTTCGCAAGGATTTCTCCTGCATGGACCATATTCGGACTGTCTCACAGCTCATCGAGAGGAGCCGCGAATACCACCTCCCATTTGTCCTTGTCTTCGGGATTACCGGAAAGCGTTCGACTCTGTGGAAATCAACGCCGTTTTGAACGCACTTGTGCACGCTGGTATACCATCGCCCTACATCCGACTTCTCGACGAATGCTTCTCGAACACATCGACCACCATCCAGTTGTTCGATCGAAAGCTTAAGATCCCTATCGGGAAAGGAGTATGGCAGGGAGACACGATTTCTCCTAAGCTATTCACAGCGGCACTCCAGGATGCCATGAAGGACTTGAAATGGGACGATAAAGGGTACCTCGTTGACGGTAAACGGATCAGCAACCTTCGATTCGCCGACGATATTGTTCTCATCTTTACCAGCACGGCAGAAGTCGAGGAAATGCTGAACGAGCTCAATGTGGCAGGTATGAAGATTGGATTGGACATGAATATGTCTAAAACGCAATTTATGGTCAACCAATGGTGTGACACGGGACTCGTGAGGTTAAATGGAGTCGCTCTACAACAGGTCGACTCGTACGTCTATCTGGGAAGAGAGCTGAACATGGACAACGACCTCGCTCCTGAAATCGCCCACAGGAGGCGCGCAGCATAGGCAGCCTTCAGTTCGATCCGCGAAGTCACCGTTCAGGTCAAGGATGCCGGCCTCAGGGCGTCGATATTCAACGCCTCTGTGCTGCTGATGTGTTATGCAACGGAAACCTGGCCCGACAACAAGACAATCGCCAGAGCGATGCAAACTACGCATCGTGCACTGGAGGGATGTCTTCTGAGGACAAGCCTTCGTCAGCAATGGCAAGAAGGCCTACGAAGCTCGGAGCTACGGGAGAAGTCGCAATTAGCAGACCCGCTACAGTACATGAAGAAGTACAAATATCGCTGGGCCGGACACCTGCTTCGACGAAAGGACGATAGATGGAGTTTCCGTGTCACAGAATGGCTCCCGAGAGACCATAAGAGACCACTGGGACGACCGCCAACGCGATGGGCAAACTCATTCTCAAGATCTTTCAGAGAGCGGAGTCTGCCTCACTGGATGCAAGCAGCCAGAGATCGAGCGGTCTGGAAGAGTTGTGGTCCCCGCTGAGAAGACCTCCAGCCGACAAAACGACCATCAACGTATCAAAGTAAGTAAGTTCCCCACAGTTGTTTGCTTTATCATCGCACTTTAGCTAGTTATCACATGATGTTATATTCTGCAGCAGTAGTTTACGTGGTCTCTACGCTATATGACTACAATACACGTTCTATTGTGCGGTACGTTGTCTTTCACAGTTGCGGACATTTTCTTCGCACGCGACCACCGTAAGATTCGTGCATTTTCTCAGTAGACCGTCGCCAGCCTGTTAGAGAGGAATAAGGGTTACGACTGGGATTGGTGTATGACCTGAAACTATCGACCACAATTTTCTTTTATTTATTAAAAGAAAAGAAGAAGAGAAAACATTTTTCTAGGATTTCCTATTTTTATTTTATTATTGCTGCTATTTATATGCATTTATTTTAGTTAAATTGAAACCAATATTTAATTTTATTCGTTATCTATTTTTGTTTTATTATTGCTATTTATTTGTATATTTATTTATATACATTTATTTTAGCTAAATCAAAACGAATAATTCATTTGTTTATTTATTTATATACATTTAATTTAATGAGGTTAAAATGAATATTTATGCTTAATCGCTGTCTTTTTTTTGTATTACTGCTGCTATTTATATGCATTAATGTAGTTGAATTAAAACCAATATTTAATTTTATTCGTTATCTATTTTTATTTTAATAGTTCTGCTTATCTATTTATCTATCTACATTTAATTTAGTAAAATTGAAGCGAATAATTATTTTTAATCGTCGTCTATTTTTATTCTATTGTTGTTGCTATTTATATACATTCATTTTAGTTAAATTGAAATCAATATTTTTGTTCGTTACCTGTTTTTATTTTATTATTCCTGTTTACTAGTTTATTTATTTATATAGATTTATTTTACTTAAATTCAAGTGAATATTTAATTACGATTTTCTTTCTTGTTATTGCCTACCGAACTGCCCCTCGCTTATACCGTATTTTCGTTTAGCAAGAGCTTTGAATTTCTGCGAGAGTGAAGAAAATCGATGGTTCTCAAAGATATCCCACAACATTTGTGCTCGGATGTGGGAGCACTAGTCACTGACGACCTCGGGATCCCAACTTCGCTATGTCTGCTCTTCAATCCGCCAGTAACGATGCTCCATTACAGACTACTGGCTGAAGGATCGATGAAAGGCTCTCGACTCAGCTATCAGCGGCTCAAAGCAAATTCAAATGCGCAGCCAGCATACAATGTCTCCGTAAGAAGTTTATTTTCAAAGAACGCTGTGCCCAGCTTATGGCTTCAATGTGATCCAGTCAGTAGAGTGGTGTTGAATCAGTTGTCGTTCTGTTAGCTAGTCCTCGCCTCGTCCGCGACGTCTCTAACACTAGGAAGCAGCAGGTCCTGAGGCGCGCCGTTAGATGTGTACGTCATGCTGAAAAAAATTGCCTAAATATGTTCGCTCTCCAACAAGAGCAACGAGGAGATGGTCAAAACCAACCCTGACTACCGCTGCTGATCCTTGTTCGAAGCTCCACGCGTTCCACAACACGGAAGACCTGACGCGAACAAGCAAAGCCGTCCTCTCCACTCGTCCTATGACTCCACCTGTCTTGGAAGGACGAACCAGATTTGTACGCGTCGTGCTGTTCTACGATATGATCAAACGAATTGAGCGGTTGAGCACAGAGATTACCTAAAATGGCAGCGACCTTAAGCAACAGATAAATCAGCAATCACTAAAGGGATAACATCCACCTCTTCTTTCGTACATAGTTCTGAACAGCAAAGACCGGTCAGTTTAGTGAACAAGCTGACGGAAATGCGAAATTCGACGAAAATCTGATCCAATATTTAGGAGATTTTGTTTTTGGAGAATTTTATGTAACTACTACGAGATTTTGTGTTTGGTCTTGGTTTTTTATCACAGATGTGGATTACACTGATTAGCCTCTGAGGGGCGCGCTGAGGGCAAAGCAGGCCCTTGAGGTCTGGCCTGTATCCGAAGAAGTCGCTGAAAGGAACTTGATCGAGGGCATCGACGGCGCTGGCCGGGCTTGTGCTTGTTCACTGCGACCAAGGAAACGCATTACCCTTTGAGCAGCCGTCAGGCAGTGTGTCGTCGTACCGGAACCAACTACCGCCAAACATGAAGGGCTGGTGGGGATTGGTTGACCTGGGCCGGCGGAAACCGCCGAACCAGATCCAACTGGAATCGGCCGCCACACTAGCGACAGCCGGCGGCACACCCCCTCCGACTTGCCCCATTTCTGGTGCAGTTTACGGGGTCACATGTCACAGCTGTGGCGAGAGTCACATTGGGAAAAGTTCTCCTCACTCCATGTGTACGCCAAAGAACACTTGGAAGGCAAGCAAAGGTCCCGAATTTCCACTGCACTGGGTGTTCACGGGGTCTACGCCCATCACGGAGGGGGTTTCGAGGTCACATTGCGAGTGACCCCCAATTGTCGGCGTAGAAAGCCCTTGAGGCATTTTGGACACAGGCTACTGACCCAAAAATCAAGGGAGGGGGAGTGCCTATACAGGGGATAAATATGGTAGCTCTATAAAAAGCGGATTGCTCTCGCGGAATTGGTCAGGGAATGGCGAAATTTCCTCAACAACTTACCACTATTTAACAAGCACAGTGGAGATCATCAAATGTGGCTTCCCTTGGCACGAATGATAGCCTTCAGACGCTAAGGGTAGGACTCAGTAGAGCACGCAGGGCTGCTTGCGGAATTTCCTTCCGTGCTTTTTCTAGTGGGGACTTTAGTCCACGAATCGTACTGTGCCTTTTAGCGCAGGCTTTTTTCTCTGGAATAGACCAAACGTAGTAGTCCACAACACTCAAATCTGGCGAGTTTTCTGGCTATTCAGAAGCAGGGCTGACGCTTGGGAGATTCCTCGCGCACCACTCCTAATTCATTTTGGACTTGTAGTATATGCTCCGTCTTGTCGAAAGGTCCACGTTGAATTGTAGTGTGTGATTGAGCCCAGAGAAGCAATATCTTCTCTAGAATATCTTTAAAGTAGATATCGGTGTTGATCTTGGCTCTTTTGTTCAGCAAAAACTAATGTAGTCCGTCCTGTGGAAGAGACTCCAGCCCAGACAATCAGAGAAACTGCAGGAGAGTTTCTGTGAACGACTCTTCCCTTCCTTTATGCCTCCTCACCACTTCCAGACAATAACTGCCTGTTTTGGCGGTTTAACGGCCGAAAAAATGTGAAAGGAAATTCCGCAAGCAACCCTGCGTGCCGTCATTGAGTCCTCCCCTAAGCGTCTGAAGGCCGTCATTCGTGCCAAGGGAGGGGGTCACATTCGATTATATCCGCTTTGGTTGTTAAATACATGGTTTGTAAATTGTTGAAGAAGGTAGCTGTTTCCTTAACAATTCCGTGAGAGTACGCCCTTTTTGAGTGACCATATTTAGTACGCACCCTGTAATTAACCCGGAATCTCAAGCCGTGGCTCCGGCTAGCACATTACTCAGGATACGTTCTCCCTTGGTACGCACACGAGGCCTACTGCCTTGGTTGCCTTAGTTAGATAAGGTGGATTGCTGCCTCCTTCTCATCCTGTGTACGTCTAATTCTGCGAATTTTCAATTTCCTGTCCTAAGTCGTAAATGTTTCCCGGTCTTTGATTCACTTAAGAATCGTTCGCCTCTGAATGTAATGCAGCTGGAGGCTAACAGGGAGAGCGTTTTCTGGCGTTGACATTTTCCTTGCACCCGTACTGCCCATCCGGATGCCTCTCTTTCCGTCATCATGTGCCAATTTGAATAGCTCACAGTCATTTCCTGAAGCTCAATCTCGCTGAGTTCTCAGTGTGTAGTTCTTGCAGCGAATTTCCGCCGCCGCTGTGTCGCTCCTTATCCCAGCTAGCCGTGAACTTCCCAGCAGGAAATTACTGTCTCATTTCACGCCGATTCGTACTGATTCTTGGTGACTTTGCGCTTTTTTTGCGCCGGTGACTAACGCGTCGCTCTTCGCCGCCTTCCGAAATCTGAGCATTTCCTTTCAGATACCGGCGAAGTTTGGTGGTCTGCACGTCCATGGTACCCTCAGGAGAATCGCCTCTACAGTCTCCAACTGTTGCGGGAAAGGAAACCTTACTGTGCTCGTTTTTCTTCTTCTGCTCACTTTCATGTATAAATGCATAGCGGTGCCTTTGCAATACCAAATGAATGAAGGATGCGTGGCGCCTTTAGTAGAAGTGTTTAATACCTAACGCACTTGATCTGTGTTATTTTATTACGATATACTTTTTAGTTCGTAGCAGCGGAGGCCGAAGAGGTTATTACCGCTTGCAGAGGCGAGGAGGCAGAACGAGGTGTCCGAGTGGTGAGGCCTATTTGAAGCCGGCAATCTGGTGTTCCTTCCACTTGCTTCTTGCTTCGTGGAAGAGGTTTTTGAGCTCTGACTCGAGTCGGCGATTAGTGATGGAGCGCGAGAATAGTTCTCAGGGAGTTCCCCGGGGACCGAGTTCGAGGAGGCGAGGCGTGCGGCTGGGCTCTGCCGCCATCGCCGCTTACTCGGAAAACGGCTATTGTTGAAGGCTGCATGCTGGCTCGTCTTCTCCAAATCTTCCTTCCAGTTCTTGTCGCTTTGTACGTGCTGTCTGTTCTTACTGTAATTCGTGCTCCGAAGAAGTGGTGGTCATTACCCGACAATCACGAATGAGCTTTGACCTTTTCCGCGGTTTCAGCAGCTCGCTAGACACGCTTCTATCAACACATAAGTTCACCTAATTAGCGACTTTCGAGTGAAATGAAGGAAATGGGGATTCTAAGTAAAGGGATACAGACCGCATGTTTCACGGATGGTCCTCCAGGAATTGAACGAGCTGCAGATCGAAACTCTCCTTCACCCACCATATTCGCCGGATCAGGCGCCAACCAGTTCCACTTTTTTTAAGCATCTGAGTGGCTTTTAATGGACCAGGGTGTTTAAAAACCAACATAGCTTTGTTTACAACGTAAAGAATGCGCGGCAAATCCCACGACGGAGCTGATTAAAGTCGTCTTTTATCCTCATTCTTTACTCATTTATTATGTTTTGTTATGTTATGACTCATGTTTTGTTTATACGCTTACTATTCTTGAATTTATTTAAGGCATAGACAACAACCTAGATTTCAGCAGCGTTAAAAACAATATTGGAAACAGTATCACAGCACGAATGTAACCATTGTTCATGTGAGTGAGGAGCAGCTTGCGTAGATCTAGACCTGGTCAGCGCTTCACAAATCCTTCAATAACCTCCAGATCACGTGGTAAGTATCCGGTTAGCGATTTAACAACCGTGATCGGGAGTTAAAACTTTCCTCTTATGTAAGCCGGAATAGTTAGAGGTATGGTGAGCATAAACCTTTTGGTCCGAACCTACACACATAATACAACTAGATCTATCAGAAACGACAGAACACGCAATAAAAATAGACAGGATCACAACGTTAAGCAGCGACCGGTCGAATCGGCGAGACGGAGATGAAGCGTTCGACGACAACCGGGAGGCTCGGTAGTAGGCGTCCACGAAGGAACCCAAAATCCACGGAGGAGATCTGGCTAAACGGGTCTCACTAAGAATTGATCTCAGAACTCCATTAAGGTCGTCCTGAGGGCACTGGACACGGGTGCGGGGATCGAATGGGAGCAGACGATCACGACTCTCCCCTACCTGCCCCTTTTCATATTAGCTTCTTTCGCGCGCCTTCGCGCCCATGACTATCTGACCTGCCTCAGAGTGTCCTACATTTCAGGGAGACCGTTTGGGATGGTTTCACTCCTCCCCACACGACACGCCCTACCTCTCCTGAGCCGATGGCCTCATCGACCGATCAACGAGTTCTGGCAGCTTAATCTGAGGGACACGACGTCTATCACACTCATACAATTGCTTGGCTGCTGCAACACCTGTGCTATTCATGAACGTTCCCGGGATCTTCCCGGCTTCCCACGGGAAGCGACCGAGGCGAGAGAGTGAGGCGGGAGAGAGGAGGAGATGATACCGCTATGATATCGCTTATCTCCCGCTCCCGCCGCTTCATGAATACGGCCTCAGGTGTGCATACAAGTTTTGGGCGTTAAATTTTTCAACGATTTTTTCAACGGAAATTTTACACTAAATCTCCGGTAAATCGTTGAATTTCTTTTAAACACGCAGAGAGCTGTAAACTATTATTTCAAATGAAAAAAATCAGTTTTATTTCCCAATTTCAATAGGTCTACAACCAAAGCCCAACAAACGCAGCGCATCATACTGTAATATAAAGAATTCACCGTCAACAAAGAGTGGACAGCAAAAAAGCAACATCAAATTATTAGGTTGTCCCATAAGTCCTTGCAGTTTTTTCAACGATTCACTGCAAAATTCGCCGGCGGTCTCTTGCATAGCTTTCGGAAGAAAATGATTTGTTCTGTCAGAACATGTATTACTGCATTTCTTTTTCATCATGAATTTTGTCAATTTTTAGGTCGTTGAAGTGGAAAGTGAAAAAGTGGAAAAGTAGTCATTTGCGCACTTGTTCTCTTCGCTTAGGTTTGTATTTTTTGCGCAGTTTTTATAGCACTTGGAAGACAACGTTCTGTACTACAAGAATATGTGTTGGTCCTATTTTCTCAATTGCCCTTTATTGATGTTTAGGCCATCAAATTGGGAATTCCGACTTTTCCGTTCGAATTTTTACCAAAACTCCGGTTCTGTGGTTGGACTTTTTTGCTTGGTGTCATATGTCGTTTGGAAGAGGATGTCTTGCTCAGTAAGAATTTGTGTCGCGTATATTGGCTCACGCTGATTTCTGTCGAATATCAACAACTGAAGAAGGAGAAGGAATTGTTGGTGAAGACGATTTTTCTCTTTTTGGCATTTTTTGATATTCAATGAAAATCAATAAACGCGACCACATTCTTATAGAGCAAAACATTTTCTTTTGAATGGCATATAACACCAACCCAAAAAGTCCAACCACAGAGCAGGAGCTGTCGGCAAAAATAACCATCCTAGACGTCCCAATTTGGTGACCTAAAATACAATAAAGGACAGATGAGCAAATAGCACTAACACATATTTTTGTAGTACAGAACATTGTCTTCCAAATGCTATAAAAAACTTCGCAAAAAATTACAAACCTAAGCGGAGAGAACAAGTGCGCAAATGGCTACTTTTCATTTTTCACTTTTCACTTTAACGACCTGAAAATTCACAAAATTCATGATGAAAAAAGAAATGCAATACATGTTCTGATAGAGCAAATCATTCCCTTTCGAAAGCTATGCAGCGTTATGCAAGAGACTGCCGGCGAAATCTGCAGTGAATCGTTGAAAAAACTGCAAGGACTTATGAGACAACCTAATATTTTCAGAGTGTGCGAGAAGAAGAGGTCCGGAATTGTCACGAAAGAGAACGGGCTTCGTAGGCTGGTGCCCGCTTCTCACTGGCAAGGCATCTTAAAATGCAAGATAGATCAGGCAGACCCCGGAGCTCCCTCCTTTTCCTAGTTCTGCGCGAAACCGTTTTGCGTGACCGTAATACGAGCGTGTACAATGCCAAAGCACGCATGAACCTGCTATGTATGGAAAGAATTTATAAAAACACAATTAAAACCTATCAGTTTACTGTTAACGTTCGGTATCTTTCCAAAATTTTCTCTGTAAGCGTTTTTCGCAGGCCATTGAAAATACGTCGAGCGGCCGAAAACATTCTCTCCTTCTCGACTGTTCCAGGTGGCAGACAAAAGCATTTTGGGATAAACAGCTCCAAATTGGGATAGGCAGATCTTACGAGTGGATCAGTCTAGTATCTTAATGAATTCGATGGCATGCTTGTGTGTTCAGTGAAGAGCTTTTCTGGCTTCTAAATGATAGGCAAGGTCATAATCACGGGGTGGGGGGGGGGGGGGGGGGTGGCTGCGATATTAGTGAAGACTAGTTGTGAGAGGAAAAGTAATATGCTTATAGAGAAATCGTTAAAAATTTCGTTATTTTTTCACTTTTATTATTTTTCCCTAAGTTAATCAAGATTTTAACGAAAAAATGCGGTTAATTCTTTGGCTTCGTTAAATGCTTAACCGCTAAATGCGCACCCTGATGAGGATCAAAGTACCCTCCAGTCGGTTATCTGATTTTTGTCCATTACTCGATTCGTACATGGTATTATATTATTTACTATACTACTATATCATCATTATTTACTACATTAATTTACTACATTAACTATATTACTATATTATTATATTTACTATATTTATTTTTGTTAATATTTACTGCTTCGGTTGAAGTCATAGTGAAAGTGATAACACGACCCCTCGTAGAATTACTTTGATACTTTGATACTTTGATGGTCCTTTTGTCGGCTGGAGGTCTTCTCAGCGGGGACCACAACTCTTCCAGACCGCTCGATCTCTGGCTGCTTGCATCCAGTGAGGCATACTCCGCTCTCTGAAAGATCTTGAGAATGAGTCTGCCCATCGCGGTGGCGGTCGTCCCAGTGGTCTCTTATGGTCTCTCGGGAGCCATTCTGTGACACGGAGACTCCATCTATCGTCCTTTCGTCGAAGCAGGTGTCCGGCCCAGCGATATTTGGACTTCTACATCTACTGCAGCGGGTCTGCTAATTGCGACTTCTCCCGTAGCTCCGAGCTTCGTAGGCCTTCTTGCCATTGCTGACGAAGGCTTGTCCTCAGAAGACATCTCTTCAGTGCACGATGCGTAGTTTGCATTGCTCTGGCGATTGTCTTATTATCGGGCCAGGTTTCCGTCGCGTAACACATCAGCAGTACAGAGGCGTTGAATATCGACGCCCTGAGGCCGGCATCCTTGACCTGATCGGTGACTTCGCGAATCGAACTGAAGGCTGTCCATGGTGCGCGCCTCCTGCGGGCGATTTCAGGAGCGAGGTCGTTATCCATGTTCCCAGATATCTCTTCCCAGATAGACGTAGGAGTCGACCTGTTGTAGAGCGACTCCAGTCAACCTTACGAGCCCCGTGTCACACCACTGGTTGACCATAAATTGCGTTTGGACATATTCATGACCAATCCAATCTTCATACCTGCCACATTGAGCTCGTTCAGCATTTCCTCGGCTTCTGCCTTGCTGGTAGAGATGAGAACAATATCGTCGGCGAAGCGAAGGTTGCTGATCCGTTTACCGTCGAGAAGGTAGTCTTTATCGTCTCAGTTCAAGTCCTTCATGGCATCCTGGAGTGCCGCTGTGAATAGTTTAGGAGAAATCGTGTCTCCCTGCCGTACTCCTTTCCCGATAGGGATCTTAAGCTTTCGATCGAACAACTGGATGGTGGTCGATGTGTTCGAGAAGCATTCGTCGAGAAGTCGGATGTAGGGCGACGGTATACCAGCATGCACAAGCGCGTTCAGAATGGCGTTGATTTCCACAGAGTCGAACGCTTTCCGGTAATCCACGGAGACAAGGACAAGTGGGAGGTGGTATTCGCGGCTCCTCTCGATGAGCTGTGAGACAGTCCGAATATGGTCCATGCAGGAGAAATCCTTGCGAAACCCTGCTTGCTCCACTGGCTGATACTCATCCAAGCAACGCTTCATGCGGTTAAGCAGTATCTTGGTGAAGATCTTGTACACAACCAAGAGAAGACTGATGGATCGATAGTTGTTGATATCCTCCTGCTGACCTTTTTTGAAGATTAGAACTGTTTTCGACTCCTTCCGTGAGTCCGGAATCCTACCAAGTCGAAGGTAGTGGTTGAAGTGCTTGGCAAGAAGTGAGCAGAGGGCACTGCCACCCGCACGAAGGAGGTCAGCAGAAATGCCATCCGGTCCGGGAGCAGTGCCCGGCTTCATCCTTCTGATGGCATGAGCAATTCTGATTCCAGAATGGGAGGTACTTCCTCAGCTGGTGGCATCAAGCATTTGTGGACAGTGCTGGAAGAACGAAACAGATCTGTGTAGAATTCTTGAACGATGGTCTCCATCGCTCTTCGAGACGTTTGCGTTGTTCCATCCTTATTCACAAGGGCTGACATTATTGCCTTCTGGTCGCAGAGATCTCGTTTGCAGCGCTTTATGCTTGAACCTTTCCCAGCGGCTTCTAACAGCTTCAATCTTCTGTAGGCTTGAATGGACTCCTTCACTGCAATTCGACAGGCCTTCGAGATGGTGACTTTTTCCAGATGGGAAGCATTAGGATCCAGTTTGACAGCTCTTCTTTGCTCCAAGAGCTTAATCGCATGTGCATTGAGTCTTAACTCAGACGGTGATGTGGCTTCGCGAGAGCTGCTAGCACATTTCAACAGTCCTTTGGAGAGAAGGTCGTAGTCTTCCGATGGATCTTCAAGAGGATTGCAATCATACGACTTTATTGCCTATTCCAACTCCTCAGACTTGAATGTGGGGATCCTCACCGGTGCCGGTTTATGAGTGTCACGCTTGAACATCCTCTTTTTGAGAGTCAGCTTCGCACGGACGAGATGGTGATCCGAGCCGGTGTCAAATGAAGGATGCACGGAGACGTCGAACAGACTCCAGCGTATGTTTGTAAGAACATGGTCGATCTCCGAACGTGTTTCTCCATTTGGGCTTTCCCAGGTCCATCGTCGGTTTGAAGGCTTCTTAAACATAGAATTTCCATGGTAGAGACGGCACGCGGATAGGAAGTCTATCAGGCACTCTCCGTTTTCGTTCCTTGAGGAAGTTCCATGTGGTCCTAGCCTCCATTCGTCGTGATCATTCGTACCGACGATAGCGTTAAAGTCACCAACGACAACTTTGTAGTAGCTCTTCTCGTCGTTGACAGTCCTTTCGAACAGCTTGTAGAATTCCTCCTTTTCTTCATCTGTGGCCGCAGATGTTGGAGCATATCCATTTATGATGGACAGAAAACAGAAAACACAAATATTTTCAGCCGATCCTTAGCACTAAAAATTCGGAAAACGAATGTTCAGAAAGAATCGGTTGAACTGAATGAACCTACGCATATTAAGCGCTCAGCGGAGGTGTTCTATAGAGGAGAGTTACTCAAAGTGATCCCACCGCTACTCACTCCACTGCCATTTCCCACCGCCTTAATAGACTCAAAAGAATGATGGCATACTGACTAAAGACCACGGCGTTGTACAGAGGAAGAAGAACTGGCACATTTTAGGAGAACTAAAGGGTTAGGGTGTTTTATGAGTTACCGTACATTAGGATAAGGATAAAGAACGGCATTCTTTTGAAGTGCGCCGCGCACTCTATGGGATGTCGTGGGGGGGTGACTTGTAATTGTATTGGACCATACAATTACTTGGGGTGGCCAGCCGATGAACAAATCAATTAAATTTGCCCTTCCCATAGGAGTCTCCCATTCATTCACCCCAGCGAGGATGCGAGGCTTGGTTGGCGTGGGTGAGAAATCCTAACAACGGATCTGGTATGGGGTGCACGCGACAGCCGGCACCTCCTCCGACTGCGCTACACGCGCCTACTCATGAATTATAAATGCATAAAACCAGCTAGGGAAGAAAGGCTCAAGTGAGTGCTGCGGACGATTTTTTAGAGCTATCTTTGTGCTACCGTACTGCTGCTTTCAGGTTCGGCTCGGGCGCATTGATGGTGAAAGTACTTTTTGAATGCTAGCACTCGGAAATTAGCGCCGAAGCGCTTAAACAGTTCCAGCAAAATACCTTCGATTTGATAGCATGGTTTCTGAAAGAAGCCACCCCTTCTCTGGTGCGACACAATGCGCACATAAGGGTTTCCTTAAAATGGAAGGTGGAGCACGATTTGAGGCTTAGGCTTAGGTGTTTAGAGAATGGAGATTTGTGCAATGCGATGCAAACGAATAAGAAGAAAACCATTTCTCCTGGCTCAGCAGTTCTTCGTGCTCCTTTGTTTCCTTGTTCGGTATTGTATGTGGTATTGTGGTGCTGCCCAGAAGCGTCGCCTTCTATCAGTGATTGTTTCAAAGTTTCTGTAGTATCTGTTGCCTAGGAACAGTAAGAGCAGATGAAGCATTCGCCAGAGGCGGACACTGTGTACATGCACAATCGCCTATCTCACTGAGCTTTTAGTCCAGCCTCGTCTCGCATGTGAATCTCTCCATGTTGTCCTGTTCAAGGATATGAAAAAGGCGTTGCTATTAAATCCTTTGGGACACGCCATGCATCCCACTTCTACTTTTTAGCGTAAACGCAGTATAAACGTGTCATGGCCGTAGACAATGATTTGTGGTGGCGAAGCGATGAACAAAGCAGCGGTTTATCTTTCCTAGACAAGTCTGGTACCAATATTTATTTATTTATTTAATTATTATTGAACCGAATTGGTGAAATGTAACAATATACCGACAATAAAAGGATGAAATGTTTGGTTGGCCTAGGTGAGAAATCCGAACAAGGAACCTGGAACACGCGACAGCCAGTTCCTCTTCCGACTGCGCTATCACGCGCCCACTCGCTCGTTCTCCTGCAGAGCTTAGATTAGCAACTTATCGTTTGCTGCTGTTGTTCCCATTTCTCGCTTCAGCCCATGTCTACTTGGCGTCATTATAAATTGTTGTATTTGAATGTTTTAACACATTTGCTTGAGCCTGGAGCGGCTGGTAGAGAGGCTATATGTTGTTACAGGATGTTTTGTTGCGATCAAAACTCTTGCACCAGGCGGGACTCGAACCCGCATCTCTTACTTTCCGAGCAGCGATGTTCGCCTTACACCACGGCGCTGTTTGACCGTACGTAACAACTGCGATATCCTCCAGGTCTGTCAGCACCCACCCGTGATACGGGGATGGGCCGGCCCTTTGATAGCCGCGGTTAAGCTGAAGACCTTACTAGTAATAATGTTTTCACACCTTTGCTTAAGCCTGGAGCGGCGTGTTTGAGGACACGGTTCGGACCTTCTTCACCTTATTTATTTATTTATTTCAACCCCGCTAGCAAGTGTGTCGGCCAATGTGTCAGGATGGACGCGTGACAGCGTAGTCGGAGGGGGAACCGTAACCCCAAATTAAAGTTTTTGTTCACGCCTCGCTCAGGCTAACTAAACATTCCACGAATGTCGAATAAGCACGTTGATAGTGAATTTGTCTGGGAAGAACGCAACACTGACGTGACCGTCACAAGTCAGTATGTGACCCGAATACGCTTTCAAAGTGCCTTCACTACAGTGTATGGGGCGTCCCGAACCCGAAACGTTAACGCCATCTCTTATCCATTTATCCTTCTGTGGTTCCGTGATGCTTCGTTAACATGCTACCTTTCCGTTTGGTCAGTTTTCTACTTGAATCTCTGTCTATGGGCGAGTTTTTGTGCGCGGTTGGAGGAGGTGCGGCTGTCGTGTGCATCCGATACCAAGTTCTTCGCTCACATTTCCCACCCAGGCCAACCAAGTCTTCCATCCCTGCGGGGTCGGTGAATTGATACCAGACTTGTCTGGGAAAGATAAAGCGCTGACGCGTTCTATGGCTGGCCACTGCAAGTGATTGTAAGGCTAAATACGCATTCAAATCTCCTCCACGACATGCGTGGCCCATCCCAAAATGAATTGACTAACGCCGTTCTTTATCCTTTATCGCTTATTTCAGTCTGGTTCTTGGTGATCTAAATTTTTGCTGCAGATAATGAAAAAGCTGATCAATTTGTAGTTGACAACATAAAGTCAACAGACAAAAAAAACTGCACGACAATTCGATTAAATCAGCTGCAAATGTGGTCTTTATATTTTTAGGATCTTCTACTGCATATTAGCGCTCTATTAGGCGGTGAGTAGCATCCAGTGCTCACGAAGTATGGTCTTCTAAAGTGCACATGTTATTTGACCACATCCAAAGTTAAGCTGCATAAGCCTATTTTGTTCTTCCTATCAAAAAAACGTATGTAGTCCATCGGGAGAAGGAAGTGTTATCGGGCGCAAAGTATATCGATTTTATGTTCGGCCTGCGCCTAAGATAATCGACTGTTTCCCATTTATCTCTTCCTAGGGAAGGGTTTCGACCTCCCATGGAACTTCAAGTTGAGACCAGGATCATTAGAAAGAGCTCGAAATGCTGATTACGAATATGGGTGTCAAATTTGCAAAATTAAAGCCCTGAGCGAGTTATGGCCTGCCGAAATCGGGGCCTTACCACAGGATGGCCGTGAGAGTGGTGAGTCATCGGGGCTCCGTAGGAAAGACCCGCCGGCTGCGGCGGTGGCGCAGGGGTAGTGCTCCTACTCGCCAGGTGCGATGTCGTTGGTTCGATTGCCATTACTGCTCTTCTTTTTGCAGATCATAATTTATCGTCGAAATGACCTTTTATTCTGAATTATGACACATGCCTGATTAAATAGCCCGGAAAACTACCATACACTTTTGTAAAAATGCTTGAAGGCAAAAAACTGCTATGGCGACATTTTTATTTATCATTTTGCACAAGTGAGTACAAATACATATTGAATAACTAGAAGTTCTTTTTAGCAACCTTGGCATTCGTGGAACAAAGCAAAAAAAAATGTGTGAAGCAGGCATGTTGCTCACACACTGCAGATATTATGCATGCAGCCTCTCTACAACCAGCAGCAAAACAGTCAATAGTAGTAAGATCAAACAAATATTCACCAGGAGTGACACACAAAACACCTGGGTGATCATCAAGTAACCTGCCTTATGTCATGGACATTCCAGGAACGTTGAAAGCCTGGGGCCCAAAACGTACGGTAAATCTGCGATGGAATTTTCAGTAGGTTGTCTCACTGGGTCATGTTGAACTCCAAGCTGTTTGCCATGGCAAACGACCTGAACCCTTTCACCGGACCGAAGAGAAAAAACGGTTTAATTACCCAAGTTTGAGTAATACAGCACCATGCCTAAACAGATCACTGAAATTAAGGATTTCTTTAGAAACACCACTAGTTGCTCAATATATGAATTGGAATCTATCTGTGCAAAGTAGTAAGCAAAAATGTCATCATAGCAGTTTTTTGCCTTCAAGGATTTTTACAAACGTGTATGGCAGTTTTTCCGCCGATTTAATCAGACGCGTGCCATAATTCAGAATAAAAGCTCATTTCAAAGATAAATTATGATTTGCAAAAAACCGCCAGCAATGGAAACCGAACCAACGACGTCACACCTCACGAGCAGGACCACCACCCCGGCGTCACAGCCGCAACTGGTGGGCCCTTCTTACGGAGCCCCGAGGACTCACAACTCTCGAGCGAGCTGTGTCGCACGGCCAGCCTGTGGTGAGGCCACACAATTTCGGCATGCCATAACTGCTAAAGGCTTTCATTATGCAATTTTGACACCCATGTTCCTAATCAGCATTCCGAGCTCCTTCTAATGATCCTTGTCTCAACTTGAAGTGCCATGGGAGGTCGAAACCCTTCCCTAGTTAGAAGTAGAATATGTGGTGTATCACCATCTTCAATCCCCTAAAAGTCCAGCACTTCCAATTCGATCTCGAACTTTTATCTCTAATTTCTCCATTTGTCTTCAGCCTGTCTTCAGCCTGTCTTCGTCTCCTAACTTCCAGCCGATTGCTAAGACTCATGCGACAGCGAAACTGATTCATGTTTGCTTGAAACCGATGTTGTTTGAGAACTAGTCAGTGAGCAGGTGGAAGAACTAGTGGGTGAGCAAGTGGAGGCTAAGGAGCTCTCCAACCAGATGCAGATCTTGCGAGAGTAAGGTCAGATGGTCGTCCTATGGCGTTATGTCTTCAACATCCCACGGGTGCTTTTGAGCTTGGAGGCCTGCAGCTTGATGCTTGGTTCAAGACGGATGTCTCTTTTGCACAGGATTATCGCGCGAGCAGCTTTGAGGACTATTCTTCTTCCGAACACCACATGAAGTTATGCAAGGAAAAAGGCCGCAGTGGTCTTTGAGATGAGGTGTAGGTCGTGGGATGCAGCTTCGGAAGCCTCTTCCAAAAATGTATTCTTTCAGCCTAGTCATTCTTCCTCGATCCATCCTTATTTAGCCCACAGTGCTCTGACGAGTGCGTACACATCAAAGTGAATTTGTCGCTGAAAGCTGACAAGACTCTCCTTCAAGTGCTTTGTCCTTGTCGTTGCGATGAACGGAGCCCTTCGTCAGATGCGCAGCGCTTCGACGTCGTCGGAGTTTACCTCCTTCCTATTAAAGGACTGATCTGCGGCCATCTCCACAAGAACCCTGCAATCACGGCGGACTCTCCGACGACGACGGCTTCCACCTCCTCCACCTCGACCACCTCCCTCGCTTCGTCCGGCTTCCTCTCCCGCCCGACGACCATGTTTGATTGCTCGCCAGGCACACCGGCAGTGTACGTGAGGAATCGCGGCGCCCAGTCGCACACCGCCGCTCCGTCGCCGGTGCTTCGAAGGTAACCACTTCCCTCTCTAGCTCGGCCCGCCTCGTGTGTTGTGCCCGCTCTGCCCCACTCCCTACCTTTCCATCCCTGTCCTACCCCAGAGCTGCGCATGCAGTTCAATCCTCTGACAATACCGTACTATGTCCTGATCCGTGTTGTTCTTCAACTGCTCGAGAGTTATAGCGCCGTTGATTTCAGGGCGATGCATACGGCTAGGATTCAGAACTTGGTTCGGAAACTGCAACGGCCACCGAGCGGCGACAACGTCTTCATCAACAGCAGGTTAGCAAAGGTTTTTATGCGGCCAGTGTTGGCGCTCAGAATGTTGTTATGAATAGGTCGGGTGGATACGGCTCCCTGTTTTTTTAGAATATCCGCATCACATGAAGCATTTGCGCCTCAAAACTGGAATCGGTCATAATTTTGTTCACGCTAATATTTCAAGACGATTTTTCTTTATAAATGGAAAACGTGAATAAAAAGGAAAAATATAACGGATCAAATGCTTGAATTTAGAACATGCAAATGCTATCATTCGACAACAAATGTTCAAAAAAGACTAATATTGACTGGCAAAAAAAAATTCCACTCAAGTATTACTCTGCACGGACCCATCCTAGAGAAGGGGTACTTCACTCAATCTTATTGTCAGCATTGTTAAAGTTCTCATTACGATATCTTGTTGCGATCAAAACTCTAGTCCGAGGCGGGGCTCGAACCCGCTCTTCCTGCTGACGGGGCGGGAACACTGTACGCCATTATACCACCTGCGCTGCACCTTGTGGAGCCTGTAAGCGCTCACCCGCATCTCGGGATCAGGGGTGTGCGTTAATTTTTTTCGGTAATTTTTTAGCGACCACTTTTTAACGAAAAAATTTTGCGTTAAAATTGATAATTTCGTTAAATAAAATTTCCCTTACCTGCAGTCAGTTTTGCTGTATTTTTCTATTCATTTATTATTTATTTTATTTATTTTTGTATTCTTTTCTGCATTCATTTTTCATCCCCATCTACATGACAATTATACGACTACAGGGCGATGTCTTCATCTTCACAATAAATAACAAGAGTCCATCCATCATCAACAAAATTGCTAAACGAGAAAAAATGAGATTCTAAAACCAAACAGTAACACCAAGACTTCTAAAACAACAAATGTCTTACTATGCCTAGTTCGTTTAGCTTGTGGAAAGTCGTCCAGCTTCTGCGTAGGTATAAAGTTCAATGAACCATAGTACGGCTCAGCGTTTTTGCGCTCACTAAGTAGACTTTTAAAGCTCAACATCCTTCTAAAGCGCCATAATTGTGGCGAAAACTACAGAATGTATTAATTCAGGTCAGGCAGTGACCACAGCCAATTCTTTGGTACAGTTCGTCCTTGGGAGATATTTACGAAGTCCACAGATCCGCCCGTTTTAAAAATAATCCTTTTTGTCCCACAAGGTCCTGTTCATAATGCAGACGAAGCAGAGAGTCAAACAGCCGCGAACCGTTGAGAAATTTTTAATTGAATCCAATTTTTCCTCATTGAGTATTTTTGTATCTGCCACCTAAGTAACATAATTTAGAATTGTTAACCTCTTTTTCTTCTGTGTTCCAAGAAAATGCATAAGGGACATGCATATTTAAAAGTGCAATTCTCGTCCTATATTAACAACGGTTCATCTTCATCCTTCCAAACACCTCCATGTAGAGTGCCACTGTCTGTCACTCTTTTACGCCTTTTCAGCAGTTGACGACTCCCATTTTCTTCTTGAAGCATACTCTGCAGCACATTTGCTTGAGGTTCGAATGTGTTTTGGGTTTCTCAATCTCCTCCTATCTTTGTAGAGTATATTTTATTTATTTATTTATCTATACTTGCACTAAATTGCGCGCAATAATAAACAGTAAATTAATATGGACACGGCGCAAACGACATAGTGATTGTAAGAAAAAACTGAATTCCTGAACAACTCGACTTTGCACATTAATCATTGGTGAGGCCAAACTTAGGCAAGAAAGGAACACAAAACAATGAACAAACAAGGAGACACCAAGAGCCAAAAAAAATTCAGAGAGCCAAGGGTTTAGGAGGGGGGGGGGTGGGCAACTTGACGGAAACGAGCAGTGGCCCGTCAACACTGCAAGTCGCTAGAGAGAACGGCTCCGGACACCATCTTAGAAGGTCCTCCATCAGTGCCCAGATGACGGCAGAGAAGGGGAACCGTAAGGATAAAAGCGAACGAAAGCATCTAGAAATGGCAGTAAAAATAAGCAAGCCAAACCAAGTAAGCAAATAAAAATAAAAAATCTAGGGAATCCAGCGGACAATTACAAACAGGTAAGCTCATCAGTTCAGAGTAAAACAGAAAATAACATCAGGCAATGATGCAAAAAATAAATAAGACAATCTTCTACTTCTCTGTAAAACTGCTAAACCAAGGAAACCAAAGTGTCTTTAAGATATATCCTCCAAATGCAAACTTGAAAGCAGATCAGTTTTCATCAGTTTTCTACGAAAATCGTATGCGTTTTTAGCATCCAGTAAGGTCCGAGGTAACATTTGTAACCAGCGTGCACCGCGGTAAAAAAGCGAATTGAAGACTTTATTTTGGATTGATGAACGGTATCATAGTAAGATTCACGAACTATACGAAACAATCCACTGACATAAAGGGCATTTATTGCACCAGCAGTCACGCTCCATCAGTTAGGCGGGGCTCAAAGTTGCCTTAACGTAGTCCCACAATCATCATCTGATGCTGCGCGAAGAACCTGTCCTAGTTTCCGGAAAACTTGCGGGGAAGGGGGAGGGAGTCTTTTTCTTCCCATGTTTCGTTTCTTCCACTTACTTTTTCGCATTATTTGTGTTTCGTCGCGTCTTCTTCACGTTGTGTATGGCTTTTTAGCCCTACCTATGAAGCAAATATCATTTAAAAACTGCGAAAAAACTGACTGGTTGGTAAATATGATGAGATAACATGTAGAAATCAAAAGCGAGTAAACGGCCTGCGAAGTCAAAAACGGGAAACTACGATAGAAAAAAGTGGAAAAAGAAAGACGCACGCAAATAAATTGGTAAAAGAAAGGAATAAATTAGTAAATCAAGAAAATTATCAAAAGTTCTCGAAATATAAGGATGATATCGGCTGCCTATTTTTACTGATTTAAGGCAAGTAGAGGGTTTACTGGAAGGCTCATCGAAAATTTTCGTCCAGAATGTATTTACATGAAGAAGAGTAAAATTTCGAAAGTGGCGCATGAAATGTCGTTAATGCAACTTAACGGAAATTTTCGTCGTTAAATTTCGCTAAAAGTTTTTAACGAAAAATGGCGGTAGATCCGATAAATAGGCAAATTGTTAATCGTTAAACGCACATCCCTGGTCGGGATGAGCCCACCGCTGATATCCGCGTGCGGGTTCGAGTACCGCCTGGCGCTAGAATTTTGATCGCAACGGAACATCGTTATGAGAGTTCACAACTTCGATATTAGTCATTTGACGCTCAAAGAAAATAAACTGAATGGCCACACAACAATTACAAGTCGTTTCGCTTTTGAAAGGACATTCGTTCACAATCTCCTAGTAGGGAGGGAGACCACCCTGTAAGTGTTCTTTTCGGTCTTCTAAAGGTACCCCCGTCCGACTAGGATAGATCCCTCTGCATCTTGGCGAGCACGGCTGGATTTCTTAGTTGGCTGGATCACTTCATTCTGTCTACACCAAAAACTGTATCAGTCTTATATGTCCTTTCCGAAAATTCGCTCGCGGAAGCCTCTATTTTTGCCATTAAATATTAGGTTCTTGCTCTTCACAGATAACTCTTCGCTTCCGGCGTTCGTTGCCGGATGGGGACCACCGGGTTCCAGCTGAAACTCCTTGGAGAGATGCGCAATTTAACTCGTCGCGTTGTTGTGTCGGCGTTGCCATCTCCACGAAACCGACGACAAATATCAGCGAAGAAGCGAAAACGCAATTCGATGGGTCGCAATTGCCCGACTCCGCGACCTCGTGCAAACAACAGATTTCCGCCCGCTCAACGAGGCCATCGCCCATGCCGAAATTGCTGTCACTGAGCCCGTAGCCGGGAAACGACTCCTTGAGGCCTCTGATGCACATTCGAGCTGTGATCTGCTATGTCCATGGAAAAGCACTAACCAGGGAATGCCTTCTGCCTCCCTGGAAGTTTGGCAGAGACCTATGTTGGGTAACAGAGCTTGAAAAGCTGATTACAAATATGCAGACCAAATTTGCCAAATGGATCTTATAACCGAGCACTTGCTGGTAAGAGGGACGGACGGTCTTTCCGAGCGTACTGTTTGTATCGGTTTTTAGATAATAACAGCGGAGGAAATCTGATGGAAAGTAGGAAATCTGTTAAGCGAACGATAACAGTGATTGGCAGACAGGTCAAGAAGGATACTGAACCAAGCAGCCAACGCATGCGAAGACAGGGTTTCTTCTAGCTGTCTGATTTCATGTCTAAGAGTGGGAAGAATAAACGATAAGGGACGGTAGTAATCAAGCGCTTTGTTTGGAGTGTACAGTGAACTCTACTTCTTCGAGATGTCGCGGAGGCAGTTTGAACGTGCTTTGCCTACACCAGGACTTGCCGTGTCGGCATTTCATCCTTCCCAGAAAACTCAGATACGAAATCATCGACTCTGAAAGATGATTTCGTATCTTCTGAAAGATGTAGGACTTGATTGCCTGACAAGGGAGGTCGGCCAGCTTGGTCCGGAGATTCTGAACGAGACCTACATGGTCTTGTAGGGCATCGGAAGAGGATCACAGAACTGTGTTTCGTCTTGGCTAAATGCCTCTGGTTAGATTAAAAATGGTAAAATGATATCGTTTCATGGCTAGCTGATAAGGCAAAAGTGACACCTGGAATGGCCCTGTCGTGCCCAGAAATTAACCCACAAAAGGTGCCACTTCTGCGGGTTCTGTCGTGCCCAGAAATTAGCCCACAAAAGGTTTAGAGCTCAAACTAAAGTTCAATTATAGAAATATGATAATTTTCGACGTTTTCTAGACGATGCTGAAAAGAAGAAATGTACTTTTCATCGGCAAATGTCGGCGCAGTCCGCCTTGCAATTCGCAGGACCCCCAGAATCGATCCTCGACCATCCGCATGTCTGTATCGCTGTCCACTTGGCCATCCAGTCGCTATCGCTATCGTTGCTGTATCAGCGTTCCGTTGACCATCGAATTGCTCGAGCGGGTGCCAGCAGCTTCTCCATTCGTCCCTGTCTCGTGCCAGAATGCTCCAGTCGATCCTGTTCGCTGGATAGATGACAAAGGATAAAACAAAGGTGTTGCACTTGAAGAGGAGTAACATCAATGCTCCCTATTCCATCGAGGATCGACAGCTTCTGCAGGTCTTCGATGTGAAGGATCTTGGATTTCTGATCACAAGTAATCTGAAATTCGACAAGTATTATAAGAAAATCGCAGCTAAGGCGGCTCGTAGGGTGTGCAAACTGTTCAGATGCTTGGTTACCAGTAACGAGAGTATCCTTCTCAGGGCTTATAAAATGTATATTTCGCCTATTCTAGAATATGGTACACTTGTCCTTCGCCCAACTAAAGTAAACAATGTAGAAATCTTAGACAATGTTCAGAACAGCTTTACAAAGAAGCTTCCACTTAGGTCGGGATAATTTGATGATCGCTCAGTCCATGACAGCACTGAACGCAGTCGGACACTTGGGTTAGAGCCCTTTTCCTTGCGAAAAAATTGATCTCCTAATGCTGCGTAAAATTCTTCATGGAAGCATCCAACCGGGTGGGTACAAATTATTCACGACCAGAATCTCGAGCACCAGGAGTGCAGCAGTAGAGCTAAGCTACCCGCGGAACAGGTGCTCAGTCCGGTCTTGCTACTTTACCTGTCGAGCTGACAGTGAGTATGTCAGGCAAAGTAAGCGAGTTAGTTTACCCTGTAATGCTTTAGCTTTCAAACGAATGCTTGACAAAGTTTTTTAGACGTTTAAACGTTCTTTTCGAGGCGGTTAGTACTTGTCAAAATGTGAATGACCTTCTCCTTCTTTCTTGATTTTTTTATTTTTTCGCTTTTTCTTCTGTTGTTCCTTTTAATAAATTTGTTATGCTCTCATTCACTTCCTTATTGCGTCTCTCTCTATATTTTGTTTTACTGGCTTTGCGTAATGCTAGGTTCTATTAGGTCGTTACCTAAGTTTTGTCGTTTTTTCTTCAAATGTAAATATCTTGGCCCAAACATAACTTTATTAGTCGAAATTAGAACCGTTACAATCTACACATCTTTGCCAACGAGATACCAGTTTATTTATTCTATTTAGTAGCATAGAACTCCGGAGATTAGAAGCAATGAATTCTTCGAGAGCATACTCTGCATCATGTCGGTTCCTGAAGTAGTTTCCGCGAAGGAAGCCGTCGGGATGTTTGAAAAAATGGTTGTCTGTAGACGATAGGTCGGGCGAATACAGTGAATGGTCAAGTGTTTCGTATCCCAAAGAATGGAGCTTCTGCCTGGTGATCATCGATACGTGCAGCCTGGCGTTGTCGCCCAAATGTATCGGTCCCCTTCTGTAGATCAGCAACGGATAGATTTGCTGGAGCTTCTTGTGCACCTCGTCCAGCTTCTGGCAGTACTTTTCAGCCGCGATTGTTTCACCAGGTTTGGGAACGCTATCCTACTGTATATAAAGGAGCAAGCGTGTGTGTGTGTGTCACTGTGTCACTGTGTCACTGTGTGTGTCACACTGTCCGTCCTCCCACTTTGAGTTGGGGCGCGGGAGCCGAACACGTCGACAACCGTGCCTGGCGATGCCACAGAAGTGCCGATCACGTCGGCAACCCTGCATGGCGAGCCGTAGACGTGCCGAGCACGTCGGCAACCGTGCATGGCGAGCCGCAGACGTGCCGAACACGTCGGCAACCCTGCATGGCGAGCCGTAGACGTGCCAAACACGTCGACAACCGTGCATGGCGAGCCGCAGACGTGCCGAACACGTCGGCGGCACGAAACTTCAGCCCTGGGGGTAATCGAGGTCGCTGAACACGAATCTGGGGAGTCGACCAATCGATATCGATCGATATTATCGATTTTTTGCGGATTTTGTTCAGGCGGCACGAAACTTCAGCCCTGGGGGTAATCGAGGTCGCTGAACACGAACCTGAAGTCGACCAATCGATATCGATCGATATTATAGATTTTTTGATGATGGCGCTCAAGCGGCGCTAAACTTTGGCCGTGGGGGTAATCGATGTCGCTGAACACGAATCTGAAGTCAACCAATCGATATCGATCGATATTATCGATTTTTTGAGGATGTCGTTCGGGCGGCACGAAACTTTAGCCCTGGGGGTAATCGAGGTCGCTGAACACGAATCTGGAGTCGACCAATCGATAGCGATCGATATTATCGATTTTTTGAGGATGGCGTTCAAGCGGCACGAAACTTCAGCCCTTGGGGTAATCGAGGTCGCTGAACACGAATCTGAAGTCGACCAATCGATATCGATCGATATTATAGATTTTTTGATGATGGCGCTCAAGCGGCGCTAAACTTTGGCCGTGGGGGTAATCGATGTCGCTGAACACGAATCTGAAGTCGACCAATCGATATCGATCGATATTATCGATTTTTTGAGGATGTCGTTCGGGCGGCACGAAACTTTAGCCCTGGGGGTAATCGAGGTCGCTGAACACGAATCTGGAGTCGACCAATCGATATCGATCGATATTATCGATTTTTTGAGGATGGCGTTCAAGCGGCGCGAAACTTTGGCCCTGGGGGTAATCGAGGTCGCTGAACACGAATCTGAGGTCGACCGATCGATATCGATCAATATTATCGATTTTTTGAGGATGGCGTTCAAGCGGCGCTAAACTTCGGCCCTGGGGGTAATCGAGGTCGCTGAACACGAATCTGAAGTTTGTTTTTGAGGTATGATGGTCTAAAAGTTGGGAAAAGAAGATGGTCGGAGTGTTCTCTTCTCGGGGTTTGGGGGCGAAGCCCCCAACCAGTCGGAGGCGCCCGCTAGGCCTCTGAACGACTGGTAGTGGATTAAACCGGTGGCACACCACCAAACGTCACCATCACCTCTTCCTTGTCCATACTCGGATCTGGACAGTGTTTAGGTGCTTCGCCAATATCCAACCATTGAGCACTTCGTCGTTGATTGTCGTAGACAATTCATTTTTTGTCATAAGTCACAATTCGCTCCAGAAACGGATTGTTTTTGCTGCATAGAAGGAGCGCTGGCGATGCTTGCATACGGCGAGCTCGAAGGGAGAATCTGCTCTCGAAGGATTCATGGCTTCTCGATCTCCGGAGTTCTACGGAACTGGAATAGGTAAACTAGCATCTCGTTGGCAAAGATGTGTAGATTGTAACGGTTCTTATTTTGCCTAATAAAATTATGTTTGAGCCGAGATACTTACATTTGAAGTTGAAGGTCAAAAAACGATAGTACTTAGGTGACGACCTAATAATTTCTTGGTCACGATGGTGAGCCACCCTCACGTTTATCTCCACACATGTGTTGCAGCATATGTCTCAATAAAGATAAAAATAAAGAGTTAATAAAAGCGTCGTATCGTTCGTTTAGGGCTTTCACGAAGAAGCCCTTCCAACATTTGGTGGGCGGCCTGGGGCCAGATTCATCAACGATACCGCGGGTATCATCTCACCGCAAACTCACCATATCGGCCTACGTAGTAAGTGTTACGGAGAGATACGCAGAGATTCAGATATACGGATACGATAGCCGATATACCGACATCGGCTGGTAGGCGGATGATAAATCTGGCCCCAGGTGTTCTCTCTACATTCTGCAGAATCCAGTCGGTGACGGCGGGTGTCTGCGAAGTGTATTACGTCGCCGGTCCACCCTTTTTTCGACGACTTGGCCCATGGGACAGCGTCTTTGGTCGTCTGTGATCTGAAGACGAGAACATCACTCAAAAATGCACTTACGAATGTTTTCAAACTTAACTTCCGGAAATATTTAAAAATAAATATAGTGCTTCCAGAAATGAATATAATATTAATCGTCATATGTGCATTGTGACGTCATTTTATTGTTGCCTTTTCATCAGCGTGAGTTAACTGAAATTAGCAAAAATAGTTATTCACTTTTATTATGAATTAATTATTTATTTAATCGATGATCTTTCTGTTCTTTATGGTCCTGTTTAATGAGCACATTTTGTACAGGTATAAATAAATAAATAATGGACATTAATAAGCTTATGGCGACAAAGCTTAATTACTGTTGTTCGTTTTCTGGACTCATTTAACTCTTGACAGCTATGGAAGCAATATTTATTGCACACACAAGAACTCCAATCGCATTCGGCGGACTTTCATAGATGTGACAATCTTCGTGTGATTCCCCGAAGACTCGTGAGCTTTGATGTCCGTCACGAGAAGTGAGGCGCATGAAACCGAACTGCTTCGGATCCAAGAATAGCCACACTACTTATAGTCACGATAGCCAACGTGCCAGCATCATAAGGTAACCTACTTCAGATGAAAAGGACGTAGATCTGGCCAGGTGTCTGGGCGGCGTAATTGCTTCTCGGAAGACCTAGCTAATGGTTTCCATTTACGGAATAATGGTGTTGAAGACCAATGAAGTCAAAAAGCTTTATCTTCCTACTGTTCGGTACTCTTCTGAGTAGCTTTTTTCGTTTCGTAGTAGTATGCATGCAAGTATGTATGTTTATTACATGGATGACCATGTAGAAAAATGCCTGAGTGACGAAGACATAACATAACAACTCTAATAGAACTCAAAGTAATACTAAAATTGAATATTCCAACAAGAAAATGGACAAAGAGGTGACCGTTAAGACTGGAGCTGACATCAATCGTTTGTTGTTTAATTTTTCAGACAGTTATCGAGCTGCTTCTTGAACACGCGAATACACAATACAGCCTGCTGTTTTTTCCTGAATTTTCCAAATTCTGTGCCTGCTCTTTTCACGGAAAGAAATCTTATGATCTTCTTGGCCTTAGGAACAAATACTTTTAAAGTTCCTCCTTATGGTTTTAAGTTAAATAGCTCATTGGCTGTACATTCTGTCGGGCAGTATATGATTTTATATATCATTTAAAGGACACTCCTCATTCTTCTCTTGGCTAAGGATTGGAGCCCAAATATGATATTCTCGTCGCACCATCTGGGATAAATTTCGTATGTAAACCCTAGAGATCTAATCATCAATTTCCTCATAAAACTGTTTTGAACGCTTTCTAACTTCGAAACCGATTTTTTCTTAAAGGAACAGAATACCTCCGTACCATATTCCAGGACCGGGTGGACGTGGGTTTTATACGCTTGCAAAAGTACTTCATGTTTGCGAGTCGATAGAGCCCTGAAGCCCGGTTTATATCAACCGGGTTGCTTTAATGGCAATATATTCGCAGTGGCTATCAAAACTCAGGTCCTCGCTCACTATAAACCTATGATAATGGTTGCTAAATTAACTGTTGCGCCGCCGACATTGTAAAAGAAACGCACATTTCGTAGCAGTCCCTTTCAGTCCGAAATTTGGCTCTGAAATCGACCAATACCGCTCTCTGATTCCAGTTACTCCGGTCGAGTGTTCGTCGCCGATCAGGAGGAAGTCAATAGGATCTGCGAAGAGTACCAGAAACTCGAGAACAAGTACGCGCTCTTCGAGCGAATGTTCCTGCAGCTCTTTCTGGTGAGTCTTTCTTAGAGTGTCTAAGAGCGAGAGCAGCTGATGATGGTGGTTTAAGGAAGAAGAAGTCGAGCTCTCAGTTCACTTCGGTCTTGACAATCTGAACGAGGAAGACTTGAGAAAGGATCAGCGATTTCGCACCCACGTCGGCAAGTTCCAGCGATTTTTCACCGGCATTCTGGAGATGCTCTCCAAGGGACCTGAGCAGACCGACAACATCGTCCAGGTGTTGAGGTGAGAGCACCTTCCTTATTGCTGAAGACAAGAAACACGGACAGCGCACTTTTAAAAATCTCCATGTTCCCTATGACATTTCTGTGTTGTTTTTATGAGGCGTCTGCTAGAGCAGTCGGAAAAGGCGCTGGCGGTTGTGTGCCCAGATACAGGTTATTGGCTCGTATTTCCCGCTCAGGCCAAATGTGTGAGCCGGATCTATCCTAGTTGGGAGGGAGCGATCGTTAAGGGTCAGTTTTGCATATCACTCCATGCCACATAACCACATCCACTGAAATTTGAACGACGGCAGCTGAAGCTCTCGAAGAAACTCAAACAAAGGATTGGAGATGCAAATCGCCACTACAACATCCCGTAGAAGCAAAATAGGTGGCGCATCCACAAAGGGGCTGACTAACGCTGACCTTTTCCCTTTGTTCTCCATGTTTTTGCAATTTTCTTTCGTTCCCTTTCCGCTGGACCACGCTTTGCTCCTACAGGTCATCGTACTTTTTTAGGATCTTTAGATCCGGACTACCTGTCACCAAACACCAGTGAGATAGTCAGACACTTTGTAGGCCAAATTCCCGCTCAAATTTTTCGAAGGCGTCTAAGACCCGGCGCTTCGAAGGCGTTGAAGGCCCAGCGCAGAAAGTTCGGCCTTCCAAAGTTTCCGTTTGCTAAGGCCGAATTTTTTTGCGCCTGGTCTTTTCACCTCCAACATTAATCCTCTTAAAGTCTAAACAAGAAAAACGTTGGCGCTTCTCCATCCACTTGGGGCCTGCCAGGCATTATTCTGCCACTTGATTGGTGCAGGCACGTAGACAGGTTTTTCGGTCTTATTGTGATTTGTGGGCCAGCTGTTACACATTCGAGATTTGTTCGTACTTTCTGCTACCGTATCCGTGATTTGTGCGGACTATGGCTTGGCTTCGACAACTTCATGTGTGGGAATGGCCATAAACGTTTACTAGTAACTCGTGTGGTGTAGGTTTTTAAAGGAAAGGTTCCTAACTCGTGGTGAGCTTTTGCGATGCTATTCTTACAGAATGTAGGGCCCTGTCAGCGGAGTACAAAACCTCAGTTACTTTTTGCTAAATGCTTTTTTAAAGGCCTGAAAAAGAGGTGTGAAAGCGTGTACGATTTGATTGCAGAATAGGTGCCAGACTTGTTTCAAAGTATAAAATACTGTCTTGTCCATCGGCTGGCCATCGCAAGTCAATGTAAATATGAGTTGAATACGAGTTGCAGAGTAGAGGAGTAGAATGCGTGGCGCATCCTAAAAAGGCTTTATTAATATAGTTCTTTACGCCTTTTTCTTTATCCTAATAACGATAATGGAGCGTGGAGCGCAGTCGGAGGAGGCGTCGGCTGTCGCCTGCACCCGATACCAGGTTCCTTGTTCGGATTTCCCGCCCAGACCAACCAAGCCCTCGATCCCTCCGGGGCCGGTGAATTGGTACCAGACTTATCTGGGAAGGGTAAAACACTGACTTGTACATCGGCTGGCCACCGCAAATCATTGTATGGCCCAGTGCGCATTCAACACGCCTCCACGACATCCCGTAGAAGTAGAATGCGTGGCGCATCCCAAAGAGGATTGAATAACGCCGTGCTTTATCTTTTTTATCTTTTAACAACGATAATAATGATCTTAGCGTTTAAACCTTCACCTTAGCGTAGTCGAGGTTTGCTAGAGACAGAATAGAAGAAACACATTCAGAAATATTCCGCCGAGGTCAGTGCTCTTGTAGAAAACATTTGATGGGTTGTAATGCATCAGGACGATGTTTTTCTCCTGGAAATGCCTTATGATCGGCACGGCACCAACTTTTCGAACAACCTTACCCAGTTCAACAAACTCCATAGTTTTCATGTTTTCTTAACTTTATGCTTCCTATCCGCCAGCCTCCACCAGGCTGTCGAAGAGCCTCTAGGGCCTCATTTGTGCCTAAACGAAAGCTGCTCTTGGTGTGCGCACTTCCTGTTTCTCTCTGAAGTTCGAACTGCCGGCATCGACCTCATCATTCAGTTGCTGACGTCGTTCGCCGTGTTTTCGGCATCCGATTATGTATAGCCGCCGTGTCTTCGTTCTACTACTTCCGCGCCAGCTTGGCGCGTGTTGTTCTGGTGGTGTTGGTCCCGTGTGTGAGCAGTCCCTCTGGGGTCATTCATCCGCCGCTTTCAATAATCAATCCGTGCGCCGATAGCCACGCGTAAGAACTCCTGAATGTACGAGAAGAGGGGCTTTCGTCTCTGGGAGAAAGAAGATCTAGGGACCTAGGCTCTGCTCACCCAGAAACGGAGATGAAATTACGCGACAACACGTCGTCGAATCGTCTCAGAAGCGCCTTTCTGCCAAACACTTTGCGGATGAAATAGAAATGCCGAGCGTCCGCCTATAAAACCTGTCTCGCGAAAGAGCCGTGAACGTCGAATGTTGATCGACCTGGGGAATGGATTTGAAAAAGTACAGCAGTTGACAACGAAGCCGATTGGACAAGCTTGGACAATAAGTGGGGACACTGTTTGAAATTTTATAAAAACCTTATTTTGCAGGAAAAATAATAAAATTTGTTTGGTTGTGAAGTACAGGAAAGCAGCAATTTTCGCACCAAAATAATAAATTGCTCCATCTATTCAACCAGAATGTCGCGGTTTTCATTTGATTACAGCAAAAATCAGTTTGATAGCAAAAATCTGTTTGCATGAAATTGCACCCCTGACAACGGTGTATCAAAAGCAACTACAGAAAGCACATACTTCGCTGTGTCAGGTAAACTGCACTTACACTATCGACCGAATTAAAATCGCTAGATGACTACACTGCGCGATCTCCTTCTTTAGTAAAGGATAAAAGGATAAAGGACGGCATTATTCAATCCCCTTTGGGATGCGCCACGCATTCTATTTCTACGGGATGTCGTGGAGGCGAGTTGAATGCGTATTTGGCCATACAATGACTTGCGGTGGCCGGCCGATGAACAAGTCAGCGCTCTATCCTTCCCAGAGAAGTCCAGCACCAATTACCTGACCCCGGAGGGATGGAAGGCTTGGTTGGTCTGGGCGGAAAATCTTAACCAGGAACCTGGTATCGAGTGCAGGCGGCAGCCGTCGCCTCTTCCAACTGAGCCCCTCCTTCTTTAGTATGTTAAAAAATTTGCCTTTTTTGCACTATAGAACAATCCTTAAACCAACCGCAGTTTTCTTCAAAAACAAAAATTCTATAACACTTCAGAGAGCTTATTCACTAATAGGGCCACGTGAATTTCAAAGTTTCAATGCAAGACAAAATAAATTTTTCTTGGACAAAAAATATTCTGCCCTCTACGTAGTATCTCCACTTTATTGCGGATAAGGCCCGTTTAAATTTGGAACATGTTCAGTTTGATTTCAAAAGCGGCAAGCATGATTAAAACACTATCCGATTTGATTTCAAAAGTGTACAATTTGACGAGAAAATGGTATATTTTCATGAAACTCGTTGGATGGTTGTGGTGCAGACGCGCCGGCCTTCTCCACCCGAGTTGAGCTTCTTGGTTCGGGTCCCGCCCGTGTCAACAAAGCTTTACATCCCTGCGGGGTCAGTGAGGTGGTATCACATATGTACTTATCGGTGGAAGATAAACACTGACTTTTCCTTCGATTAGCTACTTCGAGTCGTTTATTGTGCGAAATACCCACTCAATTTGCCTCCACGATGTCGGGCACAAGAAGCGTGCCTCCCAAATAGGAAACGCCGTCCTTTATCCTTTATTCTTTGCTTCTATGACGACTTATGTGAAGTGCGTCTATCTAGAATAAATCTTCTAGTGATTTCTATGAGGGATGCCGAAGTGAATTTATCCCGGCAGGCTGCGCTGTTATTGCATCCTCCAGAACACGTTCTCCAGAATCTGAGAGCACGGAATCCAGCAATGCTGCCTGAAAGCTTCATCCTGGGGCATAAGTCATGCCGTTCCTCTTCGACTGCGAGAAGAGGTCTAAAGTCGTTGGCGTCGCTTAATTTCTACTTTTGCCGGACCATACAAAAGCTAGAAAGACTGTACAGTGCCGTTACCCCTGCAAATCGCACCACTGCATGAATGTTCTTTTTTGCGCAGAAGATGAGTGTATGGCGCACGCCACATGGGCGACGTCGTTCATGCTTTATCCACCGCTTGAAAGACTTTTTGTAAGAATTCGTGAAAAATTCCAAAAAAAGGGTGAGCCACACTGTTAAACAACTCCATTTCGTTTTGGTGTAAATAAAGAAGATGCTCATGGTAGTGCCGTCGAAGGAGGCGCCAGCTATCGCATACACCTCAATTTGAGGTCTCTGGTTCAGCGTATCTTTTACGCAAGCCGTGCCCGAACCTGCTCAGGCCTTTCATCCGTCTGGAGTCCGTGAAATGGTCCATAATTTATTTATTTTATACATGCAAATCCATGCAACAAGGCAAACAACTAGTAAGAGAACCTAGCGAAGGCAAGAATAAGTATGAAAAACAACACGATGAAGGATGGAAATGTCTAGAGATGTTTATTTGATCAAAATGTCTAAACGCTTGTAATGTCGATTCAAAATGTCTAAAAATGTCAATTGTCTAGAAAATAAGCATTACTGTACTGTTTACTTATCGTCTACCCACAGCAACCCATTGTATAGCTTATGCACGCATTCAAACTGACTTCTCGCTATTCTGTAGCAGTAAAACGTGTGGAGTAGACTTCAAACTAGGAATGCTTGCCTGTGTCTCTGTCCTTATCGTTATATTTGTAAATTAAGGGAAAATATGGAGCGCCGCATCTGCTGGTGTCATTGAGCGACTATTTTCCGCACAGTTTCATATTTCCACCCTAATGGGCACTACAGTACATCTACCCTGGCAGTGATTTGTCGGCTGAGCAATTCCGTCGCTCGAGTGCAGCGTGGCCTGCAATATTATCCACCGGTGTCCGGTTTCGGACGATCGCTTTTTGCGAAAAAGCAGCAGAGTCGTTTAGCGCCGGCGTGACGGGAATTAGTTTACTCCGGATCGTCCATTTCCGTTTGGGGAAGCTGGAGACACCGAAAGCTGGACGGATACCTTGGAAGCGAGGGTTTGCTGTCATGAACAGCCTTCAATGGACGAGTATTGGTATCCAAGGAGGCGAAAATTCTTGTGCGAGGAAGAATTCTCACTCACTCCATGAGCATGGAACGTACAATACATGTAGCGGAAAACCCACAAGTCTGTTTCCTGAGAACAGCAACAGCTTGCCCATTGTTCTGCGTACTTTCTTTGCCTGCTTCGGATTGCTACCCGCATCGGGAAGCCGTTTCATCGGTACGGTATAGCTACAGAATCTTGTGAAGTGTACGTTAGAAAAGATTACTTTTCTGTTTCTCTTTGTTTCGATCTACCCAACTGTTCTTAGGCGTAAGCTTGCATAAAACTTAGAGAGAAGATCTTTATTTAAAAAAATCACTGCTTTTTTGCATTTCGAGGAACGGGTTTTCCACAGGCATTT
The DNA here is from genome assembly GCA_947359475.1 of Heligmosomoides polygyrus bakeri. Taxonomy (NCBI): domain Eukaryota; kingdom Metazoa; phylum Nematoda; class Chromadorea; order Rhabditida; family Heligmosomidae; genus Heligmosomoides; species Heligmosomoides polygyrus. The sequence goes on along the minus strand of OX375868.1, from coordinate 83,471,006 downwards.
CCGAAACACCCAACTCCCTAGATTGTTATGAGTGTAGAAAATTTTCAAAACTATATTAAACACGCATGGGGCGCGTGTAGCGCAGTCAGAGGAGGCGCCGACTGTCGCACAGGTTCCTGGTTTGGATTCCCTGCCCAGGCCAACCAAGCTTTCCTTCCCTCCGGTGTCGGCGCATTGGTACCAGATTTGTCTGGGAAGGATAAAGCGCTGACTTCTTCATCGGCTGGCCACCGCATGTCATTGAATGGCCAAATTCGCATTCAAATCACATGCACGACATCCCGGAGAAGTAGAATGCGTGGCGCATCCCAAAGCAATTCAGTAAAGCCGTCCTTCATCCTGTCATTCCGGCTGTCGCGTACATCCGACACCAGGTTCTTGGTTCGGATTTCTCGCCCAGGCCAACCTAGGCTTCCATGCTCTGGGGTCGGTGGTACTTACTAGGGAAGGGTTTCGAACTCCCATGGAACTTCAAGTTGGGACCAAGATGATTAGAAAGAGCTTGGAATGCTGATTACGAATATGGGTGTCAAATTGCAAAATGAAACTCCTGAGCGAGCTATGGCCTGCCGAAATCGGGTGGTCTCACTACAGGCTGGCTGTGCGACACACCTGGCGCGGGAGTGGTGAGCCATCGGGGCTCCGTAAGAAATACCCCCATCTGCGGCGATGGCGCAGGGGTAGCGGTCCTGCTCGTCGGATGCGACTGGTTGGTTCGGTTCCCGTTGCTGTCTGTTCTTTTGCAAATCATAATTTATCTTCGAAATGACCTTTTATTCTGAATTATGATGTGTCCGATTAAGTGGCCGGGGCCACACGTTTGTAAAAATGCTTGAAGGCAAAGAACTGATCTGGTTTTAATGTAATATCAATGCAGAGTGTGTTGACACACATCAATCAAAGTGCAGTAGATCAACAACATTTTGTTCTTCCTCATCATGCATTCCACTTACCTTTTTGCTCCACACTTTTTTTTAATTGTTCCACGAATGCCAAGGTTGTTAGGGGCTCCCCTAGTTGTTCAATATATGATTTGGTCTTTATTTATGCAAAATAGTAAATAAAAATGTAACCATGGCAGCTTTTTGCCTTCAAGCATTTTTACAAATGTGTATGGTAGTTCTCCCGGCTATTTAATCATACACGTGTCACAATTCAGAATAAAAGGTCATAAAGGATAAAAGGATAAAGGACGGCGTTACTCAATCCCTTCTGGGATGTGCCAGCGCATTCTACTTCTACGGGATGTCGTGGAGGCGACATGAATGCGTATTTGGCCATACAATGACTTGCGGTGGCCAGCCGATGAACAAGTCAGCGCTCTATCCTTCCCAGACAAGTCTGGTACCAATTCACCGACCCCGGAGGGATGGAAGGCTTGGTTGGCCTGGGCGGGAAATCCGAACCAGGAACCTGGTATCGGGTGCACGCAAAAGGTCATATCGAAGATAAATTATGATTTGCAAAAAACGTCAGCAATGGGAACCGAACCGACGACATCGCACGTGACGAGCAGGCGCACAACCCCTGCGCCACCGCCGCAGCTGGTGGGTCCTTCTTACGGAGCCCTGATGACTCACCACTCTCGCGCCAGGTGTGTCGCACAACCAGCCTGTGGTGAGGCCACTCGATTTCTGCAGGCCATAACTCGCTCAGGAATTTCATTTTGCTTTTGACACCCATATTCGTAATCAGCATTTCGAGCTCTTTTTAATGATCCTGGTCTCAACTTGAAGTTCCATGGGAGGTGGAAACCCTTCCTTAGTTAGTACCCGACTTGCCTGGGAAGGATAAGGCGCCGACTCGTTCGTCGGATAGAACCTGCAACTCATTGTATGGCCAAATACACATTCAAATTCCTTCCACGACATCTTGTAGAAGTAGAATGCGTGGCGTCTCCCAAAAGGGATTGAGTAACGTCGTTTGCCCCTTTTCATCCTTCAGGATTTGTTGACATTTTGCTTAAACCTCACGTATAACTAAAGAAGTAATGTTCAAGGCAGGCGTCGGTGTTACATAGCCCTCTCAGCATGCACCCGCACGTTGTTCTCCCTCTTTCCATTAGTATTATATAAGCTTTTCTGCAGAGTGAGTTACTTGGGAAAGCTGATGGACCAGTATTCCACTTCAAGAAAACGAGAACTCTGACGCCATGTCTATGATTCCGTGGAAAATTAGGTGCGTGTCTGCTCTATACGTGAATCGAACCCACGATATAATGGTGATGTGCATGAAATCGCTCCTCATTCCAATAGCACCAATCCATTTAGAATAAAACACATGGGTGTAGTTTTGAGAGAACACCAGTGTAGTTTTGAGAGAACACCATCTCTTTTTCGAGTGCGAGTTGCGAGTACTTTCATTATCCGCCTATTTGAAGTGTTACTCGGTTCAGGGACAGTTTCATGTTTGCTGTTTGTCTGCGGTATCTTGTCTCGTGGACAATGAGAATATAGAATATGAACTTTGTATGGTGCCACAGTTTTATACAGCTTTCGGCCGTGAATAAAGTAAAGAAGGCGGAGAGCTAGTCAACGCTTTTACTGAACACGCCACGCATTCTACTTCTAATGGATGTCGTGGAGGCAATTTGAGGTCGTATTTCCCCTAGAATTACCTGCCATGATAAGGTGGTTGACAGATGTGTGTCATATCTTTCCCAGGCAACTCTGGTACCAATTCACCGGCCTTCGCCTAAAAGAAGGCTTGGTTGCCCTGAGAGGAGAGAGGAGCTTTCACCGAGAGTTTCGATGCGGGGTGCGGGCGACATCCGGCGCTATTCGACTGCCTTACCACGCGCTTCTGATCGGATATATCCCCCAAGATGTTCGAAATAACCGCATTCCTGTGTTCCTGTTATGGAAACAGGATCGTTGAAGTCGTGGTAGGCTACCATATTTCTGAGGCTGTGTGGTCGGTCGAACCATAAGGATAACGGATGAAGGATGGCGTTAAACAATCCCTTTTGAGATGTGTCACGCATTCTACTTCTAGCGGTATTGTGGAGGTTATTTGAATGCGTATTTGGCCATGCAATGACTTGCGATGAATAAAGCAGCGCCCACTCCTTCCCAGATAGGTCTGATACCAATTCACAGACTCCGGATAGATGGAAGGCTTTGTCGGGAAATCAGAACCAGGAACCTGATATCAGATGCTCACGACAGCCGGCACTTCCTCTCACTGCGCTACACGAGCCCGGGCGTATCATAGGTGCTTCTATTCTCAACCACAACTCCGACGGAGTTAAGAATAGAAACGGAACGGGAAGTGCGTATGCATTTTCGGCACCAGAAGGCTGGACGAAAACCACGAGGGCAGTTTGTTTACGCGCTTATCTGATCTGGAGACTAAACAACACTGCAGCTCTGCGCTCCTAGCGCCGAAGTGTTGACTAGCGCAAGATATGGCCATTTTGAGCCTCCCGCCGTATTCAGCAAGTGTGATGAACCAGGCTATGCAGGTATTTCTGACGGAGGTAGAGTGCAGGTCTGTCGGATTACAAGTTAGATTGCAGGAGTGGCATTTTATTCGATTTGTAGTCTCCTACACAAATAAGAATATAGGATTAAGAATAGCATTACTTATTCCGCCTGAAATGCGCCACACTTGCTCATGAGCGCTGTAATGAGGGGGGAGGTTAAAGGATAAGGATAAAGGATAAAGGACGGCGTTACTCAATCCCTTTTGGGTTGCGCCACGTATTCTACTTCAACGGGATGTCATGGAGGCGATCTGAATGCGTATTTGGCCATATAATGACTTGCGGTGGCCAGCCGATGAACAATTCAGCGCTTTATCCTTCCCAGACAAGTCTGGTACCAATTCACCGACCCCGGAGGGATGGAAGGCTTGGTTGGCCTGGGCGGGAAATCCGAACCAGGAACCTGATATCGGGTGCACGCGACAGTCGGCGCCTCCTCCGACTGCGCTGCACGCGCCCGGGGGGAGGGAACGGCATTTCAATGCGTTTTCACCTATAAAGAGGTTACCAAACGATGGTAAAATTAGTGTTTTAGGGCCCGTTTATACTTCGACGTCGAGCGACGCGACGCCATGTATCGGTCGCACTGATCGGGCGACACGATCGATCAATTTGGCCATTATACATGCAGTCGCGTCGCTCGGCGTTGGAAGTATAAACGGGGTCTTCCATTCCCAGGCACGTCTGAGGCTATTTTTGTACGTTAGAGGGATGAAAGGCTTGACAAGAATGAGCGGAACCCGAATCAAGCGTCCTGAGTTCAACTGCACCCAGCAATCCGACTGCTTTACCACCTGCCACTAAGCACATTGAATTCGACGTAGCCAAAATTTGCAATTTTTAACATGTAGGCGATGGTGAAGTACTGTTGTTCTAGTGAAGAATGGGGCGATACTTGCCTGTGTAATCGGTACAAATTCTCAAAATATTTGCATCAACTTTCTGCTCTTTCTGACTGTTTTTTACGCCATTTTCACCTTTGAACACTTTGTTTTAGATATACTTTTCTTGTAAGAGATTCCTCTAAAAAACTTTCTGTAAAATTCCTGAAAAATTTAATTCCTTAAAAAATTCATTTTCTTTATTCACGGCTGTTACTTCTTCCCCTTTTTACGCTTTATCCTGTTCCTGTTTCCAGAATCGTTGGACGACAGCACGGCAATGTCCGAACGATGAGCTTCACTGCCGAGAAGTGGTTGATCTTCAAAAATGTGCTGCTCTCCTTGCTATGCAGAGACAATTCGGTGAGCGTTTTTCTATTTCATAATATTCCTCCTATCCTGCATATCTCATAATATTTTAAACTTATTACGGCCGTATAAGACAATCCAGTGATACAGTGATAATAAAGTGTGATGGAATGCTGCGGAATACACCGCATTCACAACAAAAAACTAAACTTCTACAAAACATGCCAATACTTGAAGATAACAATGAGAAGTATCTGAGACAACGTAAACACTACGCAGAATCCTTCGCCTTGACGGTCAGATATGTCTAGTTCTGAATAAGAGCTTGTTTAGCAATTCGTTTGAAGATTCCAAAGTTTTCGGCGGGGTGTGAACATTACTTTTTTCTGAGGAGTATGCGGGGAGAGCGGGTTGAACGCACGTCTTTGGCATGTATTTTCTACTCGCTTTGCAGGTCTAGAGCTCTTCACTTCATCAGAAATATCTGGTTTCCTTTTTGTTTTCCAGCAGCGGATTAATTCAAAAATATTGGAGAGCGGTTTTTTAAGCGGTTTTGGCCCTCTAGCTCGAATTCTACAGCCTAAGCTTCTGTTAGGTAAAGAGATATGAGCCAGAAAATTGCCCGCACACATTTAGGTCTCATACCAGCATCTCTTTGGCGCGTGCTAGCGCAATCGGAGGAGATGCCAACTGTCGCCTTCAACCGATTCCAGGCTCTTGGTTCTGATTACGTCCAGGCTAACCGGTTCTACCCTTTAAAGAAACCTGATTCTATCCTTCTGGAGATGTCGTATTGGTATCAGGCTTGTCTGCGAATGGCAAATCACCTGCCTATCGAACAGTCACCGCAAGTCATTGCATAGGCCAAATATTCGTTCGAATCCTCTCCACAATATGCTCCAGAAGTAGAGCACGTGGTGCGTTTCACAAAGGGTTTGACTAAAGCCGTCCTCTGTCACTCATCCCTTTCCGGGACCTATTTGGTTCTTGTCCTGCTGCGTGCAAGGGACGAGGCGATGGTGGCGCTAAACGATCAAATTAAGAAATACACTTCCCACCTAATCTCTTCGCGTACTGGTAATTCCCTGGCAACAACATCCCTATCCGATTTCGCCCCTGCAAGATCTCCGGGATTTGACCTCACCAGGGAAAAGGTCTCATTAAATTTTGCACTCTCTTACTCTGTACCTTAACAAAAGATTGCTTTGTGTAGCCATGCTACCATGTACAAATGGCAACCCGCTGAGCATGCCTAGAGTATCGAGGTTAATCCTCAGATCATCAGTTAGCCTCATGTGGAGATCTGGGGCTGGATTCATCAACAATTATACATCCGGGTACGCCGGGTATAAGGGATAGAGATGAATGCTTCTTCGTCGGTGAGTCCGGCTCCTAGTGTTCCCGGTTTTCTCATAACCTTTTGCTTTCAAGCACCCCTAGGGCTGCAGTACTTGAACAATGAATCAAAGCCAGCCAATTTCAGGAAAGATCCTCCTACTCAACGTGGAGCAAGTTCATCAGCTTCGTCATCTACGAGATTAAGGACGCTTATCTAGAACAGGTAGGGCACTCGCTGCTATTTTAATGGCTTAAGTACTTGGACTCCTTTTTTCCTTTAGCTATCGTCTCACAAAGAAAAGTGGCGGTAACTCTAGTTCTTGCAGCGTAATGGTAAAAATCCTAACCTACTCTAAAACTTGAAACTTCACCAACAAGGGAAGGGTGAGAGGCATATGTCTGAATGGAGAATGCGAGTAATATAGAAAGAATCTCTAGAACTTAATTAGTATAAAAATGTGTTTTTCTATTCAGTATTCAATAAAATACACTCAACAATGTAGAGAAGAACATACAAAGTATTTGCTGGCCGCCTTTTCAACTTTTTCAACTTTGGTGATTTTTTCTTCGCTAGAAATGTCTCAAGGGGAGGAAATAAGTGATAGTCAGAGGGGCAATATCAGGGGAATAGGGTAGGTAGGGAACGTGTTCCAGCCAAGCTCCTCCAGTTTGTCTGTTTAGCTACATGAGGTCAATCGTGATGGAGGGGACAGAAGTAAGGCTCGGCCTTTTTTCTCGAACTGCGCTGGCCAGCTTTTGAAGTTGGTCAGTGTAAATGCTGCCGGTGGCTGTGTATCTTTGAAGTGACTCGTAATACAACACTCCCCGCGAATCTCACAAGCAGCAAAAGAGGCACTTCTTGTGGTGAAGGCCCATTTTGCCTTACGCTGGCGGTTCTTCTTCCCAAGGGACCCACAAGGCACGATGCGTGTTAGAATCGTAGAAGACCCTTTACTCATCTCCAGTAATCAGGTCTTCCAGATGCGCGCGCAGAATGAGAAACTGACAGATGGATACCCGGGTGAACCGTTTGCTATTACCCAAAGCATGAGGAACCTACCAAGCCAGCACTCATTTGTGGCCGAAGGACTGGAGGCCACTGAGGACTGTTACATGGATACACCTTAGTCTCGTCGCAAGATCGCGGGTGCTAAACTTCGGATCTGACATTGACAGTGTCGAGAAGACAGTTTTTCACTGTGTGGGGATCCTCATCCGAGGTCTGTCTGGGTGTCCATGACTCCTCCTTTGAGGTGAGTGAAACAGCGGTTCACACAGCAAATGGAAGTGGTGCCTTCTATCGGTGCGCTGTCGCTGCTTCAAACAGTTGCCTGCGATGCTATTCATAGAAGATAACGGCTCGAAGGTGCTCTTGTGGAATCGTCATCGTGATTAAAGTTATGGAAGGCAAAGTGGCTATGCATGCGTACCACGGAGATGTTTCGAGAATGGCCTACAGGGGCCACGTGTGAGAGCATGGGTACCGTTCAATATTGGACAGTTCAGGAATTTTTTAAAAAAATCTGTCGAGGCTTTCTTACCATCCTAACAGAAATCTCATATTCATTCCAAAGGTCAGAATATTTCTTTTTAGAACTCGCTGAGTGAGAGCTTTTTTACTCAAGCTTTCTTGAAGCATAAGATGACTTTGCCATTATAAAGTATGTATTTACTTGGGTTTAAGATACGTTTTTTCTTTCTTGAAAATTGATTATTTAATGCTAAAAATTCCAGTTTATAGCAAAAATGGTACACTTTACATGTGTCCACCCAGCCACTTGTAGAATGTGCATTGTATCTCCAAAGAGCCGAAACGTGCGTAGCTGCACTTTCCACTCTTGATTATACCTATAACCTCTTCTACTTTTTCCCAAAGGGTGAGGCTCACTCAAAATCAGTCACCAATCCACAACAGGGATCTCTATTTTTAGGAAGTCGAAGTCGGACAAGAGATAAATAGACGCTTTTTTTAGCGTTTCTACAACGCCACACACTTTGTGGTTACGACAAACAGCGCGTTATTCACCGATCGCACATTCTTTCGCGAGTTCAGTTGATTTAGTGAGAATCCGTACGAGTGCAGTAGCTCGTCAAGAGGCATCCGTCAAACTACGCTCACGAGATTCCGTTCTGAGGCGGACGTGTAGAATGCAAGTGGGACAGATGGGAAAACTCGGGACAATACTGTGGAGCTCTCTCTCTCGTGTTACGTAGTGCTCCCGCACAGTAAGCACGTAAAGAAGAAAAGTTAAAGGACGGTGTTAGTCAATGCCTTTTGAGATGCGCCACGCATTCTGCTTCTAACCAGGGAATGCCGTCAGCTTCCCATGGAACTTCGGATTGAGACCTATATCACCTGAAAGAGCTCGAGACGCTGATCACAGATATGTAGACCAAATTTGCTAAATGGATCTCCTAAGCGAGTTATGGCCGGCGGAAGCCGCCATGTCTTCCATGTGTTAGGCGCGCTCAATCAGCATTGGGCGCAGTATTGCGCGGTAATCAGCGGTTTGGCTATCAGTGCCGTCAGCAGTAATGGTGGCGCAGTGGTAGGGTGCTCGCTCCAAAGGATTTGGTTCATTGGTTCGGTTCCCGCCGGTGTCGGCTTTTTTGCATTTTGTGATCTATCTCCGACGAGGACCTATAATCTCATTTTTAGCACATTCTTGAGCGAACGGCTAGTGGTGACATGCATTTACGTCTATTTGAAGACGGAAACGGGATCTATCCTAGTCCGGGGGGGCCACATAAATAAAAAGTATTATATGTAACGAATCCATCTGAGACTTACCGAACGGCTCCTTCAGAACAACATCTAAACCTAAACAAGAAAAGTCTCAAAGAAAAAAACGAAAAAACACATTTCTTGCGGCTGTAAGCAGGCAAAGTTGTGTGCCCTCCTTACCATGTTAGATCCTGGTTATAACATGTCAGACGGCGGTCAGCACGCGGCATGCGGCTTCATGCGCCCTATTCACCATGGTAGACCCTGGTTATAACATGTCAGCCGGCGGTCAGCTCGCGGCATGCCCCAATTCCGTCGCTCTTTGCCCGCCGAGACGGTTGTAAGCCGGGGCGATTTTTTATTTTTATGTTTGTTCGTTCGCTTTTTAGTCTCTTTTAGGTTCCTTTTCGTTCTCTAGGAGCCGCTCGGTAAGTTTCAATTTATTTCGTTACCTATTTTTTAGTTATGTGGCCCCCCCGGACTAGGATAGATCCCGGAAACGTGTTTCAAGTTGAATGTTTTATTCATGACGTGAAGCAAGTCAGAAATTCAAATCAAAACAAAATAAAAAGTAAAAATAAAATCAAAAATCAACAAAACTTAATAAACATAATAAATAAAAAATAAAGGCACCAGTTAAAAGTTCCGACTCCACCGACACGACTTCGGTCGAATAAAAAAATTTCGCGGAAACTTCGTCTAGGGGGGTTATTTGGGGTGCTGATCACGAATCTGACATCCGTTTTTCACGATTCGGTCGGAGACCACCCATACCTTTAACAAGGGTGGTCCAGGCAGAGTCACCGATTTCGCTGGGCACTAATTAAAAGTTCCGACTCCACCGACACGACTTCAGCCGAACGGTTGTAGCAACGGTATGGGTGGTATCCGACCGAATCGTTAAAAACGGATGTCAGATTCGTGATCAGCACCCCAAATAACCCCCCTAGACGAAGTTTCAGCGAAAATTTTTTATTCGACCGAAGTCGTGTCGGTGGAGTCGGAACTTTTAACTAGTGCCTTTACTTTTTATTTATTATGTTTATTAAGTTTTGTTGATTTTTTATTTTATTTTTACTTTTTGTTTTGTTTTGATTTGAATTTCTGACTTGCTTCACGTCATGAATAAAACATTCAACCTTAAATACGTTTCCGTCTTCAAATAGAGGTAAATGGAAGTCGCCACTAGCCGTTCGCTCAAAAATATGCTAAAAATGAGATTATAGGTCCTCGTCGAAGATAGATCACAAAATGCAAAAAAGCCGACACCGGCGGGAACCGAACCAATGAACCCAATCCTTTGGAGCGAGCACTCTACCACTGCGCCACCGCTGCTGCTGGCGGCGCTGATAGCCAAACCGCTGATTCCCGCGCAATACTGCGCCCAATGCTGATTGAGCGCGCCTAACACATGGAAGACATGGCGACTTCCGCCGGCCATAACCCGCTTAGGAGATCCATTTAGCAAATTTAGTCTACACATCTGTGATCAGCGTCTCGAGCTCTTTCACGTGATATAGATCTCAATCCGAAGTTCCATGGGAAGCTGACGGCATTCCCTGGTAAGGGGCGTCGTGGATCCAGGCTGGACGCGCGTTTCGCCTATACAACAACCTGTAGTGGTCAGCCGATGGACAAGTCAGTGTGTCTGACACCTGTTGATGGGCACCGACCAGCAGAGATGAAGCCTGGTTAGCTTGCTTGGATTCCAAACCGTGAACCTCCATTCAGAGTGTAGTGACGTACTCTTCTCTGACTATCCTCTCTTTTAGTGAAGGTATTTTCAAGAAACCCGTATGGTTCAGTAAAGAAACGTCAGTCTGATAAAGAATAAAAATGATAAAGGACGGCGTTACTTAATTCCTTTTGGGTGCGCCACGCATTCTACTTCTACGGGATGTCGTGGAGGCGATTTGGATGCGGATTTAGCCATACAATGACTTGCGTTGCCAGCCGATGAACAAATCAGTGCTTTTTCCTTCCCAGACAAGTCTGGTACCAATTCACCGACCCCGGAGGGATGGAAAGCTTGGCTAGCCTAGGGAAGAAATCCGAACCAGGAAAATGGTATCGGGTGCACGCGACAGTCGGCGCCTCCTCCGACTGCGCTACACGCGCCCGTCAGTCTGATATGGGAAGAAATTTCTTTTTGATTGATAGGACTCAAAGAGAGCTAATCCTATAGTGTTCTTCAATTCATTTTGTGTTTGTTGTGCGTTGAAAATGTTTCTAGTGCGTTGACGGACTCTGCTGTGTACTTCTAGTTGTCGGCAAAAATTAAGTTTTGGCCACACCTATGTTGACAGACGTCAAAGGGCTTTCTCCGACGCCTTTTATCTTTGAGAACACCTCTTCAAGTACGCCTCCACAACCTCTTTAAACTCAAGCACCGCTTTTTTTTTTCAAGACACTGTACCTAGTTCGAAAAGTTGGACCCATAAAATCTGTGTTTTTCGCGCAATAACGAAAATGTTCTAAGCAGGCGGCGATTATATACAAATAGGCATCTTAACAAAGATAGAGAGCATGTGGTAACAGTCGACGTGTCTTAGTGAATTTGCCTATCACAGGGAAGCAGAATAGGTACCTTCAGACATACTTTGAACCAGCGTCTGACGGCGTTCTGGTTAGTGGTACAATCACCTCACCGACTAGATCTCCGCTCCGTCTTTTTTTTTCAGTAGCCACAGCCTTAACAAAGATGCAGGTAACGCAAACAGTTATGGCGCCGACTCCGACGTGCGTAGAGATTGGATCCGAAGCCCATTCGGTTAATTCGGATCCGTCGTTTTTTTCAAATTTTATTTAAAAGGATTGTGCGAATAATGAAATTTTTGAAAAGCTTGGATCTTAGAACGATTCAGATGAGGTTGATTTTTACCAGATCAGTTTTTCAGAAAATTCAGCTAATTGATTTTGGCCAGAAATCCGATGTTCTATTCGACTCGAATAACCGATGTGAGATCCGAAGATAAATCAGTCATTTGTATCATCCGAAAATCATTGTTGTTAAAGCTACTACTCTTATCTGAAACATTCCGAAATCCGAGGCTTTTCAAAATGTCATTATCCGCATAATCCATTCTAACCTGGTTAGAAAAAAGTGACGAATTATCTGAGTCGGTGTCGGATCCAATGTCTAATGCCTTGAATCAAGTTTCTTGATTACACCAAACCAAAAACTTCGGACCAGACAGTTCTCGAATCCCGGTCCTTTGCCCTTTGGCATAGCAACTCCGGGAGATCTGAAGCAGAGCAACTGTGTCTCTGACAGCGATGTTCTTCTGTAACTTGTCTTTAGAATCCTTCACAAGTGCATCAGCCTAAGAACGGAACGCCGTCCAGAGGACACCTGTTCCAGGTTCGCCATGCACGCTCGTCGTCATGTCCGCACATCGCCGAGCTGATGGTGTTCCGTCGATCCGACCACAGGACCAAGTCCATATGCGCCACCAAGGACCTGCTGAACAACAAATAGCCGACCACTGCCCCACCGCTACGAGTACTTTCTCCAGAAGATGTTCTCCATTCGTTTTCACTGCTGTTCCAAGTCTACAATACCCACCATAAGGATTGGAAAAAGGGCGCGGTAGGCGCGTTTTCCGTGTTCTTTCTGTTCTTTTGCTGTAGATCCTCTTGATCTTCATCCTTTTTGAAAAACTCACATACCATTGTGATCTCCTTGAAGAGATCTACCCATTGCCACAAAAACATTTTTTGCTACTCCATTTCTGACCGATATTTTTTCGAAAGCACCAGGGGATACTCATTAGCGATGGACGTCTCCACTAATTGCGCCCAAAGGACACCTAAGCGCGCAGATTTAATGCCAGCGCATTGAAAGTAGCTCCTCCTCAGGGAAGATTCTGTAGACCGAAAAGCTTATAAGACCATAGATATATTATTCTACTCTATATTTTTCAATTATTCTAATAAGGATTAACAAAGTTTTCTTTATCTACCAAGTTCTGCCGGCAACTGACTTTATCTGGCCACATCAAGGAAGACGATGCGCAATAGACGAAAACTCGCAATTGGGACGCGCCATGCATATTACTTCTGCGAAATATTGTAGATGTGATTTGAATTTATTCTTGGTCCACACAATGAATAGCGGTTGTCCAATATTGCGCTACCACTCGCACCGGGAATAGCTAATTTTGTATTACTAAAAATTTCTTTGCAGCGCTATCGGCTCAGAAAAGGTAACATATCTAGAGAGATGTCCAGATTTCGCATCCCCAACTTTCGGCTTCGCATCCTCATTCTTCATTCTTGACCAGCAGTGAGCTTTTCCTTTGTACAGCTACTGTAACTTTTTTAAGAATGAAGTTACAAAATTGAAACTTCTTTTGACTAATGCATATAGAGGAAATGCAAGCCAAATCATCATTAACTTAAAAAAAAAGGAAAAATTTTTCTAGCCATAAATTTATTGCACTTCATTCTAAGTAATGGATTTCCTCTTCGACTCTCGATGCCGTAACTTTTAAAAAGGGAGGATCGAGTGCCGAGATTCTTTCTGTGTAAAATAGGCATGGGTGCCTCTGATACAGGCAAAGTAGGAGTAGCTGAGTTCATTCTAATATAGTTTTTCAGGTGTCTAAACTCGAGAAAACTCTACAATTTCCCGATCCCAATTTGTTCTCAAAATTTAGGACTCCACGCCAGTCATTCCTTCAAACGCTTAAGACAGCACATCTCACCATTGGAAGCGCTTCACAACAACCTATTTTTATAAAATTTGAAGCAATTGGACATTTTGCGCCTTTTCTGCCGAGGTCGAGTTCTGGGCAGCGTCCGGCTCGACCTGGGCTCTGAGTGCATCGCCCGCGCCCGATAAAGGCCTCCTCGCACCTGGGTGCGAGACCCAGCGGTACTGTGCCAATTATAGAGGACTGCACAGTGCCGATCGGCGAACAGTACTATCGATTCGCCTCGGTCTTCACTTTCGTATATCATACTGATAATTTTACAATAATTTAAATATTGTTTTGATCTGAATTCATTTTCACGCTCACTTTTTGAGACAAGAATGTCACGTAATCGAATGTACTAGCTAGTTACCAGGTTCCGTTTTCCTCCTCAGGCCAACCAAAGTTTCCATCTCTCCGGGTCGGTGAATCGGTACTAGATTTGTCTGTGAAGGGTAAAGCGCTAATTTGTTCATCGGCTCGCCACCGCAAGCTTTTCTCTTTTTGCATATGCTGGCCACCGCTTGTTCATCGGCTAGCCTCCGCATTGTATGGCCAAATACGCATTCAAATCGCCTTCATGACATCCTGTAGGAGTAGAATGCACGGCGCATCCCAGAAGGAATTGAGTAAACCGCTCTTTATCCTTTATCATTTATATGTATCCCCCATGACAGCTCGGTCGATACTGTCGATTTCTTCTCGTTTTCAGGGATGACTATTAAAGAAGGGAGTCGTGCGAATATGTTGGCCGGTAGATAGAATTTATAACAAGTAGGTAACATCCATCCATCTGCTAATAATAATAAAAGGTAGAGGAGAAACTTTTTCTCAATCCTTTGGGATGCGCAAAGCACTCTATTCTACGGAACTTATGGCCTTTAAAATGACTTTCTTAGCCGCGCGATGGACAAGTCAGTGTCTTTCTTTTCCAGAAATAATTTACGCCGACCCACAGAGCTCTAAGGGATGAAAGACTTACTTGGCTTGGCCTGAAATCCCAACCTGGAATTGGGCGCACACGACAGTCAACACCTCCTTCGACTGCGCTACCACGCGCCAGCACAGGAGTATTCACCACTAGTTCATTAAGGCATTGGGATTTACTGCCTCTAAAACCCACAAGCTGCAGTCGGGAAGGTTCATTTGTGACAGAGTAATCGCGCTGAGAACACGCCCGGGCGTGAAATTTGGCACAACAACCGTCGATGTTCTCCTCGCTCTTACCCGCCCATTACAGTTTCCCCTACTATCAATAACACCAATCAGTTTAGCATAAAAGGCTCTATCGAATGGCATGAAGCGTGTCCCAACTCCAGCGTGGCCCATTCATATCGCTTTCACTATAGAAGTAGAATGCGTGGCGCATCCCACAAGGGGATGCGTAACGCTCTCTTTATACCTTATTAGAATGATTCCCATTCAAATTCGGGCACTCAAAAGTCGCGTTTTTCTACATTCGTTCTGTTTTTCACAGTCATGTAGTCATGCAGAACAATGGCACAAAAAAGTAACCTAAGCTAAATATGTACTCAAGTCGCATCCGTAGGAGTGAAATGCTTGGCGCACCCCAAAAGAGATTGAGTGACGCCATCCCTTATCCTATAAATGTAAAAAAATCCACCGCCAAGAGGTGCAATAGAAGTAAAATGCGAGGCGCAGAGATTAACCACCATCTACTATTAGAAATTGTGTCATTGGTTTAAAAACTGGAAGACAGCAATGCCTTAATGAATTAGGGATGAATACTCCTGTCAACTAAGTCCAAGCCACTAAGTCTTACATCCCTTCGAGCTCAGTGGGTCGGCGTAAAAATTTTCTGGAAAGGAAAGACAATGACTAGTCCATTGCTCGGCTAAGAAAGTCACTCTAAGGGCCAAGTACGTATTCAAATCACCACCACGGCATTCCGTAGAATAGAATGCGTGGCGCAACCCAACAGTTGCCCTTTATTTTTATTAGCCGGTGGATGGGTGTTACCGACTTGTTATAAAGCCTGTCTACCGGCTAACATATTTGTACGATTCCCTACTTCAATAGTCTTCTCTGGAGATGAAAAGAAATCGACAGTATGGGCTGAGTTGTCATGGGAGTTCTTGGACCACATTAGCTCTGTGAAAGCAAATATGATAGATGGGCAAATAGCAAATAGATGGCAGACAGAGGGACAATTCCATGCTGGGATTTCCCACCCAGCCAACTAAGCCTTGCATCCCTTCGGGGTCGATGGATGGGTGCGAAACTTTTCTGGAAAGGAAAACACTGACTACTCCCTCGGCTGACTATGTAGGTCATTGTTTAGGCCAAAACTGCATTCAGATTGCATCTACGACATCTCTTAAAATCAATTTGCTTGGCTCACTCTTTAAGGATTTGATTAATACCGTTTTTTACCCTTTTATCCCTACTTCTTTGCTTGTGAGGAAGCTCTAGGATATGTTACACATGGGGATTGGGATTTACGTTTAGGAACTGAAGGTATCAATGCTAGAAAAGGTCACAAGCATCCAATTTGTTCACCTCTATCCCGTGTCAAAGTGGCTCAGTAGTGCAGACGACCCTATTCGTTTGAGTGATACATATCCTAGTATATATAAAGGAGTAGTGTGTGTGTGTGTGTGTGTGTGTGTTTCCGTCCGTCTGTCACAACTGGAGTGGGGGCACTGCGTCATGGCGATACCCAACGATTGATGGCGACCCGAAACTTCAGCCCGGGGAGATCGAGGCCGCTAAACTCGAAACTGAAGTTTGTTTTTGAGGTATCGATCACCATCAATCGATATTGATCAAATTATCCATTTTTTGTGGATGTCGTTTATTTTTTGTTTTTTCTAACTTGCCGCAATCGCTTAGTTAAGCTGTTCTTCTTGCGGAAACCATGACATAGGTCGCAGCTAAAATTGATGATGAGATGTTACTACTACGGCGAAGCCGTTGAGAGCCCGCCAGCGCAGTAGAAAGGCCGCTCTGATAGTAGGTAAAGGATAAAGGATAATGAACGGCGTTACTCGTTTTCTTCTGGAATGCGCCGTGCATTCTACTTCTACGGGATGTCAGAGAGGCGATAGGAATGCGTATTTGGCCATACAATGCGGTAGCCAGCATATGAAAAAAGAGAAAAGCTTGCGGTGGCGAGCCGATGAACAAATTAGCGCTTTACCCTTCACAGACAAATCTAGTACCAATTCACCGACCCCGGAGAGATGGAAACTTTGGTTGACCTGAGGAGGAAAATGGAACCTGGTAACTAGCTAGTACATTCGATTACGTAACATTCTTGTCTCAAAAAGTGAGCGTGAAAATGAATTCAGATCAAAGCAATATTTAAATTATTGTAAAATTATCAGTATTATTGTAAAATTATCAGTATGATATACGAATGTGAAGACCGAGGCGAATCGATAATACTGTTCGCCGATCGGCACTGTGCAGTCCTCTATAATTGGCACAGTACCGCTGGGTCTCGCACCCATGACTGGCGTGGAGTCCTAAATTTTGAAAACAAATTGGGATCGGGAAATTGTAGATTTTTCTCGAGTTTAGACACCTGAAAAACTATATTAGAATGAACTCAGCTCCTCCTACCTTGCCTGTATCAGAGGCACCCATGCCTATTTTACACAGAAAAAATTTCAGCATACTCGCTTCTGTCCTTAGAAAGTTGGAGTACGCAAAACGTTGTGAAAAACGTTGCTGAAGTGGTGCGCAATGTATTTGTGACTAGCAAGAATTTTCTTTTTTTAAAATTAAAAGTGGGCCATCTTCAATTCACCTACGTGCTTTAGAGTTCAGGGCAAATTTTAACTCGGCAACAATCTTCTTAGAAAAGTTACTAAGAAGATTGTTGCCTTCTTAGAAAAGTTACAGTACCTGCTACACAGAAAAAGCTCATTATTGGTCAAGAATGGAGAACTGGTTGGAGATGCGAGATCTGGACAATTCTCCAGATATGATACCTTTTCTAAGCTGATCGCGCTGCAAAGAGATTTTCAGTCATACAAAATTAGCTATTCCCTATGCGAGTGGTAGCGCAATTGGAGAATGTCGCATGCTGGAGAGTCGAGGTTCTCGGACTGCGCGCCGTCCAGACAAGCCAAACCTTCAATTTTCCGAATAATCGCTATCCTAGCGTTGTCTAGCAAGGTTAAAACACTGACTTATCCATAATAATATAATATATCTATGGTCTTATAGGCTTCTCGATCTACAGAATCTTCCCTGAGGAGGAGCTACTGTCAATGCGCTGGCATTAAATCTGCGCGCTTAAGTATCCTTTGGGCGCAATTAGTAGAAACGTCCCTCGCTAATGAGTATCCCCTGGTGCTTTCGAAAAAAATAGCGGTCAGAAATGGAGTAGCAAGAAATGTTTTTGGGGCAATGGGTATATCTCGTCAAGGAGATCACAATGTTATGTGAGTTTTTCAAAAAGGATGAAGATCAAGAGGATCTACAGCAAAAGAACAGAAAGAACGCGGAAAACGCGCCTACCGCGCCCTTTTTCCAATCCTTATGGTGGGTATTGTAGTTGTGTACATATCGCTGTACAGATGTATACCATAGATAGGCATCGTGTTCCAAACAGACTCAACGCTAGACCAAATTCGTCCACGTATTCTATTACTCACGATGTGGGCTTGTACGTAAAGAGTCCCTTTTTATGCGTTTTCAAACGTTAAAATTGAAACTGCTTCCATTGATGTTAATTTTCGTATTCATAATGATGTTCTCAGAGATTGATTATTTATGTATGTTTTATTTATTCCGCTACTTATTGACGGTAGAAAGTCGCCACCGCATTAAATCAGTGTTAAGAGATTAATAAATGTTTGTAATTCTCTGCATAGTAGGGAGACCAAGTACCAGATACTAGGAGCTGAGTTGTTTACTTCTTCAGCGTTTGTCCCGCTTCAAGGCGGAGTCCCCTCTTCTGTTATGATGACGCCACTTTTCGCAATCCAATCAGGGGTGTGCCTTAAATTTTTTCAGTCAATTTTTAACGACTATTTTTAACGAAAAAAATTTGCGTTAAATTCGATAAAATCGTTCAATAAAATTTCGCTTAGCTGCAGTCGGTTTGGCTGTAATTACAATAGTACGTAATAAGCGAGATTTTTTTCCTTATTGATTTTTTCGACTTCATTTACATGGCGATCACAGTATATGACTATGTCTTCATCTTCACAAAAATAAAGAGTCATTAAGATTCCTAAAACAAACAATTAACAAAAGGACTTCTAAATATTAGGGTGGGCCAAAAAGTAATGAGACAAATTCAACAAATTGCTTTCTCTCTTTATAACTCAATTACAACTCAACGGTGCTGAGGAATGTATTCGCCATTAAGGGCAAGGACCTTGCTGCCATCGCTCAGCCATCTTCCTGATCCCATCCTTCCAGGACTGCTTAGGCCTGGTGCTGATCCACTGCTCATTATGGTTGCTTGGGTCCTTGGGTCTTTCCGACCATGAAGTCCTATAGGCTCAACAAGTAGTGGTCGTCGCATGGAGAGATGTCCGGCGAATACAGTGGGTGAGGCATGTGAACGTAGCCCAGCTGAAGAAGTTTATCCGTGGTCACTTTTGCCCGAGGGGTGCGACGTTGTCGAAGAGGAGAACCTTCTTGAAGCGCTGCGAATGAATAAGAGCGAGTCACCGGCCCATCTCTTCTATTTCGTTCACCATGGCCTTGGAGTCCATCGTCGTGCTTTTGGAAAACAGCTTCCAGTATACCGGTCCATGAGCGCAGACTCAAAAGCTCAGATGCTGCTTCTCGCCGTGAACATCCCGCCGAACGAAGGTCGGTAACAGGTCACCATGCCTCACCCAGACTCGCTGCTTGGCAGAGTTACGGTAGAAGACGTACTTCTCATCCTGCGTGACTATGGGGTTCAGGCTGCTCGGAGTTGGGAATTTGGCGAGAGTACAGGTCGACTCGTCAGACTGGGGTTTCGGCACGAGACAGACTGGGGTTTTGGCATACTTCTGGTAAAGGCGAAAATGGTCACTTCTCAGGTGGCCTTCAGTAAGTAGCAAACAAACATACAGATACGAGAATCACGAAACCGATCTCCAGTCACGACATATATGGGCACGGCATGGAGAGTCTCATTACTTTTGCCCCCCCCCCCCTAACAGCAAGCTTCTTACTAAACCTAGTTCGTTTAGCATGTGGAAAGTCCAGCTTCTGGGATGATCCAAAGTGTAAAGCACCATCGCACGGTTGAACGTTTTCGAGCGTTTTCATTTGCGCTGATCTCCTTTGGAAAGCTTCCATTCTCTAGCTAGACTCCCGAACATTCTTCTATATTGTAATAATAAGGAAGGAAAACTACAGAATGTTTTAATTAAGTAATCAGGTTAAGCACTGACCACAGCGACCACAGTCCTTGGAAGGACGAACTGGTACAACGAATTGTGCAGACAACAGCAGAGAATAAAATGAGTTGCCACTGACCGCTGACCAAATTTTATGCAAAAATAACTAACCGTTTCCGTCCTGACCTTCCACCTTATGTTCGCCCGCACAATGGCCGACGAAAGGGCTAGCGCCTACACTCGGTTCTCAGTGGTTCTCGTGTTTGGTGGGATAGAGTGCAACTTCAATCTTGCACCACGTTAAGGCCTATGAAGACGACGATGTCGTCGAGACGTTGTGTCACGAATAAATAAAGAAGATTCCCCGTTTGGAACAATACTAACACTTTAGGAACTTGAAATTCCGAGGTTTCACGAAGGGAGAAGTTTAGTTTAATTCAATTGTTTATACTACTGTTGTGTTCTTGTACTGATAATACTTTGTTATTGTACTGCATCCTATGTCACAGATGCCTTATGCATCGTGCAGAAATATTAGGGGGGGGGGGGGGGTAAGTAATGAGACGCTCCATGCCGTACCCATATATGTCGTGACTGGAGTCCGGTTTCGTGCTTCCCGTATTTGTATGTTTGTTTTCTACTTACTGAAGGCCACCTGAGAAGTGACCTCTTTCCAGCAGCATGCCAAAACTCCAGTCTGACGAGTTGACCTGTGTCGCGCAAATCTCGCTCAATTCCCAACCCTGAGTAGCCTGACTCCATAGTCACGTAAGATGAGAAGTATGTCTTCTACCTTACCCCTGCCAAGCAGCGAGTCTGGGTGAGGCCTGGTGACCTGTTACCGACCTTCGCTCGGCGAGATGTTCACGGCGAGGAGCACCTTCTGAGCTTTCGGGTCTGCGCCCATGGACCGGTGTACTGGAAGCTGTTTACCAAAAGCACGACGATGGACTCCAAGGCCATGGTGAACGAAATAGAAGGGATAGACCTTCTTGAAGGCGACTCGCACTTATTCGGTCTCAGTGCTTCAAGAAGGTCCTCCTCTTCGACAACGCCGCACCCCATCGGGCAAAAGTGACCACGGATAAGCTTGCTCAGCTGGGCTACGTTCACATGCCTCACCCACCGTATTCGCCGGACATCTCTCCATGCGACTACCACTACTTCTTAAGCCTAGAGGACTTCATGGTCGGAAGGGACACAGAGAGCCAACCAGACCTCGATAACCATAACGAGCAGTGGATCAGCACCAGACTTAAGCCGCTCTGGAAGAATGGGGTTAGGACGTTGGCTGATCGATGGCAGCAAGGTCATTGACCTTAATGGCGAATACATTCCTCAGCACCGTTGAGTTGTGATTGAGTTATAAAGAGATAAAGAGAGTTGTTGAATTTGTCTCATTACTTTTGGGCCACCCTAATATTTGGAAGTCCGAAGAGATGGCTGAAAGTTGAAATGACTCTTAGACGGGTAATTTCTCTAACTCCCCTTGTCTTTTCCACGCTCTGAAGAAGGCGGTTACGCCGAAACATAAGCCGAATAAACGTTCGATATCAATCTTGGCACGACAGCTTGACGACTACCTGCCACACTGTCTCATTACTTTTGGCCCACCCTAATACTGCATCCTATGTCACGTATGCTTTATGCATCGTACAGAAATAAATAAATCAATCAATAAGTAGTCATTCAAATTGCATCGAGGGCACCCCGCAAAAGTAGAATGCGTGGCGCGTCCCAAAAGGACTGTACTTTATCCTTCATTTATGGACTACGTTGCACTTTCGGATGCCAAAGTATCGCACAGTTGCTCCAACCGAAGGGCTTGTTCTATAACATTTATTATCTGCCCGTTCTCAGTTCATATTTACTACAGCAATTAAGAAACGTATCAATCCAGATGGCTGGTCAAACAACAAGTCTAGCAGGAAGGTCTATAGCCGCATAGTGCTGCTCATTCAGCTAATACAAGGACGAAAAAACAGCTTTAAATCAAGTCGCCAGAGACATGTAACTAGTGAACGTTACTCTTCGTCACAGACAAGAATCACCTAAGCCTAAAGAGACGAGTGAAAATTGAAGGCGAGACCACAGGGAGAAAGAGCCATGGAGAAGTCAGCACAAGAACAGAATACAACACTACAACTAGCACTTCGAAGTGGCTAACACACAACAAACAGTCGACCGCCGTCATCGAACAGCGGCCGGCTATGAGCTCAAGAATCCCGTGCAATGAAGTCCTTAAGAACAATGATGACAACAGTAAGTGAGAGACCATATTTACAGGAACGGAGAGCGGCCGGCCTTCGCCTATCCGCCGAAGAGGCCGCCGAAATTGCCACCAATGTTGTTGAGATCGAAGCCGGTGAACTGCTGCAGGATTTGGCCAGCTGCAGCGGCAGCAGCCTAAAGAAGCAATTATTAGTTTCGTTGGCACTACTCCTGAGCGAATGACCCGTACCTGCTTTCCAGCAGGACCGCCTTGCTTGATTGCCTGCGCGTTCTGTAGCGACTGCTGAATAAGCCCGAGCAGACCGAGGTCCTCACCCTCTCCGGGAGCAGGTGTGATCGTGGGAGCGGGACCTCCTAGAGCTGAAATCGCCCTCATTACGATACCAGTACATTAAGCAGCACCTGAAGTAGCGGCGCTTACCACTGCCGAGGCCGATGCCGGGAAACGGGCCGAAGGGTGATCCTCCTCCTCCCGCACCTCCTCCGCCACCTCCCATTCCTCCCAAGCCTGCCAAGCCTCCCATGCCTCCCATGCCTCCCATTGCTCCTCTTCCTCTTCCTTTGCCTCCCTTCGCTTTAGGAACACCACCACCGCCGCCGCCACCGCCACCAAACATTCCGGCGCCGCCAAACGGAGGACCAGGCATTGGGGGAGGAGGTGCAGTCGAAGGAGGCGACGGAGGTGGAAGTGGTCGCCACGTCGTAGACGGCGGTGGAGGCAGCGTGATCAGAAGTGGAGTCGGCGTGGAGTTCTCTGAAATCGCAAACCTTTGCTGAAGATGCAATCCGTTCCCCACTGCACCCCCGAGAAAGGCAAATGGTAGCGATTTCCGAAAAGGTGTAACACGCCCAACTCTCACCTTTACACATGTCCGCCAGCTTTTGACACGACTGAAGGTCGCCGAATAAATTTGCATTCGTATCGGACGTCGTGCAGCCAGGAAACCAGAACTCATCGCACTGTAGCGTCTCCTGAATGCGGAGAACGAGCTTACTACGCCATACTAGCCGAAGTGAAGTTGTCACCATAAGACAATATCAGGATGGAAAAGTCCTGGGGTATTCGACGTTTTTTCTTCTTTATTCTTTATACAGCAAACAATAGAATTTAGTCGACAACATACCACCACCGTTAGCCCCTACAGTGTGCCAGCTAGACAGGTGGTAGACATTGGATCCGATTCCGATTCTAATGACTTGAATCCGTCATTTTTTTAAACCCTGATTAAATAGATTTGCGAACAATGGTACTTTTGAAAAGCTAGGATCTTAGGGCGATTCGGACAGGAGTTGCATTCACCAGGTCGAATTTTCGGATACTTTAGATAGCTGATTTTGATCAGAAATCAAATGTCCTATCCGATTCGAATATCCTATGTGAGATCTAAATATGAATCAGATATATGGAGTACAAGAAAATCCCTCTAGTTAAAACTATTCTAATCGGAACCATCCCACGATCCGGGCCTTTTCAACGATGTCATTATTTGCACATTCCTTTCTACCGAGTTTGACAAAATGACGTATTTGAACTATCCGAATCGGCATCGGACCCAATGTCTAAAGGCAGGTCAGCGATTCCACTCTCACAAAACTGGAGAGACTGGGAGTCAAAGAGTTCACTGATCGCACTTTGCACATCTTCAGCATTGGTGATGTTTTTCTTCGCTATAAATGCCTTAAGGAGACGAGTCAGAGGGGGCAATGTCAGGGTAACAGGGTGGGTGGGGAACCGCGGCCCATCCCGGCTCCTCTACGTTTTCACGTGCCTTTTTAGCAACGTGCGGCATACTGTTGACGTGGAGAAGGTTTACCGTTTCTCTTGAACAGCGGCTGCCAGTTTTTGAAGTAGGTGTGCGGAGATGCTGCAGGTGATTGTCCCTCTGTGGAAGCTGCTCGTGACGCAACATTCCTCGCGAATCCAAAAAGCAGCAAAAGATACACTTCTTGGAGTGAACGCCCATTTTCGTTTGCGCTGGTGGGTTTTCCCCTAGAGGCAGGCGCACGGCACGATGTGTGTTGGAATCGTAGAGGACCCAACTCTCATCTCCAGTAACCAGGTCTTCCAAAAACTCTTTTCGAAGGAGAAACTGATAAATGGATACCAGGGTGAACCGTATGGTCATGACATAAGGGTTCCATCAAGTCAGCGCTTTTCTGTAGCCGAGGGTCTGGAGGCGACTGATGACTGTTGGATGAATGCATCCTAACCCTCTTTGACAGTATCGAGAACGACGGAGTTTTCCACTGTGTGGGGAGGTCTGTCTCCAAAGTCCGTGCCTCGTCCTTTGAGGTGAGCGAAACAGCGGTTCACACTGCAAATCGAAGTGGTGCCCTCTCCCGGTGCGCTGCTAGTGTCTCGAACGGTTGCCTCGATCCAGTGCTGCGACGCTATTCATAGAAGACGACGGCTCGAAGGTGCTCTTGTGGAATCGACATCGTGATCAAAGTTATGGAAGGCAAGGTGGCTCTATGTATGCCCACCAGAGAGAATTTTCGAGAACGGCCTACAACTGCCACATGTGAAAACGTGGGTACCGGCCAATGATGGAGAATTAAGAAGCACAGCACGAGTTAATCCAACAAAGTAGTAACAAGATTGTAACAAGCACTCAGCGCATGCACAATCAATCGAGTCGTAAATGCAAGGTTTCAGACAGTGTCCTGGCGCAATCTTGACTATTTGGACGCCACAGAAATTTCGTTGCCCCGTACTTTCATATGAGCCTCAAACATCTTCAAATGCTTCACTAGCAGCAATGTTAGAAACTTTCAAACAGTACCTCCATTTTTTAGGATACCCTGCATTTCTCGTAAGCCACAACGTGTGTTTATGTTTTATCCCTTAAAAGAAGCACAAATCACCGAAACGGCCTCTTGGCGAAGAAATTATAACAAGTATGTATTCAAGCGAAATACAATCAATCGAGTGTAAAACGCGAAATTTCGGACTAGTGCACGGCCCATTCCATGCGCTCATATGCTAGAAAATTTCCATTTTTTAACCTTTCATATGACCTTTTAACTTCTACAGTATCTTTCCTGTGAGCAAAGTTGTCGCCTTTCAAACATTGTATACATTTTTTGAGACACCCTGTGCATATACCTGTCATAGTTGTGCTCGAAATCTGTGACGAATATATTCAGATAATTGTTCAAATAGTCAATATTCGATGATTTTGGAAGTTCGAATATTCGTTTGAATTCGAATATTGAAAGGAAGCCGTATTCGAATATTATTCGAAAATCGAATAGTTCAGTGTAATATTCGAATAAACGAAAACGCATATTCGATTGCATTTGTCAATCGAAAAAATTAGTGCGCGAATAAATTCGTTCGTACATTCACTCGAAAGTTTTCGATATCGAATTCATTCGTTCATTCTTCTTCTTCTTCTTCTTCTTCTTCTTCTTCAGCGTTTGTCCCGCTTCATGACGGGGTCCGCTTTTCTGGTGCCATGTCGCCATCTTTCCCGATCCCGTGCTAGATCAGGGTGGACACCAGCTACTTTAAAGTCCTTGTGTAACGTATCAGCCCAGCGCTGCTTCGGGCGCCCTCTAGGCCGTTTTCCAGACACTACGAAATTAAGGCCTATCTTACGGACGCTGTCTTCCTTTCCACGCAGAACGTGGCCGTACCATCGTAAGCGAGCTTCACGCATCTTGTCCGCTATCGGCGCGACACCGAACTTCTGCCGGATAGCCTCGTTTCGGATGCGGTCCAGGCGCGTGACTCCAGCCATCCAGCGCAGCATCTTCGTTTCCATTACGCTGAGGCGACTTTCCGTTTCCTTTGTCGCAGGCCAACACTCAGCTCCGTACATCGCTACCGGCCGGACGACGGTTTTGTAGATCTTCGACTTTAAGCGCTCTGGCATCTTCTTGTCGCAGAGTACTCCAGTCAACGAGCGCCACTTCGACCAAGCTGCACTCACGCGTGAGTTCACTTCAACCATCAGACTGCCATCAGAGGCTATTGCTGATCCCAGGTATTTAAACACCGAAGTGCGTGCAAGCTCAGTACCGTTAATCTTAATGGAGCCGGACTCATTTACGTCAGTCGTGAAATACTCGGTCTTCTTGACGTTCAATTTGAGTCCGAACATGGCCAGGCGGTCGCACCAAGCTTGCACCTCTCGTTCGAGCTCACCTTTGTCTTCGCAGGCGAGCATCACGTCATCAGCATATAGCAACGTCCAAGGGACGGGCTTCTGGAGATCTCGCGTAATGGCATCCATTACGACAACAAAGAGGAGTGGGGAAAGCGCAGATCCTTGGTGCACCCCAACAGAGATGGGAAACTCCGTCGAGGTTCCTGCTGCCGCTTGCACACGACTCTTTGGACAAGAGTATAGCATTCGCACCCACTCTACAAGTTCTTCGGGAACACCGTGCTGTCGTAGGGCGTACCATATAATGCCTTCGATCACGCGGTACGCGATCGAAGGCCTTCTCCAAGTCGAGAAAGGCAAGATGCACCGGCCTCTGTTTCTCGCGATGCTTCTCTACCAGAAGACGGGCGGCATGTATGGCATCGATAGTGCCACAACCAGCCACGAAGCCGCACTGATTGCTTAAAAGCTTGACGATTTCGCGAATTCGGCTATCGAGGATTCGCTCGAAGATCTTCATGCTGTGCGAGAGCAACCGAATCGGACGGTAATTTGAGCAGTCTGCAGGGCTGCCCTTCTTCTTCCAAATCGGAATCGTCGTACTTTCCTGCCAAACATCAGGCACCTTCTTCTCCGCTACAACCTGGTTGAAAAACTTGGCCAACCACTCAGCAGAGTTCCAGAACTTCGACTTCCATAAGTCAGCTGGCAAGTCATCTCGACCAGTCGCCTTGCCCGGTCTCATCATCCTCAGAGCCGCGTCAGTTTCCTCCACAGTGATTTTGTGGACGGGACCGTGGATAGGAGCCACAGAAGGGACGGCCGGATGAGGGAACTCTTCAGTCGAAATTCCCTCGAAATAATCGCACCATCGCTTCAATGCCTCTTTGCGCTCTGTCAGAAGATGGCCGTTCTCATCATTGATGCCAAAGAACTTCTCTATATCCTCGGATTGGCGATGACGGTTTTTCGCAAGTCGGTACAAATACCGCTCGCCATCGCGCGACTCAAGCTTTTCGTAGACATCATTGTAATGAGTGGCTTTTGCTACGGCCACAGCCTTCTTGGCAGCTTTTTTCGCTTCGTGGTACTTTTGCCAGTTATCGGCGGTCTTGTCGCCGAGAAACACATGATAAAGCGCTTTCTTCTCTCGAACTTTTTCTTTCACATCGTTCGTTCACAGCCATGCCTGCATGTCGACCTTTCGTCGTCCAGGCTTCGTAGTGCCAAGTTCTGACCTCGCAGCTTGAAGTATCGCGTCGGTCGCTTTCTTCCAAGTTTCGTCGACAGTCGTGACTGTCGATAACCGTACGCGAGAAATCACAGCTGCTCCTTTCTCTTTCATTCGCCACCACTTGATTCTTGCAGCACCGCATCGCTCAACCTGCTGCAGCCTCGGAGGAGCGATCTTCAAAGTACAGATCAGCGGACGATGCTGTGGGGCGACCGTTTCATACGGCACGATCTTCGCGTCTGTGACGAGATTTCGGTCACGATCTCTCACAAGGACGAAGTCTATCTGCGTCTTGGTGTTCCCACTATAGAACGAGATAAGGTGGGAGTTGCGTTTGCGAAACACGGTGTTCATTATGGTGAGGTTATGCGAATCCGCATATTCAAGGATACGCTCACCATCTGTGTTACGCAACCCATAGCCGAATCCACCATGACAGCCGTACCCGTCTTTCGTAGCGCCTACGTGCCCATTGAGGTCACCAGCGACGATGATGACGTCCTTCGACGGTACCTCTGCTGTCTTCTCATCATGCAGGCTCCAAAACTCATCCTTGGCTTGATCGGAACAGCCAGTCTGCGGAGCATATGCAGAGAAGAAGTGGAAGAGTCGCTCCTTAGCGGCGACAACGATCTTCATCAATCGATCGTCAAAGCGCTCGACGCTTACAATCGAGTCTCGGAAACGCTCGGAGACGATTATACCAACACCACTGGTGGTCCTGGGACTTCCACATAGAACGGCCTTGAAGCCACGTCCTATATCTCTCGACTTGCGGCAGGACCACCTCGTCTCCTGCACCGCACAGAAATCAACTCTTCTACGCTCCAGTGCTTCTACCAACTCGCACGAGCGGCCCGTCAACGTACCCACATTCAGCGTTGCTACGCGGGTCCTGCTTACGTTACGGGACTTTCGGACTAGCTCAGTTGCCCCCCGATGCCGTCCTCGCACCAGGGACCCTCGCATACTTCTCACACTCGCCGGGCTTTGCGAGTGCGCGTCGGTTCCCGCGGACGCCGTAGCACTATCTCGAAAAACATGAACTGACATACACCCATACGATGTGACATTGGGTTGTTCGTAGGCCGGCCTGTCACCAGGGCCTGTCGCCTGCATTCGAATGTCCGTGCTTGGCTTAGCTCGCAGAAGCGAGCAGTTTCCAGTGGCACCACGAGGAGGAACGGACATCGCCACCTCATTCGTTCATTCCTTCAATAAAATAAAAAATTTCAAAAGCACAGCTATCATACCTACCACGGAGAAGTTTCAAGAATGGTCTACATACAATAGCCACGCGTAAGATCACGGGTACTGATCAATAATGGAAAGCTGAGGTCTTTTTCAAAAAAATATAGCAAGATTTTTAGCACCTTAACATCAGTGAACGAAGCGTAACTAGCCCTCCTAATTCGGCTAGCGATCTAGCCGATGGAAGAACCTAATGAACAAGGGAGAGCACCCGTGCAATGGTGGTTAGAGGCTAGCCCAGACTCGGGTTTCAATTCCGCTCGAATTGCGGCGTTTTCATTGACTAAGGTTGTATTCCACCAAGGCATTAAACGCTTCGTAATGAGCAAGTGAAGGTTTACCGACCTTGTTGTACGTGTACATGATCTTGAAGCCACAAAACCTTCCGTCCGGGGCTCCCATCCCACAGATTTCCATCGGATCGATCGGCATCGGATTTACCACTGAAACGACCTTGGATTCTTCGGCAAATTGATATTACAAAGAATGTGACAATGATCCTTATAAACCTCTTTTGACTCACGAAAAGGATATGAAATCTAGAAAATGGATGGATGACGTGAGTGAAATCGTTCATCAGTTGGCTTCCCCTCAAAACCGTTTGAGACCTCCAAATTTTTGCAATATGTGCATTTCGCAACAATTTCAATGCAATTTTATGTTGCCCTAACCCAGTTTAGATTTTTCAGATTTCGAGTGACAATCTATCACCACGTGTAAAGTCAAATTTGGTCATTTTTCCATATTAAATTGAACATTTTTCAATCTATGTTGGATCTAAGCTGGGCACTCTTCTGAGCAAGCTTGGCGCTTTTGAAATCAAACTGATCGTCCTCCATATCAAAAGGAGTGTCTACCAGATTAGGCACGACTCTCCGAGAACGATAGAATAATTTTTTGTCCAAGAAAATTTACTATCTCTTTCCTAGAAAATTCTTAATTCACCTGCCCCAATGGATGAGCAAACTATTTGAAATTTTGTAAACAATTGATTTGTCAAGGAAAATAACAAATTGTATTTTGTTTTAAAGTGCAAGAATTTTCGCGTTAAGAGAAGAGATTGCCCCATGTGCTCGTCCTGGGGCCAGATTCATCAACCGCTTACTGGCCGGTAACGATATATCGCTGTCGTGTCTGTATCTCTGTATCTCTGTGCCTCTCTGTATCACATACTACGTAGGCCGGAATGGTGAATCCGCAGTGAAATGATGCCAGCGGTATCGTTGACGAATCTGGCCCCAGGATGTCATGATTTTCCTATGCTTGACAGCAAAAAATGTCGAAATTAGCATCTAAATCAAAACTGATAGCATTTGCATGCAACTACGCACTTGACAACGGTAAATCAAAACAACTATAAAAATCGCACATTCTTTCATTTCGCTGTTTCATTTACATTATCTTCTTCTTCCTCCTCTTCTTCTTCAACGTTTGTTCCCCTTCATGGCGGGGTCCGCTTTTCTGGTACCATGTCACCATCTTTCCCGATCCCGTGCTAGATCAGGGTGGACACCGGCTACTTTAAAGTCCTTGTGTAACGTATCAGCCCAGCGCTGCTTCGGGCGCCATCTCGGCCGTTTTCCAGACACTTCCAAGTTAAGGGCTATCTTACGGGCGCTGCCTTCCTTTCCACGCAGAACGAGGCCGTACCATCGCAGGTGAGCTTCTCGCATCTTGTCAGCTATCGGCGCGACATCGAACCTCTGCCGAATGACATCGTTTCGGATGCGGTCCATGCGCGTGACTCCAGCCGTTCAGCGCAGCATCTTCGTCTCCATTACGCTGAGGCAACTTTCCGTTTCCTTTGTCGCAGGCCAACACTCAGCTCCGTACATCGCTACCGGCCGGACGACGGTTTTATAGATCTTTGACTCTAAGCGCTCTGGCATCTTCGTGTCGCAGAGTACTCCAGTCAACGAGCGCCACTTGGACCAAGCTGCACTCACGCGTGAATTCACTTCGACCATCAGTTTGCCGTCAGACGTGACTGCTGATCCCAGGTACTTGAAGACCGAAATGCGTGGGAGCTCGATGCCGTTAACCTTGATGGAGCTGGACTCAATAACGTCCGTCGTTAGATATTCGGTCTTCTTCACGTTCAGTTTGAGTCCAAACCGCTCCAAGCGATGAGACCAAGCTTGCGCCTCTCGCTCGAGTTCATCTTTATCTTCGCTAGCGAGCATTACGTCATCAGCATAAAGCAACGTCCAAGGGACGGGCTTCTGAAGATCTCGCGTAGTGGCATCCATTACGACAACAAGGAGGATTGGGAAATGCGCAGAACCCTGGTGTACCCGACAGAGATGGGAAACTCCATCGAGGTTCCAGCTGCAGCTTGAACTCGACTCTTTGGACAAGAGTAGAGAATTCGCATCCACTCTATGAGCTCTTCAGAAACTCCCTGATGTCGCAAGGCATGCCATATAACTTCACGCGGTACGCGGTCGAAGGCCTTCTCCAAGTCGAGAAAGGCTATATGCACCGGCTTCTGTCTCTCGCGATGCTTCTCCACCAGGAAACGGGCGGCGTGTATGACATCAATGGTCCCACAACCAGACACAAAGCCGCACTGGTTGCTGGAAAGCTTGACGATTTCACGAATTCGTCTATCGAGGATCTTCATGCTTGCGAAAGCTACCGAACGGACGGTAATTTGAGCAGTCTGCAGGGTGCTGCCCTTCTTCTTCCAAATCGGGAACCTCGTACTTCATTTACATTATCAATTAAATTAAAACCGCAAAGAGGTAGACGATTGCATGCATAGCACGACCTCTTTTCTTAACATGTCAAGAAACTCCGCCTTTTTGCACTCTAGAATAGTCCTTAAACCACGATTCAATTTCTTGAAAAACAAAAATTTTATAAAATTTCTAACAGCTTGCACACTTATTAGGCCAGGTGAATTTCAAAGCTTCAGAGGATGTCAAAATAAATTTTCTTTGGACAAAAATTTGACGCGAAAAGTGTTTTTGTGAAATATATGCTCGTTGGGTGTTGATATGCATGGCGCCCCTACCATGGGCTAAATAACTCCGATTTTTATTTCTTGTCGTTTACAGCTAAAAGGAGCTGTGAAGATCCTTAAAAAAACATGTCTAACTGAAAATGTTTGCCATATCGCTTTCGTACCTGTTTACTTAAAAGTTACATAAATTCCAACAAACATCGAAAATCCCACAATAGTACGGTGACCTTCTGAACCAGCTCGTCGACAAGCCCCATTCTCGTGGCGCTACATGAGTGTTTGAACCGATTCTTGCAATTATTACAGCTGATGATGAGGTCGCTTGCTTCTCCGTGCAAAAGAACGCGATATGCACCGCATCATT
This sequence comes from Heligmosomoides polygyrus bakeri, assembly GCA_947359475.1. Lineage (NCBI taxonomy): Eukaryota > Metazoa > Nematoda > Chromadorea > Rhabditida > Heligmosomidae > Heligmosomoides > Heligmosomoides polygyrus. The sequence continues at coordinate 83,439,103 of OX375868.1, read as the reverse complement.
CTTGATTTTATGCTAAATGATAGAATAAGAAGAAGAATTAGTGTACTAACCAGTGAAGGGTCTCAGGCGTAGGTGTGAACGGGAAAATAGGTAGTACTGCGAGAATCTCCACCCTTCATATAGTAGAAAAACATGCTTCGTTTTTGCAGAGTCCTTGAGCCAAAAGAGCTACGGGCCCTTCTATGTGGGAAAGGTGCTAGACCAAATGTTCGACTCACGTGCTATGCACCATTTTTGCATTTTTTCATAACCGCTGCCTCCTTCACCAATTTGCTTCCTACACATCTACTACACATTTATTTCACTCTAAATTGTCAAAACGGTCAGATTCGTGATCAACACCTCATGACCTCGACAGCCCTAGTCACCCGTGCCTGCTGTAACCTGCCGTTATCGGACGAAATTTCAAAATCGAATGTGAGATTCGTGATCAGCGCCCCAAATAAGCCCCCTAGGAGAAGTCTGGACAAAATCGGTGATTATGACCTCGACAGCCCTAGTCATCCGTACCTGCTGTGAGGTCACTGTTTAACATTCGCTGAACGTTGTACAATTCAGAAACTGGGAAAAGTGAGTGAACCTCAGCTCATACTAAACCCTTATTTGACAATTTAGAGTGAAATAAATGTGTAGGAGATGTGTAGGAAGCAAACTGGTAAAGGAGGCAGCGGTTATGAAAAGTGCAAAAATGGTGCATAGCACGGGAGTCGAGCATTTGGTCTAGCACCTTTCCCACATCCAAGGGCCCGTAGCTCTTTTGGTTCACGGACTCAACAAAAACGAAGCATGATTTTCTACTACATGAAGGGTGGAGATTCTCGTGGAACTATCCATTTCCCCCCTTCCACCTCGCCTGAGACCCTTCCCTGATAAGGGTAGAGACCCACGAAACTCGGACTTCGTATCGACCTCGTCCCAACAGAAAAGAACAACACTGTCCATACGCGAGCGGCTTGCAATTACACACGGCCGCAAGCCAGCTTCTTTTCATTCGAGAGCCTTCAGTTATAGTAAAGGCCACGAACGGAAGACTTTCCGCATTCGGCAAGTCATTTACGCTGAACTACATAGACCTTCCATGAGAAGGACACAAATCCCGAATATTGGCTTGTTCATCGGCTCTTCACAACGAGTGTATGCTAGGTCGACACTTACGTCCTCGGACATTTGGGGGTCAAAGAATCCTATTCTACCATATCTCAACAACAACAGCGAGCCATCTAAAATAGTCCTCACTAGCATCGGTCGACCTCTGCCAACTTCTGGATAGCTAATGGATGTACTTGCTCCAGCAGATAGAAGACTAAGGAGCAGCTTAGGTGCCTCTCCCATACTGTCGGAAAAAAAGGTAAAAAGATGGTAAAACGTGGATACCATTGGATTACCGTCAGCGTTCTAAACAGTGGCTTAAAGCAAGACAGAAACCGCTGCCAACGCCTAAGCTTGACCCCCTTCCCCCCCCCAGAAGAATATGATGCTCTCCCTCTGGTGGTGTCGGAAAGATGTTAGGATAAAGGATAAAGAATAAAGGTTGGCGTTATTCAATCCCCTTTGGGATGCGCCACGCATTCCACTTCTACGGGATGTGGTGGAGGCGAGTTGAATGCATATTTGGCCAAACAATGACCTGCGGTGAACAAGTCAGCGCTTTATCCTTCCCAGACACGTCTGGTACCAATTCACCGACCCCGAGGGATGGAAGCTTGGTTGGCCTGGGCGGGAAATCCGAACCAGGAACCTGGTATCGGGTGCAGACAACAGCCGGCGCCTCCTCCGACTGCGCTCCACGCGCCCGGAAGGATGTTATCTTCTGGAAACTCATCGAGAGCGGTTCCAGCATTGATGCTGAAATCTACTCTTCTCAACATGGCAGCGCGCGGGCTTAACTCCGCCAAAATCGCTTCCGACAGCTTGTCAATAGTGGCAATAGCAGCAGGATAACGCCTGACAACAGGTCGCGAATTGGACGCTTCAAAAAATCGAAGACCTTGGCTGGGAGCGCCTAACTCATCCAGCTTACAGCCCGGACTGTGTGCCGAAAGATTACCATCTTTTTAGTTTGCTGCAGCCCTTCTTGGCTAGAAGACGATTTACCAATGTGGACCAGGTCAAAACTGTACCACCAAGGAGTCTTCCCCTCAAAGTCACAAGAATTCTACAGCCGTAGGCTAGTCCAGCTACGTTATAAATGAGAAGCAGTTCTGCGTTCCAATGGATCTTACTTCCATTGTTATTTGTTAATAAATACTTTTGTGGAGGATGCTGGAGAGTCCACGACTTTTGTTGCAAACATAATAGGTTAAAGTGACTGGTGTGGATGGTTCTGTACAGCATTCTTTCCTCTATCGTGTTGTTGTGTGTTCGTTTCTTTTCCGGACGAATGCCCACAGCGGCGGAAAATTCTTCTTAAAGTAGCAGTCGTCCAAGAACTTAAACGTTAACCTAACAGACGCTTGGCGCATACCAGAGTATCAAATACGTCTCTTGATCCACTTGTATGTGCGCTACCCCAGGTGAAATGCTCGGTTTGTCCCCAGATAGCAAATTTCCTGTCCTCGCCCGGAAAAGATGGGCGCATTCAGGATGGCGTTTGAGTTCCGGGAGCAATGTCCTGGGAACCGTCACCAGGTTTCCCGAGAGAAGTTCGGCCGCGACGTCGCGGCTCATCGCCCGCCTGGTCCGGCGACTTTTGTACGGAGAGGGTGATGGCTGGAGGCTAATGGCGCGCCATCACAGCACATCCGCTGCGGGATGCTGGTTCCGGCTCATGGCTGCTATATCCTAGAAAGGGAAAGAGGAAAGTAATGTAGAGAAGCTAAGCCATTCGGAGAATCGATGGGCAGTTAAGAATCAACTTAAATAGCCTAACAGCATGAAAGGGTAGAGATACGATATCGTTATGGTTAGACAGCTAGTAAGTACATCAAAAGGGAATAGGCCCACGGCCGTAGCCCCTACGTTTAGGAGGCGTTACACAATCTATGATGTTCACACACAAGTTCAGGGTGAGCTAAAATAACGTCGATAAGATTTTATTATCATAAATATAAAACAGCCAACAATTCGAGAGAACGACGACTAAATTACAACAGTACAAATATTAAGATGCACCATGTTCAACTGGTTTCGAAGTGGAACCCCTGGAGCGGATTCAGAAGGCCAAGCATTTCGCGAAGTTTTCGGCGATGGGCCGCAGGTCATCAAGAGGCAATCGTTCCCCCTCCTGGCGCAAGGATTCCTTCAGTGACTCGAGACTGCGGTAGCGTTTTACGCCGACCCTAGCCTCTAAAATGCTCACACACTGTAGTCCATCGGATTCAAATCCGGAGAATACGGCGCCCATTCCGAAGGTGTGATGAAGCCGGGGAAATTGTCCTTGCACCACACCTGCCTACTCTTCGCCCTATGTACGGAAACAGAGTCCTGTTAGAACACCCAATGAGCATCAGCGAAGTGCTGCTGGGCCCAAAGAAGAACTATGGACTCGAGAATGTCTCGCTGAACACATCTTTGTAGATTTTCACCTCTTTATCCATGAAAACCAGGGACTCTTGCCGCTGGCGCAGATTCCGCCCCAAACCATGTCCGATTATGGGTTCTGGCGGTGAACAGCTTCTCATCCTTGAACACAAACCGTTCTCAGCCACGACCTGCGGCCCATCGCCGAAAACTTCGCGAAACGTTTGGCTCTCTGCATCCGCCCAAGGGAGGCCACTTTGAAACTAATTAAACACGATGTACCTTAATGCTTCTGTTGTTGTAATTTAGTCGTCGTTTTCTCGAATTGTTGGCTGCTTTATAATTATGATTTTAAACAATCTTGTACACGTTACTTTGGTTGATCCTGCATGTATTACCAGATATTGGCGGGTAGCTTTGCGGAGAAGAATTTTCCGGTCACTATGGATGATTACCCGAACGCTAAAGGAACACCTTTGCACAGAGTGCGTCAAAAGTTCCTGGACTCTCTAGGTTCATTATATTTATTCATCTAATTATATATTTATTTATTTATTTATTATAAGGCACGGATCGGATTCACATGCGGTAAGATTGCAACAATAAAATGGAGAGTAACTAAAAAGAGCAGGTGACGGAGCAGCGAAAAAAAAAACGAAACAACCCTAACGAAGCCTTAGTGAAAGTTGTCGTTTAAGAGAAGACGGAGACATGTTGACAATGTTCTCATTCTCAGAAAGCAAGATGTTCTGCTTCCTTATGCTACAGTAAAGGAGGAAACTTGACCTTACTTTCCGCCTTGTAAATGAGAGTTAGAGTCTGAGATACCCTTTTCTGTTAGTTGTCAAAGAGGCACCAAAACACAATTGGGTCAATGGAGCCTTAATGTGGAAGACTAGCCAAACTGACCATCTTAGCACCGTCCGACCCACTCGGAATATTGTTATAATTGTTATAACTGAAACCACGACATCTCAGAAAAGGTTTACGAGTGGAGTTATTCTGAACACTTTCAGGGAGTTTTATGTCCTTCTTTTTTGAAAACTGAAACACCACATTCTACAATGGGCCTTACGTAAGATTTGTAGGCTCATAAAAGAGCAGGTTGGTCTTTGGTTTTCAGTACCTTAAACAAATTATAAATTCGGTAGTTAGCCTTCATTACAAGCGCTTTATAATTATGTTCAAAATTTAGGTTCCTAAAGAAATGGAAACCTAAATCTCGGGCAGCAGCAAGTTGTTCTAAAACTGAAAAGAGTGCAGGCTGGACGGTGACTTTGATATTTGACTGTGCCACAAGATAGTGTGACTTGTCAGCCGAAAGAGGTAGTTCGCGGGTGTTTGCCCATTTCTCCACAAAATCTATAGCTGCGGACGTCACAGGAGGCTTCTTGATTCTCGACTTCTTTGAAGGCCTTTAAATCGTCCACGTACACTTTACAAGAAACTGAAACATTTAAAGGAAACAGGAATCTCATACGTATACAAAAGAAAAAGTAAAAGTGAGAGTACTCCACCCTGTGGAACCCTACTGGGGCAAAATACATTGTTACACCGTTAAATACTCACCTCTTACCCTGACCTGATAAGCCCTGCCGGAAAGAAAACTGTTTGCCCAATCTGCAACCATGGGATGTATACCTACCATGCCCATCTTATACAATAATTTTTCCGTAAGAACCTTGCCGAAAGCCGTTGAAAAGTCGAAAAACACTATGGCGATGTGTTTTCTACGGTCAGTGGGTTTAGTTCAGTTGTTCAGTGAAGAAAGAACAACTGTTTCCACCGAGCGTTGTTTCAAAAAGCCAAACTGGTCCTTAGAGATGATGTTATGCTCCTTAATATGGTCCAGCATACGTTTTTAACAATCTTTTCGAAAGCTCTGACGAACACAGAGGTTATACTGACAGGTCGGTAATTACCCGGATGATTAAATGGCGGCTTCTTGCGAATTGGCGTAATAAAGGCACTCCTCCAGCTCGTGGGAACCTCCGCACTCATATAGCTCATCCTATATATTGATTCGAAAGGATAAGCAATACAATCCACCACTTGTTTAATAAACGTTAATAGCAAAAGATCTGGGGACGTTGAGAAACACTAGGCCATTCGATTAAAACGTCGAAAATCTCCTCCTTAGGGAAAAACGGCGTAGGTCTCATTTGGGGGAACTTGGCAATGTATCGTCTTGGGAGGCGAAAATAGCGAAACTTCTGCAAGCAGATTGGTTAAACAACTTCTGAAGCTCCTTCACAAGAAGATGAGCTTTACCTCAAGCTGAGGAATTAGAGATACCCTTTTCATTTATTAGATTAGGAATAAAGATATCCCTATCTGTACTGGAGGCGATCTATCTATAAAAAGCTGACTTGTCCTGTGAGAAAATGCATTTATTTTCAGTTCAAAGATTACACCGTAAAAGGGCTTTGTCTAATTTTTTGCTGAAGAATAGGTAGTCATCCCAATCTTCATTCAGAGATGAATAAGTAGGCTTGTTATATAAAGTGGTTTGACCACGTGTACTCCTGACTAGGTAGTCTGGAACGATCTGGCGATTTGGTTCAACTAACCTTTGGCACATAGAGATCTATGACATTGCGTATGGTAAAAAGTAGCGTTTCATGAATTGTTTCGACCTTATTTAAAACGCCAGAATTGCCAACCCAGTCAATATCAGTTAGATGTTCTCTAATTTTGATATAATCAGCCTTTTTGAAACTTCTTATCCATGTCGAACTAATGGCCCTTTGATCTTTGCTACGAATGATTTTAAAAGTAATTGTAGCGTGATCACTATTTTCCAGTGGAGGACCAACCACTGTCATGAATCAATTTTGGGGAGTTACATAGCACAAGATCAAGTAAAGAGTTCCTTCTAGTAGGGTTATGCCCTCCCTTCTGGAAGCCGCGAATATCGAAGATATTCCGAAATGATTTGGAGATCATTCCAGGGTTAGACAAAGTCAGGTCAGGAAGGTTGAAATCTCCTAAAAGAATACATGGACCACTAAAAAGCAAGAGTTGCTTATGGCCTTGGCAGATGAACTTGTGCTACAGCTCGGAGCTATGTAGGTGGCAATAAAGCGAGAAGACTGTGAATCTACTTCGATATCATAGATTAGAATTTCGTATGCCTCGTTGACAGATTCACAAAAGATTACCTCGTAAGAGAAGGCTCTCTTTACGAGCAACATGACTTCTCCACCGTTTTTTTTCCCATTCTGCCTCACCTAACACCAATCCTACTAAATATAAAGGAGTGTATGTGTGTGTGTGTGTGTGTGTGTGTGTGTGTGTGTGTGTCGTGTGTGTGTATGTTTCGTCACAACTGGAGTGGGGAAGGCCGTATTGGGGATACTCGATCGACGATTGATGGCAATCAGCAGCTGCCCGAAATTTCAGCCCTGGAGGTAATCGAGGTCGCTGAACATGAATCTGAAGTTCGTTTTTGAAATATCGATCGCCATCAATCGATATTGGTCAAATTATCGATTTTCTGTGGATGTCACTCAAGAGGTTCGAAACGTTAGCCCTATGGGTAACCGAGGATGCTGAACACGAATATAGAAATTTGTTTTAAAGTATTGTTTGCCATCAATCGATATTGATCAAATCATCGATTTTTTGAAGATGACGTTCAAACGGCCCGAAACTTCAGCCCTGGGGGTACTCTAGGTTGCTGAACACGAATCTGAAGTTTGTTTTTGAAGTATCGTTCGCCATCAATCGATATTGATTAAATAATCGTTTTTTGTTTATGTCGTTCATTTTTTCGATTTTTTTTCTAACTTGCCCCGATCGACGTAGATGTTCTTCCTGAGAAAACCATGACATAGGTATCAGCTACAATTGATGATGAGGAGCAGCTACAATTGATGATGAGTACGGCGAAGCCGTGAAGAAGCCGTCAGTGCGGCCGAGAGGACGATCTGACGGCTGGTATAAGATCAACCACTTCGCTAAACCTAATTTGTATGTGGTATTGTTGCCTTACCATTGTATACCAATTTTTCTGGCTTGAACGTATTCTTGTTAAAGTCGCAAAAAGTTTGCGCACTGCTAGGGAGGGACTGCACAATCAAGGGAATACCTCCTGCGGGCATCGTTAAAAAGCTTGGTACCTCGAAAAGCACGGTCTACTGCAACCTGACAAGACCAAATGAGACAGGAACGATGCAGGACAGACCAAGATCAGGTAGCCCGAAGACCATGAGGTCGTCAAGGAAAATCAAGAGAAAGTCAGCCGTAAGCCGTAAGATCCATGAGAGAGGTTGCTCGTGACGAAGGAATTTCAGAGTGTTCCGACTGACGAATTGTGAGAAAGAAGCTTGGAATGCGTGCTTACAAAATTCAATAGAAGCAGCTTTTGACGGACTCTATGAGGACGGCAAGGCTAAAAGGATACAGATGCTCCTAAAACGCTTTAGCGCGGCACGCTACCGAAGGATTCCTTTCACTGACGACCATTGAGTTCACCATTGAGCAATTTTTCAACCATCAGAACGACAGCAAATACACTTGGCCAACAAGGTGATATAGAAAACCCATGTCAATGGTCTCTATTTCAAATGACTCGCTGTTGTTATTTAAAAATGGTGAACTAAAACATGTTCATCCCCAAATGTCTGAGAAGTTATGAACCAACATAAATTCTAAACAAATTTCTCCTGGCAATTCTGGGGAAATTGATGAGATCTGCTGATAATATCCGACACTCAGATCTTGCACAACCCTCGAAAACAAAAAGACAAAATAGAAACGTATAGAAATCGTCAAACGAACGTCAAGTGAGGAGAGGTCTCCCTCGCTCGCGCAAAGGTACGAAGCGCTCACTCTCACTCACTCACCGGTTCTTCCCGCAACAGGGCCTCCAAATCCTCGGAAAGCGCCGATTTCTTTCCGCGATCTGTCTCCGGTCATCGAAATCGTCGAAATTGCTGGCGACGGAATGGGCAGCTGAGACGAGACGACTGGTTTGCCTCCGTTCGCTGCCGTCAGACACTGAACACCAGCACACTTCATAAAGCGTATGCAGTGCGAACAAAGCGCAAATCATAGCGGAAATAAGTGCCTGAACTAACAGAGGACTCCGACTTCTACGTCAGTCCGTAATAAGGCTGTACCTTCAGATTACCTTCGCCTTTTTCGAAACCGTTGCTATGGCTTTCTAAACCTTTTACAACTAACTATAAGGAAGATCATGTTCATCGCGCACCAAGAAAGATCAGACGTTAACGATTTCGACAATGAATACTATTAGGTTGTCGGATTATAAATGTCGTTTTTGCTCAAAAAGAAATTTCGCTACAAGAAAAGAATGACCTTACCTTAATATAGGAGGCAATCTCTATTATTACCAATGACATGTCTCCAATGTCCTCGCAGAGAATGGATGCCTTTCTTGAAGAACTCCGGTGGCTGCGACTCGAAGAAGTTAGACACCGAAATTTCGACGTCGTCACGGTTCTTGAAATTTTTCTTCGCCAAGCCGTGCTGCATCGACCGGAAAAGATGGTAGTCTGATGGCGCAAGGTCTGTGCTATACAGCGGGTGAGGCAGAAGTTCCCACCCTAATTCCCCAATTTTTTGCTTTTTTTAAGGTTTGCGGCGTGCCGTCGAGCGTGTTCACGGAAGAATTTCACAGTTGCTGCCTTCACTCCTTGTTGATGCTTGGTCCACGCGGCTCACTCGTTCTTTGAGAAGGCCTGCCATAACTGTTTGGCCTGGATCCAGCACCTCAAAATGCACCAGACCTCTACTGTTCCACCAAGCACAGAGCATGACTTTTTTCTGTGAACCTCAGGCATTGTCGTTGTCTTCGGAACCTCACCGCTGCTCAACCGTTGCATGATGGAGTCATAGAAAGCGCAGTTCTTGGTTTTGCGGATGAGAATTCCAATGATGCCGACTCGTGCTGCCTTGTCTGTGTCGCTGAGCTGATGTGGCACCCATTTTCCACACCCATTTGACTTTCCGATTGCATGCAAGCGATCGGCAATGGTAGAATGGTGACCACCTAAGCTCTATGCGAGCTCACGTCTGTGTTGGATCCGACTCGACAGCTTCCTTTAATTCCTGGCTATCCACAACTTCAGGACGCCGTTGATGTTCTTCGTCTTCCAGGCTCTTATCACCGTTTTGCAAACATCGCTGGCATTGACCCAATGATGGAACTTCATAACCCGCACTCGACACTTTTGCTTGATCATCGCTAATCTTTAAAAATTCTACAAAGGGTCAACGAATCCGAACGAAACTTTGGCGAAAAATGCCCTCGGAAACGGTTGTTAAACACGTAAAGTTGCATGATCTAAGATAAAACAATAACAGAGAAATGAAAAATCGAAAGCAGGCGACATTTATCATCCGACAGCCTAATACTAACGTCGAACTGGAGGATTTTAGAAGCACTCTGAAATTTTCATGAAGTTTCATGCTCTGTATTCAACCTTTTCGGTGTAGATAAACTACGCACTTCCAAAAAGTGACATAGCAATTTTTTAGTCAAAATTCGAAGCGGACGTCTTCTTAATTGGACCAGCGCTCTCTAGGTTTAATTACCCAAGTTTGAGACTGAAGAGGGGACACCTCTTAAACGTCAATCGATCAATAAAGCTTGTACCATCTCGGACTCGAGTTCAACACTACGATAAACAAGTGGACATCGATCAATGCCGAGACTTATAGGGGATCGAACTTGGCAATGCTCTAGAAATGACAAAAATTCGATTAGAAAGGCTTTCAATGACATTGATTAGAAATGAATGGCTAATCTGCCCCTAAAAAACAGGAATGCGAAATCTGAAATTTCAGAAAACATATATTTTCCTCAGGAACAAAAAAGGTCTTAAAGTTATTTCAAAGTGCAAAAGCAGAGCACGTTTTCCAACAGTTTTTAAGTATGTCGTTAAATAGTTTCTGAGTTATACCTCCACGTTCCTGTTGCAGCAACCGCAGTAAGACCTACATTTTTGACACACAGGATGTACAGGTATTATAAAAACAGAGCAATCCTGGACGACGAGTTGAAGGAACTGCTGGAAGCTGAACAATCCCAAGCAGCTCGGTGGATCGCAGAAGAGCTAGGCGTCAGTAAAACTGTTGTTGCGGATGCTTTGAAACGCCTTGGGAAAGGAAAAAAAAGCAGGAAAAGGAGTGCCCCACGAGTTGAGTGAGCGGCAAAAATTGTCAAGCTTCGAAACCTGTTCTTATCTACTTTTACGCAACAAAACTGACTCATTTTGGGCCGAATCATCACTTGTGACGAAACGTGGATTCTGTATAACAGGAAACGTTCCGGACAGAGGTTGGAGGCCGATGAACCCCCTAGGCATTTTCCAAAGGCGAACTTCCACGGAAAAGGTAATGGTCCCTCTGTGGTGGCCGGCGGCTAGTGTGGTCCATTACACTTTTTGACCCCAGGCCAAACGATCACAGCAGAGTCCTTCTGTAAGGAAATCGACGAAATACACCGAAAATTGTGTCAACTTCAGCCAGCATTGGGCAACAGAAGAGGCCCGATTCTTTTGCACAATAACGCCCGCCCACCGGTTTCACAAATCACTATTCGAAAATTGGACGAATTCATGGCAGAAGTTCTGCCTCAGCCGCCACATTCTTCAGACCTCTCACCAACCGACTACCACCTTTTCAAACAATTTCAGAACATTCTCTCTGGTAAAACACTCACCAATCAGGACCAAGCCTAAACAGCTTTCGTGGATTTCTTTGGATTTTGTTGAAGCTCGACCACCTAATTTTTTCGCTGATGAAATAAGTCAACTGGTGGCCCGTTGGCAATTGCGTGCTGATTCGAACACTGCTTATTTCGACTAAATCCGATGAGATTTGAGAAGATAATGGTAATTCAAAGAGAAGCACTCAAAAAGCTGAGAACTTTCTAGACAACCTAATAGATAAACAGGTATTGCAAGAAGAGGTACGCTATGCACTCGTTCAAAATGCTACTTTGTCTACTGATTGAGAGTGCAAGTACTGCTTCATCAATGCTGTACAGTAAAAAAATACGTGTGTTTGACCTAATCGATTTCCTTGTCCCGTTGAAAAATGCGCAGCTTTGTGCAAACAAAATTTTGCTGTGAATCAAATGAAAATCGCGGGTTGCTAGACGAGCTCATGGCGCGACCACAGCGACAAATGCTGATTTTTCGTCAAATATGCGGGTAGATGCCGCGAAGACCCTCAGCGGGGGTACGGGAACGTGCAGCGGGAGGCGCGGGAGCACGTTGTTGCTCCTACCACAATCGTGGCAGCCAATCAAGTGCCCTACCTGTGCGGCTGAATCAGTGCCTGATTGGCTATAGCTGTTACGGTAGGAGCAACGGCGCACTACCGCATCCCCGCGGCACGCCTTCGCGACACGTACCAATACGCGTTCAGATCAACTCCACGAGATCCAATAGAAGTAGAGTGCTCGGCGCATCCTACCAAGCGATTGATTCATACCGAAACTTGTACTTTGATCCTTATCCCTCAAAGGCTATATGAGAGATTTGCGAAGATTGTAGAGATTTCATCAATTACACAGGGAGCTATCCCATATGGGTGAGAGTAATGAAATAATAAAACAACGGATCACAGCCTACCAGTCGAAATAGCGACAAGAAGATAGTGATGCAGAAGTAGGTAGAAAAAAGACAAAAAACAATTGACAAACCGAAAAAATTGGCAAGTAAATTTAAAACAAAAATGGAAATTTAAGAGGGAACGAAAGTTCAAAACATAAGGCCTAATCATAACTGGAGAACAAGTCCAAAATAAAAAATAAATTTCTTCGTGTAAGTCGCTAATCGTTCCAGATTTGGAAAATCTGCACATTCGCAAGCACCTGATCCAGATTTCACAACAAAATTTCCCCATGGCACCTCCCGCGAATTCGAGGCGCTCTCCGTCAGTTCAACCACGATCTACATGAACATCAAGAAATACCTCGGCGGGAATCGGCCTGCATTCATTGGCACTGGCTTCCTGGTACCTGGAATTCGGCCTCATGCAGATGTGTCGCGGAAAATCGCATCGGTACGGCGAACAGTCGACCGTGGCCACTGAGGTGAAGTCGCCGGCTAGGAAGGAGTCACCTGAAAGCATATCTCGTCATCCAGATCGCTGATTGTTGACGTTGATGACGTTATGAAGACGCGTGCGTTGCCCATTTGTTGCATTTTTTGTTGGTTTTCAATGGTTTAGCCATTTTGAGCCAATCTTTCTATTATTCTTTATTTTTTAAGACTCTTTGAAAAAACTTAGAATCAACCTTTCTGCGTTCAATTTTTCGAGAGTTAGGCATAAAGGTTTTATCATTGATCCCGAGCATATTAAAAAGGTAATTCTAAATTTAATATAAATCTAAATCGAAGCGAAATTTATCATTAAAGGATAAAGGATAAAGGACGGCGTTATTCAATCCTCTTTGGGATGCGCCACGCATTCTACTTCTACGGGATGTCGTAGAGGCGTGTTGAATGCGTATTTGACCCTGCGGTGGCCAGCCGATGTACAAGTCAGTGCTTTATCCTTCCCAGACAGGTCTGGTACCAATTCACCGACCCCGGAGGTATGGAAGGCTTGGTTGGCCTAGGCGGAAAATCCGAACCAGGAACCTGGTATCGGATGCAGGCGACAGCCGGCGCCTCCTCCGACTGCGCTCCACGCGCCCCTAATTTATCATTAGCTAACTTAAATTTTCCGCTATGAAGATTCGATGAACACTTTTACATCTGTATCCCATACATCGGAACTCGCGAACATAAAAAGGAAAACGTCGGCAATTGTCAACTTATTGTAAGGAGGCGTCGCGCACCCTACTACCACATGGAAATGCGTTGAATGTGTATTTAAGGAGGGTTTGCCGAGATCAGCAGATAGACAGGATAGCGTTTTCGGTTCCAGCAGCGAATTTGGGCAGCTTTTGGAGCTGGGAAAGCGCAAGGCAATCAAGTCGCATCGAATGGACGTGCCACTCAGATGGTGACATGTACGGTCGGGACCCTGATTGGCTAGCTTGTGTTCGATTGTAGCTCTGATAGGTTATGATTGGCTGCCCCCATATCATCCAATGCTGGCCACATTTCCGACATCGACTAACTTTTCTCCCGACTCCAGCTCTACCTGAGATGGGCGTCTAATGAAATAGGATCAGAAGATCAGAAACGTTTGTTTAGTATGAAAATGATCGACATGAAAACGACATTGGCAAGTACCAAAAAAGCTTCCTGAAAAAAAAAGCATATCTCAACAACAACAGCGAGCCATCTAAAATAGTCCTCACTAGCATCGGTCGACCTCTGCCAACTTCTGGATAGCTAATGGATGTACTTGCTCCAGCATATAGAAGACTAAGGAGCACCTTAAGTGTGTCGGAAAAAAAGGTAAAAAGGTGGTAAAACGTGTATACCATTGGATTACCGTCAGCGTTCTAACCAGTGGCTTAAAGCAAGTCAGAATCCGCTGCCAACGCCTAAGCTTACCCCCCCCCCCCCAGAAGAATATGATGCTCTCCTTCTGGTGGTGTCGGAAGGATGTTAGGATAAAGGATAAAGGATAAAGGTTGGCGTTATTCAATCCCCTTTGGGATGGGCCACGCATTCCACTTCTACGGGATGTCGTGGAGGCGAGTTGAATGCATATTTGGCCAAACAATGACTTGCGGTAAACAAGTCAGCGCTTTATCCTTCCCAGACACATCTGGCACCAATTTACCGACCTCGGAGGGATGGAGAGCATAGTACCTGGACGGGAAAACCGAACCACGGACCTAACCTAGAAACCAGTGCACGCGACAACCAACGCCTCCTCCGATTACGACTGCTCGCCTAATCAATTAAAAGTCCGTGATATATCACTCGATCTTTCGGTGTATACATTAAATTAGCCGAAAGGTTGCATTTTGATCTGCTAAGGAGATTTAAGGAGGTGTCGGCTGTCGCGTCCGATACCGGGTTCCTGGTCCGGACTTCCCGCCCAAGTCAACCAAGTCTTCCATCCCTTCGTGGTCGGTGAAATGGTACCATACAGTACCGGACGCGTCTTTTGAATAGACGCCGAAAAAACCGCACTTTTGCGGTTTTTGCGTCTTTTTGCTATAACTCGCCCAAAATTCATCCTTTTGAAAAACCAAGAGTATATTTGAGCTCAGGAGATCGAGCTCTATCGTATGGTATATACACTTCATGTGAAAGATCAAAAATGGCCAAAATTGAAAACTTGCGCTCCATTGAGAAGGCCGGCCGCGGACGAGTTGTCGGCCGCAAGGCGCCAAAACCGTTGCATGCTCAGAATTCCTCTAATTTAAGGTTTTTTGAGAAACGGTTGGTACCGTTCGATTCGTCTCCTCGAGATCTACACAACCATATACACATCTTTGCCAAACCACCGCATTTTCGCAGTGGGTGGTCAAAGATGACGGGAGCAGACTTTTTGCCATTGGAGAAGCTTATATTCCAGGACTTGCATGTTCTCGGAGCATCTCAAGCAAGGCGTAAGGTGTTTTGTCATGCCAGGAATCGTCTGAGAGTGCGCCGTGCACAATGCATATAGGACCGAACCTATCAATCGAGGGGGGTACAGTTTGTAGAGCATTTAGGGAGTTTTATGAGAAATTCTCAGTCGCCCTACTCAAAAATTGCTGTACTCTGCTCCAGCGAGACTATGGAGTGCGCTGTGCGCAATGTATATAGGATCGAATCTATCAATCGACTGGGCGCGACAGTTCGCAAATTGCACGCGCGGGCGTGTTCGGAGCGCGATAACTCTGTCAGCTTCCAATCTTTCCGGCCGGAACGTGTGGATTCCGCAGGCAGTAATATGCTCTAGTAAAGCGCCAAAGCACAGCAAATTATCTTACGAATTGGCAAGGTTACGGCGGTGCGAAAATGCGGGTTGGGCATGTGTGACACGATTTTTTCAGATTTCAGTCGACCGCTGCGGGTACACGAGGCGAGCTAACAGTATACAAACTCGCGGATGAGCAAAGCGCTGAAAGCGCTTTACGACGATCTGCTCCTAACTCTCCAGCTGCCTAAACTGCCTTAACCCCATCTGCCATTTTAGAGCGGCGGAGGGCAGCGGTGAAGCTGCTTCCGCCCTTACTCACCCACGTTCGAGCTTTCGAGCACCAGCCAGGGTACCATTCTGTTCAGCTCGAAAAGTTCTATCGAACGGTATCAATTTCGACCAATTTTGAAAACATCGATTTTTTGACAGCTTCTCATCTCCCCCTCTAGGCCGCGCCAGATGACGTCATCGAAAATCGACTTTTCCGAAATTGGTCGAGTTTGGTACCGTTTCGTAGAGCTTTTCGTGCTGAATTGAACGGTGTTACTATGATTGGCGAGAACCGTGTCTGGGCGTGTAAGAGCAAGGAGAACATAGACCGTTGCTGTGCTAAATTGCACGCGCGGGCGTGTTCGGAGCGCGATAACTCTGTCAGCTTCCAATCTTTCCGGCCGGAACGTGTGGATTCCGCAGGCAGTAATATGCTCTAGTAAAGCGCCAAAGCACAGCAAATTATCTTACGAATTGGCAAGGTTACGGCGGTGCGAAAATGCGGGTTGGGCATGTGTGACACGATTTTTTCAGATTTCGGTCGACCGCTGCAGGTGCACGAGGCGAGCTAGCGGCATGCAAACTCGCGGACGAGTAAAGCACCGAAGGCGTTTTATGATGACATGCTCGCAGCTCTCCAGCTGCCTAAACTGCCTTAACCCCATCTGCCATTTTAGAGCCTCGGAGGGCGACTGCGCGAAGTTCCTTCCGCGCCCTTACTCGCCCACATTCGAGTTCTCGACGCTCTCAGTGGTACCACTCTGTTCAGCTCGAGAGGCTCTATCGAATGGTATTAATCTCGACCAATTCTGGGAATATCGACTTTTTGACAAATTCGCATCAAAGGCGAGGCGGCTCAAGGCCGCGGCAGAAGGGACAATGACGTCATCGAAGATCGATGCTTTCGAAATTTGCCGAATTTTTTCGTCCAGGCTTCGTCCACAATCGTCATGAGGGTTATCTGAAGCGCCTATTACGAATCCGATTTCCATTTTTAAAAACTCTACCGATTTTGGCACG